>BSBM01000841.1:13812500-14357500 GCA_027924585.1 Larix kaempferi
TGTTGTTGATCCAGTGTAGTATGTTCCAGCTGATGATGTTTCTAATGAGGATGTTCTAGTAGATGATGTTCTAGCTGACAATGTTGTTGATCCAGCAGAGGATGTTGCTGATGATGATGATGATGTTGTTTATGATGATGATGATGATGATGATGACTTTCCAGCAAACGATGATGATGTTGATGAGGATGATCCAGAAAATGATACCCCAGACATATGATGATCCAAAATTTTCCTACGACATATAGAGATTCACTAGTCAATTGTGCATATATTGATGTTACCCGCAAAATACCTTCCTAGTTAAGAGGGAGTATTAAAGAAATGTAACTATGGAATATATTCTAAATACATTTTTCTAGTGTATTATCGTATTCCTCCTTTGGGATATGTCATTGATTTAATAGATAATGTAAGAGCCATTGAAAGTTGAAAGAGTCAATGTAAACCCTAGGTCTTGTGTCGGCTTAGAAGTACCCAGAAAATATTATTATATTATGTAATTGACATGTCGGACCAGTCAGTTAGGAGAATTCGGCCCAGTTGTGGAAAAGTCACCCCAACGGAAGAATAAAAATAGGATGATTTTCTCATTTGTATTCACTCTCACAAGTTCACATGGGAGAGAGAGCGAAGTTCACACAAGTGGAGGAGTCGCTAATTTTGTCTTGGGGTTTATTTTTGTACTTTGTGAATTCTATATTGAGGAAGATTTTGTTGGGGTTTTCTCCCTTGTAGTTTCCCCGAGAGAAATATTGTGTTCATTGTGTTCTTTTTGTTCTTGTTCTTCTTTCAGTGATATATTGTTTAATGTTATATGCTAAACAAGTAAAAACTAATAGTTCCTACCCAACATGATGTCCATGGGTTGGTAGTGTTCCCCCCAGCATAAGAATCTAGAGGGATAAATCCAACATGATTTCTAGAGGGTGGATACATGCCCCCCATCCCTAAAGGGAAGAAACCACTAAAACATGACGAATATTCAGGGAAGTCCAGTGACTGGCAGTCATGCGATGATTAGGTTTAATAAAGGAAAGTTGATCAATGGTCACGATCCTCCCGTAATGGGGAAAATACATCACTCGAAAGTGTGAGGACACCACGGATTTCATTGCATAAGCATAATCTCATCCAAGGATGAGATTAAAATCTAATGGACCTTGGACTACTATAGCATCACTACAGATAGATTTCCCTCCTAAAGTGATTGGTAACTGAGGAAGGATCCCTAAAGGTCCAGTAGGTATTCTATTAAAATCTAGTATATGGTTAATGGTTGGAACAAGATGAGGAGAACCTATATATTTCCAATCAATTGAGTATAAAATACTAACATAAGCTCCTTCATCAACTATAGTGCAAAATATTTCCTTATCGGCAAATCCTATGGATATTTGGAAAGGAACACCCGAAGGAAGACAAGATTCTGTTAGACTATTCCAATTAAAGGAAATGACCTCAGTACTTGGAGGAGGTCCTATGGAAACATACATGATTTACCTTTGCCTAGAACAATCTGAACTAACTAGGAAAACATTAGTGGTTTTCAGTTCACTCTCAATTGGGAGAGTAGAATGAGAAGAAGAATGTGTCATGGTGACTACTTCAGTCTTAGCATTCTCCAATGAAAGAGTGGGATCAAGAATATATGGCATCGACTCGACCACTTCAAATTAACTTTTCAAAGGAAGAGTGGGATGAACTACTTGTTATTCACTCTTTAAATAAAGAGTGGGATCAACCGAGGATGGAGTTGGATTGACTACTTCATTGACCAATGGGGGGTCAAGAGACAACTTACGATATCCTGTTGGGATATGTTTTTGAGATACAGTAATGTATTCCAACCATTTTTAAGCTTCATCCGTGCGAGGAAAAAGGTAATTAAGGTGAATATCCTTACATAAAAAACAAGGATACTTGACTTTACCTTTCCGACCCTTAACCATAGAGTCACTAGCCGATGGGGTACCATCAGTATGATGTCCAGAGGCTAATGATATTGGTTGTTTGGAGGCTTTATACCACTCTTCTAACACTTTGGAAAGACCAAGACAATCCTTAAGAAGGTGATCACCCTTTCAAATCTTGCAAGGTAACTTGGGTCTTCAAGGTGTTTTAATAGAATGAGTGCCATCATAGGCATTTGTTGAAACTTGGTCTCTTTCTTATCCTTCTTCTTCTTAATCTTCCTTTTCTTCTTCTTCTTATCCTCCTGATTACTAGCACCACTTCCTTTATCAGGCAAGGAAGAAGAAACAGAAGAAGATACATCCGATGAAGAAGGGGTAGGATCAATTTTGGGTTGATACTCTCCTGGTGGATAGTTAACATTTGAAACATTGTGTACAGTTGGAATCACTGGATTAAATAACCATACCGGTAATCCTATTGTTCATCCAAGAAGATTTAAAGTGGCAATAAAGGGAGGACCAATATCTCCAACTGGATGAAAACAAAAAGGTACCCCTTGAAAGGGGGTTTCTTGATTGGTAGTCCCATAAGAGGTTGCCATATCTAAGCTCTTTAAGGCCTTCTAAATATCATGCACAACAAACGCTACTCAAACTAAAAGAAACTGGAAAACTTTTGAATAGGAGGGATGTATAAGTCAGATCCTCACGGGATTGTCAAATCATCACAACTTGCGATACATTGTAGGGTCCAACAGTTATATTCGACCCAATTTTTTAGAGCACTAACCGGGGAGGATTGGGACTGTACACCTATTACCCAACTACCTAAAAATACATGCGTAGTAGCTCCCCCAGTGTCGTTCTCGGTGTATTGCAATAATAGGACGGTCGATATGTTACTCAGTTGGTCTTAGGATCCTAAAAGGGTCTCTAGATATACACAAGGTACGTGGGAGCTCCAATCCATAGTAGGGTTGTCTGATGCACAATCGTTTGATAGGAGCCTTCCTATATATCGTCAAGTACATGAAAGAACCTTTCTATATACTTTGAAGTACATGAAAGGCCTTTCTATATACCGACTAGTACGTGGAAGAACTACAAGTCCCTGGAATGCAGTGTGGGAAAATAGTGATAGTTGCTACACTTAAAGACATCGGAACACGTCTCTAACTTATCACTCAAGTTGCTAAAATATTAACTTAACTAGCACTTGATTTTATCTTATGCAGTTAAGTGGATAGATGAAATTTGTACCTGACTCAAAACCATGCAAGTATGAGATGCAAATCTTGTTTTCAATGAAGTCCTAGTTAAGAAGGAGAGAGAGATAGTTTTTCTTCCCAAATGCACAACCCTATGCAAATACAATTTTGGTTTTTTCAAAATGATAGAAAGAAGTAAAAAATTCAAAATCATGCACCCAAAACTATCCTAAAGTGATAAAAGAGATCTTTCTATGAACACCAAATGCAAGAATTTTTTGTTTCCTATATTTTTACATTTGAAAAAGACACATCTAAACTATCGAAAGGGAGATTCCAAAAATGTTTCCAATCAAATGCAAGACAAAGAAAAACACTCAATAATCTTGTCTAACTCAAATGCACACAAATATGAAACAATCCTTTCTTCTTCTTATGAATATAAGACTAATAATGTCAAATGATCAAACCAAGGCAAAAAGAATACTTATGTTTTCCATGTTTGTGAATCTAGAAAAAGAGGGACAAAATTAAGCTTCTCTTTGAACTAAAGTGGAGACAAAGAAACAATATTTTCCAATAATCAATAGATAGCTCAGGATGTAAAGGAAACAAGATGCACATCCCAAGAAAATGAGGCTGAAAAAGACATGGATATCCCATACTTTTCAAGTCTTTAAAACAAGCCAATCCAGACCAAACCAAAAATTATTTTGAAACCCTAATATGGGTCAAAAAGACTGTAGGATACACGATTAATGGCCCCCCAATTTGCTTATTTTGAAACCTTAATATGGGTCAAAGTGCAATCTATTTTGCTTGAAAATGCAAGCAAAGCACTAGTTTTGACTCAAAGGGCCAAACGTGGCTCCAAATCTCAAGAAAACCCAAGAAAAGAGGCAAAAACCCAACATGGAGAAGAGTATGAGTGATATAGGTAAGGCACAAATCTCATAAAACCACCTAGTCCACCCTTAAGTGGGGATATGGGCCCTAAACCAAACTTTTACAGGACGATGTGGTGTGGTGTGTAACACAGTGTGTCTATCAAGGTCGACGCGGGTGCAAACTATGCCCAAGCACGTTGATGGAACACTGTATATGAAGTCAAGGCACATCAAAAACAACAGAGAAAATTTTCTCAAAGATAAAGGGCAAAATATCCCAGAACTTAAAGAATTCAAATGGACTTAAGGTGTCGGAATGGATCTAGATCACCCAACAAGCTAAAAACAAGTGACAAGGTTTAAGAGAACTCCAAGGCAAAGAAAGGGATATCTAGGGAGTGATATACCCAGTGGATTCGCCAATTTTGTTGAAGGATTCGTTACAAGTGTGGACACAAGTGAACCTCCCTGGTTCGAATGAGTTGAAACTAGAACAAAATGGGACAATGCATGCACACCTTCACCTAGAGCAAATAATTGGAATGTGGAAGTACTATTGGATTTCTTGCGCTACGATATTTTTGGGCATGACAGTCTGCTACAGGATTGTGCTACCATATTTATGGGCATGGTATTCTACTACTGGATTTATGAACAACACCATTATCTGCTATAACATTTAGAAGCAAGTTTAGTAAATGATAACATCCACTCTAAGAAAGCATCAAAACATGGGAAATTCATCATGTTACTATTTTTATGGCTCGTAATGTTCATATGGGATGAAAATAGCTAGGATAGGTTAATATATGATCATTAAGGTTATATATGCATGAAGGATAAAGGGGAAATCATATAAAATGTAATGAAATGACCATTGAAAATGTGTTAAAATCGGGACCCAACATTCCTTCTATTAAGCTTATGATACTTTAATATTTCAATTTAGGCCTCAAAATGGATTTCTCATTCTCATATTACAACTGGGTGCTCAAACCTTTAAATTTATTTTCCAATTTCTAAGTGAATGGTATAAATCTCAACCAAGCATTTACAATATTTTCCTCAATGACTTTTGTAAACAAAACTTTTACCTACTACTTCAATTTTCCACATTTTCACTGTCCTTCTCCTTTATTTTCTTTTGGTTCTCTAAACTTCTTCTATTATTATATTTTGCTCTAACATTACTCTATTGTGCTCTCTTATTCTCTTATATCCATCTCTTCCTTATCTTCAGGATATTTTCTCTTATCTCCTCCCTCCTATTGTATTATTTCTAGGAAAAGTCTCTTCATATTAAAAATGAGTTTGACCCTTTCATAATTCTTCCACCCCCAAAAATTAATGATTTACTAATAAAAATAAGGATTTCACATTAATATTCAATGTACCTTGAATAAGATTAGAGCATTCCCTTTGAGAAATGATGTTGTGCATCCTTCGTTCACCTACCTATGTCAATTCACATTTAATCAACTCCTAAATAATTTAATTTTTGACACACAAGCAATTGATGGTGTACCACAAAACATCCATGCATGCATAAAACCCTAAAATTTTGTGGGTCATTGTATGAGGATGTGTTGAAATATTGTAACTCGAAGAATATTCTATTGTATTTTATTGTTGTAATTTATTCGGATATGTTTTGTTCCTCCATCGGGATGTCATTATTGAATTTGATTATGCAAAGCCATTGAGGTAATTCATCCCAAGTAAGTCGGGGGAATAGATCCCCTAGAGTCAAATGTAATGGGGTTTTTAAGTCCCCTAGAGGAGTCAGCCCAGTTAGCATTAGTTGAGTGGTAAAGTTAGTTGAGGCTGACATGTCAAGTTGTAGAATTAAAGTGGAAGTGAATGTATAAATAGAGAGCTAGGCTCTCTCATTTATTCATTCATTCACACACACACTCACTTGTGTATTACGCATAGGAGAAAGAGAGAGAGATATATGCGAAGGAGAAGGAGCACTTGTTTGGGGATTTTTTCTTTGTACTTTTGATCATCTATATTGAGGAATTTTTGCTGGTTTTTCTTCCCCCTAGAGGGTTTCCCAAGATAAATTTGTGTCTCTTGTGTTTATGATGTGATTGTTATTCTTTCAATGATCCTGTATATGCTATTGTTGTAAAATTGAATTGAACACTAATGTTATCTATCTTATCATATTGAATATTAGCATGGTATCAGAGATAGCCTAAAGGAAGGAAATGTATGGCATTTATGACACTTGTTTCACTTGCGACAATTTGAAAGCTAGGGCTTTGTATAGAAAAATCTAGTCATCGTGGAACTTTCGCTATAAATCACTTTTGGAGAAAGTTCATGATCTGAATCGTGGACAAGTCGACGATGACATGTTCTTTTACCTTGTGTCCTATTTTCAGCCTCATATTCATTGGACTTTGTGAGATATGATCCGTACAAGTTAGGGTTTCTTCCTCTTCCAGAATGAATCCCTAAATAGTTTACCTAGGAAAAAAGGTCATATATCGGGCTAGGAAGCTCCAAATGGAATTCCATAAAAGGCGACAGTTAGGGAATGAACTGTATTTTCACAGGTCCGATTATCAGAGGCAGAAGTTGAAATAGTGACATGTGTCACTCCGTACAAGTTAGCTATTATGTTTCATCCCATAAACAGGTGACCTAGGGAAAAAGGTAATATATCGGGATAGGAATTTCCAAATGGAATTCCGTAAAAATAAAAAGTTAGGGCACATAATTTAGTTTCACAGGTCCAAGCATCAAAGGCCGAAGTTGAAACAATGACACGTGGCATGCCGTACAAGTTCGCTATGTTGTTTCATCTCATAAACAGGTCATGTTGGGAAACTTAACATATCTCTCTCATGGAGAATCCAATGAAGCTCAAATATGTGGGGTTGGAAATATGATAGGTCAAGATAGCACAAGCAAAAGTTTCAGACCCTAAGGATCCAAAATTTCAGAGATAGACCAAAAAAAATAAGGCACATATGAAATAGCTCAACGGAGGAAATCAAAGAAGAGGAGGAAGAAGCTCTCACTTAGGGTTTTCAATTTTTTAGGTATGGAATGACCTGATACAATGTTGGAGACACCTAATGCAACATTGGAAACTTTGAAAATGGATTTGGAATCCATTCATCATAGATATTGATCTTTCATCAAAATGTTGTGGGAGGAAGGAGATTAAAAATTAGGGTTTCCAAGTAAGAAGAAACCCTAGCAAGGTTGGGAGACTCATAGGGAAGCAATGAAGGAGGTTTAAATGGAACTGATATTCTATCATACTAGCACCATGAACCTATATAATATGTTTACAAGTTATCTACCTTGGATTAATAGGGTTTTACCTGTATAGAAAAGACTACAAGCAATCTCGACATGTATGACTTGAGGAGATGCAGATACATCAAGAAAGACAAACCAAGTTCTAGATCAAGAATATATGACCATGATGACATGAAGACAAAGACTCATCCATAGTCTTTGATCACATAGAAGCTCTATTATGAGGATGGATAGAATTTCAAATACATATAATCATGATGATATCATAAAGGGAAAACAAAGATCAAGAGGGAGGCAACCACACAAACATAAAGATAAGTATTTGAGTTGTTATTTGAATTACTTCTTGAATCTTTGAATAGTTAATGATATTGCTCGCAATAGTTGTATGCATATTTGTATTCCTAGAATCAGGAAATATATCATGCATAGTGTAAGCATTCATATAGCATTGAAAAATATACTATTAATATGCATATGATGGGTAAGTTGGACAAACATTCCATTGTTGCTTGTCTAGAATCAAACCTCTTTTCTAACATGCTGGGAGTTGTGCATTCTCTTGATAGTATGTTTTGGTAGATATGGAAGGCATCTAGATAGCCATTGTATGCATACATGATATGGAAAAGTGTTGTGCCAAAGTATTGGTCAAGATAGTTGCATAACTATGTGATTCATATCAGTATGCATAATAGGTTATCATTGAAATGTCAACATGATTTTATAATTATGAAGTGTTAATAATCATGTAATTGAATTTGATTTGTAGGAAAGATCGTGTGATATGATCTACAAAATAAGGATGATGAACACTTGTTCCGAAGAACAAGTGATGACTGTTCAAAAAAAAGACTTACAAATAAAACATACTATAGAAGTACAAAGCAAGGCTCATGGCTATAGGATTCTCTTAGAAAGAGGGAGAGGATCATGATGAGATGTTTGCTCCAATGGATAGACACACTTCCAGAGATAGATTACACCCATGGATGACAAGACCATTCTCTTGAATAGTGTAATTGAATAAGAAGTGCATATCAAGCAAACTCCCAAGATCTGAAAGAGAATCACATGAGTGAAGAAACATTTGTACGAGTTCAACAGGTACCCAAGATCGATAGTCATTTGACAAGCTTGATGATCACCACGGGTGATGCGGATTTCAACCTTTGCTACAAGGTTGAAGATGGTTTCTATATAAAGATGACATGCTTCTCTCAAATGGATACAAGAAGGAACTCACCATAGAGTTCGAGTGATCCTGAGGCTCATATCAGTAGACCGATCTGACGGGAGATGGCACAGATAGATATGCAGAAGATCACTCAATGCAGAGTGTGAATGATTTTCAGTCACAGAGGGAGGACAATACTCAGATGTAGAAAAATCCACTTCAGAGGGAGTATATCTCAGAGTTAAAGAATATTGGCATGATTCTTGTGATTAGATATGTGGCTGATATCAAATGATATTTTTCCTTAGCCAAGGAAAATGTGAAGTAGATATCTAGGATGATGGACAGTGGTTTCTAAAGTTTATAGATAGATGATTGGTTCGTTGATGTATTTGATGAATACCATGACTGATATATGCTTTGCTGTGAACACCCTAAGTCAGTATCTAGTTGAGCCTAGATGTGTTCACCTGGTAGCTGCAAAGCATGTGATGAGTTACCTGAAAGGTATGATAGACTTTGTTCTTTACTATGTTGGAGATCATGACTAAATATTGTATGGTTATATAGATGCAGATTGGGTAGGAAGTATCTCAGACAGGAAGAGCACCTCAAGTGGATGTTATTGTTTGGGATCCGCCATGATCTCATGGTTTAGTAGGAAACAATCCAGTGTTGCTCTCAGCACAAGCTAAAGCAGAGTATATAGCAGCTTGTTTTGCTAAGTTGTGAAGCCATATGGCTCTGAAAGTTGATGTCAATTCTATTTGACCTAGATTTGGATACCACGGTGATTCTATGTGACAACCAGAGTTGTATAAAGATGATGGAGAACCCAACGTTCCATGACAAGTCAAAGCACATATAAATCCGGTATGTTTACATACGAGATATGGTGCAAAAGGGATTTATAAAGTTCCAGTATGTGATCACTTATGAACAAGTTGCTGATGTGTTGACTAAGCCTCTGTCTCGAGTGAATTTTGAGTGCTTCTGAGACAATCTTGGTGTGGTTCGAAAGGACCTTCCTCAAATGGGGGAGCATTGTTGATACTAATGATGATGTTGTAGTGGGATTGTATCATCCCTAAACGCATGTCCTAAAGGGATCCGCAGACTCTTATCTCCAAGAAAGATGTTGATGTTGCAATAGGATTGTATCATCCCTGGACACATGTCCTAAAGGGATCCATAGACTCTTGTCTCCAAGAAAGATGTTGATGATGATGTTGCAGTAGGATTGTATCATCCCTGGACACATGTCCTAAAGGGATCTGTAGACTCTTGTCTCCAAGAAATATGTTGATGATGATGTTGTAGTAGGATTGTATCATCCCTGGACACATGTCCTAAAAGGATCTGTAGACTCTTTTCTTCGAGAATGTGATGATGATGATGTGTTGATAAATCCTAGATTTGATCTAGGTCACACCCAGTATGAAAAAGGACTAGCTCTATGGTGTTAAATCCTAGATTTGATCTAGGTCACATCCAGTATGAAAAAGGACTGGCTATGTGGTGGTAAATCCTAGATTTGATCTAGGTCACATCCAGTATGAAAAAGGACTGGATCTGTGGTGGTAAATCCTAGATTTGATCTAGGTCACATACAGTATGAAAAAGGACTAGCTCTGTGGTGGTAAATCCTAGATTTGATCTAGGTCACATCCAGTATGGAAAAGGACTAGCTCTGTGGTGGTAAATCCTAGATTTGATCTAGGTCACATCCAGTATGAAAAAGGACTGGCTCTATGGTGGTAAATCCTAGATTTGATCTAGGTCACATCCAGTATGAAAAAGGACTGGAACTGTGGTTGGGATTGTATCTTCCTTGGACCTTAGTCCTAAAGTGATCCAGAGACTTTGTCCCCAAGAATGTGGTTGGGATTGTATCTTCCTTGGACCGTATTCCTAAAGTGATCTGGAGACTTCTGTCCCTGAGAATGTGGTTGGAGTGTATCTTCCTTGGACCTTAGTCCTAAAGTAATCTAGAGGCTTCTGTCCTTGAGAATGTGGATAGGATTGCATCATCCTTGGAATTATGTCCTAAAGTCAGAAGGACTGATCATCCTGTAATTGGATCAGGATTGCATCATCCTTGGCATTATTTCCTAAAGTGAGAGGGACTGATCATCCCGTAATTGGATCAGGATTGCATCATCCTTGGCATTATGTCCTAAAGTGAGAGGGACTGATCATCCCGTAATTGGATTAGGATTGAATCATTCTTGGCATTATGTCCTAAAGTGAGAGGGATTGATCATCACGTAATTGGATCATGTGTGTTGCGGGTTATGCTGCTATGATGATGTTGTTGATCGAAAGATCAAGATGATGATGTCGTTGTTGATTGAAAGATCCAGATGTTGATGATGGTATTGATCGAAAGATCAAAATGATGATGTACTGTTGCTGATCGAAATATCCATATGTTGATGCTCTTATTGTTGTAGACGATCGAGTGATCGAGTGCTACAGAAGATGAAGACTCGGTACTGTAGAAGATGATGCTCCAGTGTTGAAGATATTGAAGACATTCCAGTTGTTGATGATGTTGAATAAAACCTCCGATGATTTATAGATGTATCACCTTGATGTTGTTGATGATGCTCTCTCTCCTTTATGTTTATGTATATGTAACTTCGGAATGTGTTTCACCCATGTATTTCATATATGTATATTGTACTCCTATAGAGATGGTATTATTCCTCTATACGAAAGTGTTTGTATTCCTATAGAGATGTTATTATTCCTCTATACGGAAGTGTCGTCATTTATATTGTAAGTGTCGTAACTTATACTTGATGGGTTATTAGACCACCTTGTTGGGATCATCCCTGTATAAGTCATGTGGGTCAAAGGGTTATTAGACCACCCTAGTGGGGGTAGGCCATGTGGGTCAAAGGGTTATTAGATCACCCTATTGGGTGTCGGCCCAGTCAACATTGTGTTATGTGGTTAAGTTGAGGCCAACCTAGTAAAGGCTATTAGGCAAGTCAAGTCAAGTATAAATACAGTGCGAGAGGCACTCTATTTCATTCATTCTATTCTCTCTCACACTCTTGGGAGAGTGGCGCACTTGTGGAGGAGGAGAAGCTGCTGCTAGGAGATGTATATCTCTTATGCTTGGGTTGTACCATTGCTCTATCTATCTCTGAGGAAGTTATTGGGGTTTTTCACCTTTATGGTTTTCCCCAAGTAAACTCTGTGTCTCTTATGTGCTTGCATTATTGTGACTATCATTGATATGCTGTAGATATGTTGTACATGTTGTTCTCTCAGTTAAGATCCTAGATCAGATTGAAGTAAATTCTGAAAAACTAACATGGTATCAGAGCTATCCTGAAAGAAGGCATGGTATGGCATGTATGACACTTGTTGCACTTGCGATGCTAGGGCTTGATATAGCAAAAACCATTCATCGTAGAACTTTCGCTATAAATCCATTTTGACAAATTTTTCGGATCTGAAACTTTTACAGGTCGAATATAAGATCCCAATGTACCTTGTGTCCAAAGGAAAACTTCTAATTCGTTGTACTTTGTGTTTTATGATCTGTACAATATAAGGTTTTTGCCTCTTCCAGATCTAAGTCATAAACAGGTGACCTAGGAAAAATGGTCATAACTTGGGATAGGAAGCTCCAAATGAAATTTCGCAAAAATTGACAGGTAGTGCATGGACTGTACTTTCTCAGGTAACTTTTTCAGAGGCCGAAACTGAACCAGTGACACGCGGCATGCCGTACAAGTTTTCTCTCATGTTTTATCCCATAAACAAGTCATGTTTCGACACTTGGCATAATTGTCTCTCCGAAAATCCAATTGAGGTAAGACCTATGGGTTTGGAAATATGATAGGTCATGCTACCACAAGTAGAAGTTTCAGACCCTATGGATCATAAAGTTCAGAGTTACACCAGAAACAATCAGGTGCATATTTTTGTCAAAACAAAATTATTTTTGAGCACCTTCATTCATGGCTTCGGGAATTTAGGGTTTTGGAGAAAGTTGGAATTTTTGTAATCGAAAACCATGGCTGGGTGCTACTCATCAAAATAGAAATTTAGAGACCAATATCAGATTTTTTGGTTGGGAAGAAGACCGGGCTTGATCAAACCCCAGTTCGAGACTTTGATCGAAAAGATGGAAAATTAGTGCTTTTGCAAAAGTTGGAATTTTGGAAGTCTGTGACCACAGCTGGAAGCTCCTCAAAAAAATTGAAGTTTAGAGCTTTGGATAGAACCTTTTGGTTGGGAAGAAGGGTGGGCTTTAGCAAACCCTATTTTGGGATCCTGTCCAGAAGATCCGAAAGGTTCATAGGCAATTTTGAGGGGTGAAACTTTGCAGTTTTCAAATTCTAAGTATACCATCTTGATCAGCTCATCAAGGCGCATCTTTCTATCCTTTCAGAAGTTTGAAATTCAAAGTTTGAATTTTTAGGGTTTCTCTGAAAAACCCTAATCCAGCTCCAGATCTAGTTCCTACAAATCAAGTGGATTGGTTTAATCTTAGAAGAAAATGGATTGGTCACCTGCATAAGTGAAGAAGTTCTTGTTTAAGAGGGAGATGAGGCTAAGGCCTTACATAAGAATATTACAAGCAATCTCGACAGGTATGACTTACAGGTATTTTTTGAATTCTATTCATGGTTAAGTTTATGATATGTTTGTCTTCATATCATTGTGGTTAGTACAATCTTGATTAATTACTAGACATGTCGCATCACCTTAATAAAATTATGAATACATGATAGAAGATATTCATTGATTAAGGTTTTGACACTTATGATTGTACTAATGCATTGTGATATTGTATGAGGTTTATGTTGTTCGCTAACATGAAAGGTACATCAAGAAAGACAAATCATGTTCTAGTTCAAGAACATATGACCATGGTGACATGAAGTCAAAGGTTCATCCATTGCCATGGATCACATAGAAGATCTACTTACGAGGTATGTGGTTAACCTATGAGATATGCAGGTTACTAGCGCAAGTCACTTAAGAGAACAAGAAGACATCATGTGGGTATGTTAGACAATAACCAACTAACATATTAATCCAGGTATGTTTTTCCTATATCAAGTTAGAATCCTACCTTGTGTAAAGTATACATGGCATGATTGATAATGATTATTCATAGGTTTGAATAATCATTGGTGTATGCATATTATGTTTCTTACTTTAATTGATGATATGAATAACCAAAAGAGTCAGGAAAGTATAGGTTTGAGTAATCACAAGTTTATGCATATTATGTCTCTTACCTTGATTGATGATATGACTAACTGGAAAAGTGTTTTGGTCAAATATGAATATGCATGAGTAAGAGAAGTCTTCCTTAAAACATTGAATGCTAATGCTTATTATCTGTGTTTGAAATGATCATGACTATACATGTTTAAGATTATTGTGTTTTGATAGTATTGAGAATAAACTAATAAATGTATGATTATGTATGAGATCACGAGAATATCACAATAATGATACTTGTAAGCATGCATAGTGATCGAGGATGGATATAAGTTCAAGGACAAGTAATCCAAGATGCAAAGATCAAGAGGGAGCACACTCCAGTAGTTTCTGCAAGAATGCAGATATTCAGAGGGAGTCCACCCAATAACCAAACAAAGATAAGTATTTGAATTATCATTTCTTCCATATTTGATTGTTTAAATAATACTGTTCAATGATGTATATACTGATGTTCCTAGAATTAGGTTGTGCATTAATGAACAACATACTACTAATATGCATGTAATGGGTAAGTGTCCTATGGCACTGTACAACATTCCATTGCTACTTATCTAGAATGAAATGTCTTTGCTAACATGTTGGGAGTAGTGCAAACTCTTAACAATGTTCTGGTAGAGATTGGAAGGCATCTAGAAAGTTACATGATATGGATAAATGTTGTATTGAAGCATTGGCTAAAATAATTGCATGATTGTATGACATATTTCTTTATGTGTAAGAATTTTTTTTGAAAAACTATGAGAAGTTTCTAATCATGCAATTTAAATTGTTTTGTAGGAAAGATCGTATACGAGCACCTACAAAAGAAGGACTACAACATTTGTTTCAGCAACAAAGTTATCTATTGAAGATATTGAAGATATTGAAGTTCCCAGGATTCGGGAAGAATGCCATGATCGAGGAGTACCAGTTGATCATGAAGAATGATGTTTGGGATGCAGTCCCAAGACCTGAAGGGAAGTCTGCTGTGACTTCCAAATGGATCTATAAGATCAAGCATGCTGCAGATGGTAGCATGGAGAAATACAAAGCGAGGTTTGTAGCTCATGGCTTCTCCCAGAAAAAGGGATTGAGTATGAAGAGACTTCTACACCTATAGCTAGGCACACTTCCATCAGATCAGTACTTGCTCTGGCTGTAGTGATGAAATGGAAGATACACCAGATAGCTTTCTTGAATGGTGTAGTCGAAGAGGAAGTGTATGTGGAGTAGCCACTTGGTTTTGAGACACATGACGGGAAGTCATATATGTGCAGAACTTGGTATGGTAGGATAGACAATTTTCTATCCAGTTTGGGCTTTACCAAGAGTAAAGCGGATTCCAACCTTTACTACAAGGTTGAGGAAGGCAGTCTAGTGATACTAATTTTGTATGTGGATGACCTGTTTGTTACAAGTGAGGATAGATTGATTGCCGACACATAGTGGAAGCTTGCTGCCAAGTTCGAGATGAAGAACTTGTGGATGATGCACTACTTTCTAGGCATGGAGGTGTGGCAGAGTGCAGATGGAATATTCCTTGGACAAGGGAAGTATGCAATAGAGATCCTGAAGAGGTTCGAGATGATGGACTGCAAGGACATGGCCACACCTATGGCATAGAACCTAAATCTTTTGTTAGATGCTTCATCTGATCCGGTTGATGTCACAATGTATCGTTAGATGATTGGGTCCTTGATGTACCTGACAAACACGAGACCAGATATTTGCTTTGCGGTGAACACATTGAGCCAGTTCCTGACGGATCCTAGAGGTGTTCACCTGGTTGCTGTAAAGCATATTCTGAGGTACCTGAAGGGTATAGTTGATTATGGGCTCAAGTATGATGCGAATCAAAAGTTTAACCTGCAAGGTTATGTTGATTCAGATTGGGCAGGCAGTGCTGCAGATAGGAAGAGCACATCTGGGTGCTGCTTCAGTATGGGATCAGGTGTGAACTCTTGGTTTAGCAGGAAGCAGTCCTGCGTAGCACTGAGTACAGTCAAGGCTGAGTATGTTGCAGCATGTTCAGCTAGTTGTGAGGCAGTATGGCTCCGAAAGCTACTGTCTGAGTTATTTGATCTCCCACTAGAGGCTACTGGTATCTTTTGTGACAACCATAGTTGTGTGAAGCTGTCTGAGAACCCGATGTTCCACGACAGGTCAAAACAAATTGAGATCAAATATCGCTATATCAGGGATATGGTGCAGAGAGGAGCAGTGAAGCTCTTGTATGTTGCGACAGATGAGCAGGTTGCAGATGTGCTGACGAAGCCACTAGCCATAGTGAAGTTTGAGTACTTCAAAGAGAGGCTTGGTGTCCTTCAGATCGATGACACTTTGAGGAAGAAGTGATGGACACATTTTTTGGATCCATTCCAAGCATGGTGAGAGGAGGATCCTTCCCATGGCTATGGATGTAAGCGCTGGATGATGAGCATCAGGATGATGCTCTAGTTACTGCTCTGTATATGCATTAGTTGGATGCTTTGATCAGTGTGATCATGTATTTGTATATGCATCATGTTGGATGCTTGATATGATCAGTTGGATCATGTATTTGTATATGCATCATGTTGGATGCTTGATATGATCAGTTGGATCATGTATTTGTATATGCATCATGTTGGATGCTTGATATGATCAGGTGGATCATGTATGTATGTATTAGGTGGATGCATTGTATGATCAGGTAGATCATGTACTGATGTATGTATCAAGAGGATGCACTATATGATCAGGTAGATCATGTATGATGATATGTATCAGGTAGATACTTTGTATGCATCAGATGGTGATCAGGATGATCACAGATGAAGAGCTTCAGGATGTTTCTCCAGATGATATGCATCAGGTTGATGCTATGATGATGATCAGGATGATCACAGATGACAAGCTTCAGGATGTTGCTCCAGATGATATGCATCAGGTCGATGATATGATGATGATTAGGATGATCACAGATGGCGAGCTTCAGGATGTTGCTCCAGATGATATGCATTAGGTTGATGCTATGATGATGATCAGGTTGATCATGTGATGATGTACATCATCATGATGTATGGTGAGTATCGGTTTGATACTCTATGGTCGTGGATAGGTTGTGCAGGTAGCATAGAAAAGATCCTTTAAAAATCGGACAGGTAGAGCGGTATGCTCGTAACAGCCTGGGTTTCTCTATCGAGATCCGGACAGGTAGAGCGGTGCGCTCGTAACTTCCTGGGATGCTCTGAGTAGGTTTTGCTGCAGTTTCGCATAGAAAATATCCTTTAAAATCCGAATAGGTAGAGTGGTGTGCTCGTAACATCCTAGGATGCTCTATCAAGATCTAGACAGGTAGAGCGGATTGCTCATAACATCCTGGGATGCTCTGAGTAGGTTTTGCGAAATTTCACATAGAAAAGATACTTTAAAATCTGGACAGGTAGAGAAGTGTGCTCATAACAGCCTGGGGTGCTCTATCGATATCCATACAGGTAGAGCGGTTTGCTCATAACATCCTGGGATGCTCTGAGTAGGTTTTGTGAAGGTCAACATGTAAAAGATCCTGGAGATCCGATAGGTTGAGCAGTGTGCTCGTAATCTGTCATGGGATGCTCTTTCAAGGTTTTGTTGAGGCACATAATCAGTCCTAAGTATTCCACAGTATGGCCAGTGATGATGAAGACCTGCAGGTGGTGGGCCTACATCCAGTATGAAAAAGGACTGGATTTGTATAACTTCCTATGACGAGTAGATTCAGAGATTGATTGAGATAGTAGCAGCAGTGACGATGATGATGACTCGATGACGATTATCCAGTGACGATGATCTAGAGAAGAAGACTTGTGCTAGAAGACCTGTGTCGAGAAATACCTTCTTAGTTAAGAGGGAGTGTTGATGTATATGTAACTTCGGAATGTATTTCACCCATGAATTTCATATATGTATATTGTACTCCTATAGAGATGGTATTATTCCTCTATATGGAAGTGTTTGTATTCCTATAGAGATGTTATTATTTCTCTATACGAAAGTGTCGTCATTTATATTGTAAGTGTCGTAACTTATACTTGATGAGTTATTAGACCACCTTGTTGGGGTCGGCCCTGTATAAGTCATGTGGGTCAAAGGGTTATTAGACCACCCTAGTGGGGGTCGGCCATGTGGGTCAAAGGTTTATTAGATCACCCTATTGGGTGTCGGCCCAGTCAGAATTGTGTTATGTGGTTAAGTTGAGGCTGACCTAGTAAAGGCTATTAGGCAAGTCAAGTCAAGTATAAATAGAGTGTGTGAGGCACTCTATTTCATTCATTCTATTCTCTCTCACACTCTTGGGAGAGTGGTGCACTTGTGGAGGAGGAGAAGTTGTTGCTAGGAGATGTCTATCTCTTATGCTTGGGTTGTATCATTGCTCTATTTATCTCTGAGGAAGTTATTGGGGTTTTTCACCTTTATGGTTTTCCCCAAGTAAACTCTGTGTCTCTTGTGTGCTTGCATTATTGTGTCCATGATTGATATGTTGTAGATATGATGTACATGTTGTTCTCTCAGTTAAGATCCTAGATCAGATTGAAGTAAAT
Organism: Larix kaempferi; assembly: GCA_027924585.1. NCBI lineage: Eukaryota > Viridiplantae > Streptophyta > Pinopsida > Pinales > Pinaceae > Larix > Larix kaempferi. The sequence goes on from BSBM01000841.1 coordinate 13,830,765, forward strand.
TCTGAAAAACTAACACTTTATCCTACAGTTGATGTTGTTGTTGTCAGTAAAATACCCTTCTCATTAAGGGGGAGTGTTGAAATATTGTAACTTTGAAGAATATTCTATTGTATTTTATTGTTGTAATTTATTCGGAGATGTTTTATTCCTCTGTCGGGATGTCATTATTGTATTTGATTATGTAAATTCATTGAGGTAAATCCTCCCATGTAAGTAGGGGAAATAGATCCCCTAGAGTCAAATGTAATGGGGTTTTTAAGTCCCCTAGAAGAGTCGGCCCAGTCAGCATTATTTGAGTGGTAAAGTTAATTGAGGCCGACATGTCAAGTTGTAAAATTAAAGTAGAAGTGAATGTATAAATAGAGAGATAGACTCTCTCATTTATTCATTCATTCACACACACACTCACTTGTGTATTGCGCATAGGAGAGAGAGAGATATATGCGAAGGAGAAGGAGCACTTCTTTGGGTATTTTTTCTTTGTACTTTTGATCATCTATATTGAGGAATTTTTGTTGGGTTTTCTTCCCCTTGAGGGTTTCCCAGGATAAATTGTGTCTCTTGTGTTTATGTTGTGCTTGTTATTCTTTCAGTGATCCTTTATATGCTATTGTTGTGAAATTCAATTGAACATTGATGTTATCTATCTTAGCATATTGAATATTAACAGGATGAAATAATATAATAGAGGAAATTGCAAACCAAAACCAAAATGGCACCCCCCATATCAACTCTTTGACATAATTAACATGAACTATCTGATTACATGGTCCTCAATTGATGATAGGGATGAAGTCTAGAGGCAATGGTGGTCGTTCACTTTTTCATATTCTCAAGCCTCCATAATGAACCATGTTCATTGGATTGGAAATCCAAATCCAATGATGGGGACAACATGTATCTCCTACAGGAAATGGTGACCAAGGCACCTGTTTTAGTTTGGCACTTGATCTATATCAAATCACCTCCCATTAATCATGTGAAGTAACTTCCCACTAAGTATTGTGCATTAAGTTCCCATTTAGTGTGTGTGTTTTCCAAGTTGTACATGATTGCATGATTATGTTCCACGCATTGTGATGTACCATTTTCAAGTAATACTTTATGTTATGTATACCCATGCATATGCCACACATCTTTCACTTTGAAAAATATGACCTAGTTTCTTTTTGACATACACGTGTCAATTAGGGAGCTATTGTAATACAAAAAATTCATTATGATTTCCCATGCATTGGATATTGGATTTGTTATATTTATAGTTTGGTATTGTTACATCGAGGGTAGAGAGGTGCTCTACAGACCAGTATTATTTTGTTTTAGGGAAAATGTTCCTATAGTCGAGGTGAGACTACCAACGTACTATGGGTAAAAGATAGACATACAAGGTTCTGCAAGTACAATTATTAAGAAAAAGAGATTAGGGTTATGAGGATATGTACCTTATTCAGAAGGTTGATCCAAGCCTCTCTTATTACTCTCCAATGCAAAAACCTGCAAAAAAATTCAACAAAACCTTCCTCAAATAAAAGATTGATATTTATAAGAGAATAAAACAACAAATTGTAATCAGATCTGAAACATAAATGAAAAAATATATTTGGAAAGGGAAGAATGTCCAATATTTATTAATGAATATGTTGATGTATATGTAACTTCGGAATGTATTTCATACATGTATGTTGTATGTACTCCTATAGAGATGGTATTATTCCTCTATACGGAAGTGTCGTCATTTATATTGTAAGTGTCATAACTTATACTTGATGGGTTATTAGACCACCTTGTTGGGGTCGGCCCTGTATAAGTCATGTGGGTCAAAGGGTTATTATACCACCCTATTGGGGTTTGGCCATGTGGGTCGAAGGGTTATTAGACCACCCTATTGGGGGTCGTCCCAGTCAGCATTATGTTATGTGGTTAAGTTCGAGCCTACATGTTTTATGTAAAAGGCAAGTCAAGTCAAGTATAAATAGAGTGCGGGAGGCACTCTATTTAATCACTCACTTCTCACTCATGCTCTCAAGGAGGAGTGGTGCACTTATGGAGGAGGAGGATCTGCTGCTAGGATATGTCTATCTCTTATGTTTGGGTTGTATCATTGCTCTATCTATCTCTGAGGAAGTTATTGGGGTTTTTCACCTTTATGGTTTTCCCCAAGTAAATCTTTGTGTCTCTTGTGTGCTTGCATTATTGTCTCCATGATTGATATGCTGTAGATATGCGGTACATGTTGTTCTCTCAGTTAAGATCCTAGATCAGATTGAAGTAAATTCTGAAAATTTAACATGGTATCAGAGCTAGCCTGAAAGAAGGCATGATATGGCATGTATGACACTTGTTGCACTTACGATGCTAGGGCTTGATATAGCAAAAACCAGTCATCGTATCACTTTCGCTATAAATCCATTTGGAAAAGTTTTCGGATCTGAAACCTATACATGTCGAAGACTAAATCCCTATGTACCTTGTGTCCAAAGGACAACCTCTAATTCGTTGTACTTTGTGATTTATGATCTATACAATATAGGTTTCTGCCTCTTCCATATCTGAGTCAAAATCAGGTGACCTTGGGAAAAAGGTCATAACTTGGGCTAGGAAGCTCCAAATGAAATTTCGTAAAAAGTGACAAGTAGTACACAGACTGTGCTATTTCAAGAAAAAATTTCAGAGGCCGAAGTTTAATCAGTGACACGTGGCACTCCGTACAAGTCGATCTCCTGTATTATCCCATAAACAAGTCACGTTGCGACACTTGGCATAACTCTCTCTTAGAGAATCCAATTGAGGTCAGACCTTTTTCATAACTCTGGCAGCTAAGAGAATCCAATTGAGGTCAGACTTTGGCATAACTCTCTCTCGAGATGGAAAGATAACAGGTTGGGCTATCTCAGGAAGCTTTTTCAGACCCTATGGATCGAAAAGTTCAGAGTTACACCAGAAACAATCAGGTACATATTTCTGTCAAAACAGAATTATTTTTTAGTACCTTCATTCATGGCTTCCGGAATTTAGGGCTTCAGAGAAAGTTGGAATTTTTGTAATCGGAGACCACGGCTGGATGCTACTCATAAAAATCAAAATTTAGAGACCAAGATCAGAATTTTTGATTGGGCAGAAGAGTGGGCTTCATCAAACCCCAGTTCAGGGTCACGTCCAGTGAATACGGAAGTTTCAAAGGCAAAATTGAGGAGTGAAACTTTGCAGTTTTCAAATTCTGAATATACCAACTTGATTAGCTCATCAAGGCGCATATTTCTATCCTTTCGGAAGTTTGAAATTCAAAGTTTGAATTTTTGGGGTTTCTCTGACAAACCCATGTCCAGCTCCAGGTCCAGTTCTTGCAAATCAAGTGGATTGGGTTAATCCTAGAAGAAGATGGATTGATCACTTGCATAAGTGAAGAAGTTCCTGTTTCAGAGGGAGATGAGGCTAAGGCCTTACATAAGAATATTACAAGCGATCTCGACAGGTATGACTCATCGAGGTATGTTTCGATATTTTATGGTATGTTTGTCTTCATGTTATTATGGTTAGTACAATCTTGATTTTAGATTTGGCGTATCACCTTAGCAAAATTATGAAGGCATGATAGAAGATTCTCATTGGTTAGGGTGTTGACACTTATGATTGTACTAATGCATTATGGTGTTGTATGAGGTTTATGTTGTCTGCTAACATAAAAGGTACACCAAGAAAGACAAATCATGTTCTACTTCAAGAACGTATGATCATGGTGAGATGAAGACAAGGATTCATCCATTGTCATTGATCACATAGAAGATCTACTTTCGAGGTATGTATAACTTGTTTCTACAATGGTTAACTTATGAGACATGCAGGTTACTAGCACAAGTCACTGAAGAGAACCAGAAGACATTATGTGGGTATATTAGACATAACTAGCTAGCATGCTAATCCAGGTATGTTTTTCCTATATCAAGTTAGAATCCTACCTTGTGTTAGGATCTTATACTATTGTGTTGTTGATAATGATTATTCATGAAGTCATAGGTTTGAATAATCATGGTGGTATGCATATTATGTTTCGTACCATAATTGATGATATGACTAACCAGAAGAATCATGAAGGTATAGGTTTGAATAATCACAGGTTTTATATCTCTTATCTTGATTGATGATTCAACTAACCAGAAGAGTCCTATGATCAAATAAGAATGTGTATGAGTAAAAGAAGACTTCCCTAAAACCTTGAATACTAATATTTATTATATGTGAATGATCATGAATATACATGTTTAAGATTATTGTGTTTTGATAGTATTAAGATTATACTAATAAATGTGTGATTATGTATGAGACCTCAAGGATAACACAATGATGATACTAATAAGCATGCATAGTGATTAAGGATGGATGTAAGTTCAAGGATAGGTAATCCAGGAAGCAAAGATCAAGAGGGAGCACACTCCAGTTGTTTCTGCAAGAAAGCAAAGGAGCACACTGCAGTAGTTTCTACAAGGATGCAGATATTCAGAGGGAGTTGACCACTTCTCACAATCCACATCAGAATGGAGTTGCAAAGATTCAGAGGGAGTCCACCCAACAAACAAACAAAGATAAGTATTTGAATTGTCATTACTTGCATATTTTATTGTTTAAATAATACTGTTCAATAATGTATATACTGATTAGGTTGTGTATTATGCATATTAGAATAGTTGCATTGATAAACAGTATACTAATAATATGCATGGGTAAGTAGCCTATGGCACTGTACAACATTCCATTTCTACTTATCTAGAATGAAACCTCTTTGCTGACATGTTGGGAGTTGTGCACACTCTTAACAATGTTCTGGTAGAGATTGGAAGGCATCTAGAAAGTTACGGGATATGGATAAATGTTGTATTGAAGCATTGGCTAAGTTAATTGCATGACTGTATGACATATTTCTTTATATGTAAGAATCTGTTCTGAAAACTATGAGATGTTTTCTAATCATGCAATTTAACTTGTTGTGTAGGAAAGATCGTATGTCATTAACTACAAAAGAAGAACTACAACATTTGTTCAGCAACAAAATTATCTATTGAAGATATTGAAGTTCCCAAGTTATGGGAAGAATGCCATGATCCGTCGATCATGAAGAACAACGTTTGGGATGCGATCCCAAGAGCTGAAGGGAAGTCTGTTATGACTTCCAAATGGAACTATCAGATCAAGCATGCTGCAGATGGCAGCATAGAGAAATATTAATGTGATGAGATAGAAGATACACCAGATGGATTTCAAGACAGCTTTCTTGAATGGTGTAGTTGAAGAAGAAGTGTATGTGGTGCAGCCACTTGGTTCTGAGACACATGACAGGGAGTCATATATGTGCAGAACTTGGTATGGTAGGATAGGCAGCTTTCTATCCAGTTTGGTCTTTACCAAGAGTAAGCGGGTTCCAACCTTTACTACAAGGTTGAGGAAGGAAATCCAGTGATACTACTATGTGGATGACCTGTTTGTATCAGGTGAGGATAGATTGATTGCTGACACACAGCGGAAGCTTGCTGCCGAGTTTGAGTTGAGGAACTTGGGGATGATGCACTATTTGTTTTTGGCATGGAGATGTGGCAGAGTGATGGAATATTCCTTGGACAAGGGAAGTATGCACTAGAGATCCTGAAGAGGTTCGGGATGATGGACTACAAGGCTATGGCCACACCTATGGCATCAAACCTGAAGCTTCTGTGTGATGCTTCTGAGCTGGTTGTTATCACTATGTATCGTCAGATAATTGGGTCCTTGATGTACCTAACGAACACGAGACCAGACATTTGCTTTGCTGTGAACACATTGAGTCAGTTCTTGACAGATCCGAGGAGTGTTCACCTAGTTGCTGTAAAGCATGTTCTGAGGTACCTGAAGGGTACAGTGGATTATGGGCTCAAGTATGAGGCGAATCAAAAGTTTAACCTGCAGGGTTATGTTGATTTAGATTGGGCTGGCAGTGCTGCAGATAGGAAGAGAACATATGGGTGCTACTTCAGTATGGGATCAGGTGTGATCTCTTAGTTTAGCAGGAAGCAGTCCTGCGTAGCATTGAGTACAACTGAGGCAGAGTATGTTGCAGCCTGTTCAGCTAGTTGTGAGGCAGTATGGCTACGGAAGCTACTGTCTGAGTTATTTGATCTCCCGTTGGATGCTACTGGTATCTTCTGTGATAACCAGAGTTGTGTGAAGCTGTCCGAGAATCCAGTGTTTCATGACAGGTCGAAACACATAGAGATCAAAGATCACTATATCAGGGATATGGTGCAGAGAGGAGCTGTGAAGCTCCTGTATGTTGCGACAGACTAGCAGATTGCAGATGTGCTGACGAATCCAATAGCCAGGGTGAAGTTCGAGTACTTCAGAGAGAGGCTTGGCGTTCTTCAGATTGAGGACACTTCAAGGAAGAAGTGATGGACACATTTGCTGAAGACATTCCAAGCATGTTGGAAGGAGGATCCTTCACATGGCTGTGGATGTAAGCACTGGATGATGAACATCAGGATGATGTTCTGGTTTCTGCTTTGTATGATCAGTTGGATCATTTTTATATGTATGCATCATGTTGGATGCTGGATATGATCAGTTGGATCATTTATATGTATATGTATGTACGCATCATGTTGGATGTTGGATATGATCAGTTGGATCATTTATATGTATATGTATGTACGCATCATGTTGGATGTTGGATATGATCAGTAGGATCATTTGTATGTATTTTGTATGCATCATGTTGTATGCTTTGACCATGTATCTGTATATGTATCAAGTGGATACATTGTATGATCAGGTGGATCATGTATGGTGATATGTATCATGTATTTGTATCAGGTGGATCATGTATGATGATATGTATCAGGTAGATACTTGGTATGCATCAGGTAGATGCATTGTATGATCAGGATGATCATGGATGACGAGCTTCAGGATGTTGCTCCAAATGACATGCAGCAGGATGTTGCAGTGATGATGATCAGGATGATCATGTGTACATCAGGATGATGTATGGTGAGTATCAAGTTGATACTCTATGGCCGTGGATCAGGTTGTGCAGATGAGCATATAATTCGTTGCCCTGGGAGATTTGCAGATAGTCTTTCGAGGTTTTTCCCATGGCATGTAATTCGGTGCCCTGGGATATCTGGAAAATGCTCTTTCGAGGTTTTGCTCTGGGAGGACATATAATTCGTTGCCCTGGGAGATCTGCAGATAGTCTTACGAGGTTTTTCCTATGGCATGTAATTCGTTTCCCTTGGATATCTGGCAGATGCTCTTTCGAGGTTTTGTCCTATGGCATATAATCTGTCCCTAGGAGATCCGATAGGTTGGGCTGTGTGCCCGTAATAAGTCCTGGGATGCTCTTGTGAGGTTTTTCCATGACCACATGTAATTCGTGCCCTGGGAGATCCTATAGGTAGAGCTATGTGCTCGTAACATCCTGGGATGCTCTTGCGAGGTTTTGTGGTGACCACATGTAATTCGTGCCCTGGGAGATCCTATAGGTAGAGCTGTGTGCTCGTAACAGCCTAGGATGCTCTTGCGAGGTTTTGTGGTGAGGTCACATATAATATGGCCCTGGGAGATCTGCAGATAGTCTTTCAAGGTTTTGCCTATGGCATGTAATTCGTTGCCCTGGGATATCTGGCAGATGCTCTTTCGAGGTTTTGTGATGCACGTAATAAGTCCTGAGGATTCCACAGTATGGTCAGTGATGATGAAGACCTGCAGGTGGTGGGCCTACATCCAGTATGAAAAAGGACTGGCTTTGTAGAACTTCCTATGATGAGTAGATCCAGAGATTGATTGAGATAGCAGCAGCAGTGACGATGATCCAGAGAAGAAGACTTGTGCTAGAAGACCTGTGCTGAGAAATACCTTCCTAGTTAAGAGGGAGTGTTGATGTATATGTAACTTCGGAATGTATTTCATACATGTATGTTGTATGTACTCCTATAGAGATGGTATTATTCCTCTATACGGAAGTGTCGTCATTTATATTTTAAGTGTCATAACTTATACTTAATGGCTTATTAGACCACCTTGTTGGGGTCGGCCCTGTATAAGTCATGTGGGTCAAAGGGTTATTAGACCACCCTATTGGGGGTTGGCCATGTGGGTCGAAGGGTTATTAGACCACCCTATTGGGGGTCGCCCCAGTCAGCATTATGTTATGTGGTTAAGTTCAAGCCTACATGATTTATGTAACAAGAAAGTCAAGTCAAGTATAAATAGAGTGCGGGAGGCACTCTATTTAATCACTCACTTCTCACTCATGCACTCAAGGAGGAGTGGCGTACTTATGGAGGAGGAGGATCTGCTGCTAGGATATGTCTATCTCTTATGTTTGGGTTGTATCATTGCTCTATCTATATCTGAGGAATTTATTGGGGTTTTTCACCTTTATGGTTTTCCCCAAGTAAATCTTTGTGTCTCTTGTGTGCTTGCATTATTGTCTCCATGATTGATATGCTGTAGATATGCTGTACATGTTGTTCTCTCAGTTAAGATCCTAGATCAGATTGAAGTAAATTCTGAAAATTTAACAGAATGAAGCAAGTACATAAAATTATACCTTCCTTCAAGAATGGCACTTCATGAAACCAAGATTCAAGGGCTCCTGCTCCTCTTCTCCAAGGATCCCAACCTCGGATAAGATGTCCTAGGGTTTACAAGAAACTAGGGCACAAGTGAGGGGGTGTGAATCCAAATTCCTCTAGCATAACACTATAATGAGATTCATTCCCTTTCATGGTCCCTCTCCCTCTCTATTATAGCAAGTGAAGAAGATATGGTCGAATAGGAGGTAGTTGCAACCGAAGAGGAGGTTCCAAAACCACCCCAAACCAACCATTTTTCATGATTTTATATATATATATAGTGTTTCTGAGGTACCCGCGACTTTGAACATGAACAAATAGAGAGTACCCACGAATTTTAACATGTACAACATGCGTTTTTTTGGGAAACCCGTGGATTTACCATGTGCAACCTATGCTTTTGTGGAAAAATGGTCAAAAATAGCCTTTTCTGGGGGTTTTTTGGAGAAGTTTTGGTCTACAAAATTGTCCCTAAGGTTCTTACCTATCAAATGGGCCATGAATTAGGTAATTACATCCATATAAAGTCCAAAATATGGCTCTTCCATCCACAAATTTCCTTTTGTGTGACTCACAACAATCTCATGAAGTGTCGTCATGTGACCAAAAGATATAAGTGTCGTCACAAACGGAGAAGTGCCAATTTTGGCTATAACAAATGCCCCCTATTGTATGAGTTCAGAGGGAAAAATGATGGATAAAATAAATTATAAATAATAAAGGTTGGGTCATGGAGTTAGAGAAACCGGAGCAACCAGGAATCATAGGCTCAAATGAAGTACCTGAAAGGAAGGAAATGTTAGACAAACTCATCCCTGGGATAAATGTCCATGTTCAAATAGTGGAACATGACCTCCAGAAGGATACAATAATGATACAATACATAAGTATAACTTGTGTATATATCATGGCCACTAGAATACAAGTGTGGATCCATGAAGAAACATAAGTGTGAACATAGCCACAACAATACAAAGGTGAATCTTTGTCAAAACGGGAGATCATAGCCATCGTGAACAAACTGGATCTATGTCTCATCGAGAGCCAAAATGAGTGTGGCTCAGTCTTGCGCAACTTGGGCTACAATAGAATATGACAAATGTTTCCATCAGCCCAAGGTCTTCAATCCAAACCATCTAAAGTTACGAATCCTAACCATGCGAATAAATGAGTTGATTTTGAACATGGAGGACACCATTTGATTACCATTCATTGATGTGAACTATTAACAAATGTGAGGGAATCCCAACAATAATGAAAAATGGGCCCCAAGGTACCTAGTACATTCTAATACAGCTGAATAGATTTTCTTGAAGTCGAACACCTGAAGAATCCATCGAGTAAGGGACATCAATGTATTCCCATAACTCAATGATGAGGTAAATTTTCGTTGATTACTACAATCCCCAATGTACTACCGAAAAATCTAGACTTCATTCCCAGAGCAAGATGAGTTGAAGTCGATGGGAAGAAATCCGTCAGAAGGGAGGCCTTAAGGCATCCTCCATCATCCAACACGAGGAACAATCAAAGGGTTATATGATTTGGAGTAGGATTGAGTACATGATGAAACATACTGATAACAAGGAATGGTTGACACATGAGGTCAAGGAAACTGCAGCATGGTCAACACGGGTTGTATCCTTGAACAGTGACCATGACACAAGAGTGACTTAGGCAGCTTTGAACACACAAAGGGACCATGATATAAATCTGCAATGTAGGAGGCATTAAGAGATTCTCCATATGATTGGAAGAGTAACCAATCGGAGGAGTAAAAACTCTGAGATCAAGTTTATCCTAAGGAAAAAATAAAACCCAACTTGTATGATAGACTCAAAAATGTGCTTTGTTCAAGAACATGGTTGACTTGCTACCATTAAATTCAAAGATATGTAACACTCTTCCCTTCCCTTTCTCTTTTTAGATACCTTTTTAATTTTTTAACGAGCTTTACAAAGAACTAAAGCATGCTCGATAAGGTTCGAACCATGTGTAATTTTATGAGTCCATGGAAGGGAAACTAAATACTTTCTTCTTCGTTTTACGAGTTTGAAAAAAAGATAGACTAATACTCGATAAGATACTGATCCATGGATTTTAATATCGAGCCTCGATTTTTTCGTGCTCGCCGGTGTTTTCATATTTAAAGAGTCTGAAAAACTTAAACAAGAACTCTATACACCCTCTCGTGGATTTCACATATATCTCAAGTTGGTAGATGCTCGCTGGTGTTTTCATATTTTGAGAGTCTAAAAATCCTGAAGAAGACTCCAAAGGGTCATTTTTCGTAAATTTAGTCTCCTCAACCGAAAAAGGGAAAAACAATGAGAGATAGAACTCTTCTAGCCAAGTATGACTAGAGTCTTCCTTTTTGGTAAATAATCCACAAAGGTCCGGAAAAGGGGTAAACTTATACGAAAGTAGATGTCCCTTCAATTCCTAGCGAGTTTTAGGTGAACAAGTATACTCGGCGATTTTGTCAATGTTAAGGATTCTAATAAGATCTTATATAAAAATCCATAAAAATATTTCCCATAAAGGTTTAACGATCCCGAAAAAATTAAACTCGTGACCTCCTTACTATTTTTAACGAGCTCAAAGAAGAGATGGAAGAATGCCTGTAGCCTCCTTACTGATTTTAACAAGCTAGAAGAAAAGGTGGAAGAATGCGCGTAGCCTCCTTACTATTTTTAATAAGCTCGAAGGAAATGTGGAAGAATGCTTGTAGCCTCCTTACTGTTGTTAACGAGCTCGAAGGAAATTTGGAAGAATGCTCGTAGTGGGAGGAGGCGAATGCCAGGGGAATGTGAGACTAGTTCCAAGCGCATGGAACAAATCTATGCATAATTCAAGGAACATAAGCAAGATAAGAACACTCAGGGTGTGTCTCCTCCAGGTAAAGGATGTAAAATCACAAAGGCAAAGTGATACATATCTTAATGAAAATGAGATCAAATATGAAGGATTATATAACAAGCTTAAAGCATGGAAGCTGGCATCAGGCTCATTAGTGCAAGCGGGATCAAAATAAATGCACATGCGACTTAAAAAAAAAAGGGATCCTTGTAAGGAATGGCCAAAAATATATGAGGAATAAAGTCATGAGTTTTCTTCTCAAAATCATGGTAAACCTAAAAAGGCTCCCGAGCCTATGATAAAAACTCAGCATGCGCACCAAAATGGAAAAAGGGTGCTGACTAGGCTGAACCATGTTAGGTAGGCTATGTTTTCAGACTGGTGCACAATGCATATAGAGATGGCTAACAAACCAAGATCCAACAGGTTCGAACCTATGGATAATTCGGATGGAAAAAGGTTCAAATGTATCATAATAGCGGGGAGGCCTAAACCTTAATGCAAGGTTCCGAATATACTTGACATGATTGAACAAAGTGTCGAAAAGGACCAGTGAGCAAGTATAATTCCAGCTAAGCATCCTATCTCCAAGAAACATTAGTACCAAAATCATATCTAAAACATATGTAATGAAATATATGATACAAGTCAATTTGGTATAAATACTTTCAACTTCACTATTATCAACAATATGCATAATGAAGGTAGTGTTGATCAATGAAGACTCTATAGTACCAAATCCTGAGGGATTACAATCAAAAGTATCAATTTCATGATGAAGATCAAATTTAGAGGATTTGATGCAATCTGCAGGAAAAAATTCATCATCACGGGAGTTGGAAATTCTAGAAGCATAATCAAACTCAGCAGGAACACCGATTTGCAGATCTATAGGAAAGTCCAAATACTCAGCATTGGTAAGATCATATTCCAAATTCAAATCGGGGATGGAAATAACTGCAGCAGGATCAACATCCAAATGAATGGCAGACTGCATTATAGACTCTAGGAAAAATTCATCAGAAGTAAGTATATCATCCAAGATATAACACATATCAAAACATTCAGATGGAGGTATCACCTGGTCAACTGTCGGGACCCAGTCCCAAGAAGGTAAGCATGAATTCATAAGATTATTCTCAGTATAAATTGGGCTCAAGGAACAATATGCCACATAATTCTCTTGTGACATGGTAGTGCCTATTGACGAGGGATATACTTGATCTACAGTTGGGTAATAAGAGGGATCAACAAATGCAAGATGATCAATAGTGATAATGCTTTCGTTGTGAGGAAAATGCATAATACGAAAGAGCATAGACACCACAGCATACATAGAATATACATAATCACACCCGAGGATCTTATCAAAGTCCACAGGGTCTTTTAAAACCATAAAATCAACTAAGACTGTTTTTCTACCCAAAGTAACAAGTACCTGAGGGAGGAATCCCACCGGTTCATTAGGTCTTCTATCGAAGGTCAACGACCAATTAAAAGTTGGAACTAGGTTATGGAAACCTAAATATCTCCAGGAATAAGGGGATAAATACTAACAGAGGCTCCTTCAACTACAATACATCGATGAACCGCATGGTTTCCGATATCAACCCTTATCTGGAAAGGTGTAGAGGAAGGACGACAAGGCCAAGCTAGACTATTCCAATCAAAGGAAATGATCCTAGAGCTTGGTCGGGGTTCACTTATCACAAATGAAGTGCCCCCTTTTTCAGAAACATTTGAACTGGTAATACAAAAGACTTCAGGGATAGATGCATCAGGGTCTGAAGGACTGATGAGATCGGTCGAAGATTGCATCAATTCAATCACTTCACTCTCCGAAGGAAGAGTGGGGTTGAACAAAGAGTGTTTTGGCTCAACCACTTTATCAACCAAAGGTTGACCAGGATGTTGGGATTCTATAGACAATTTAGGAGCATAAGATCCTTCAGGAATGGACCACACTCTCTGCACCTCTGGAATAGCAGGGCACAAGTGAGTAAGGTGATCTCCCTTACAAAGTTTACAAGGGAACTTTGGCTTGTGTCCTATAATATTAGACTCATTTACAACATCAATACTCTCAGCATGAATAGCATTGGCTGACAGCTTTCCCCCAGCCTGAATTGCAGTGGCTGGTTGCTCAGAAGCAGAATAATTTTGAACTACAGACCACGCTTTTTGAACTTATGGAAGTACAGGGCACAAATAGGTCAGGCGGTCTCCCCCGCAAAACTTATCAGGGAACTTAAGCTTTTGTTTATTAGGTTTTTCGACATTGTAAACTTTCTTAGCATGACCTGCAGTGGCTAATTTAGTGTCTCCAGTATGACTCATAGTAACTGGTGACTTGTCATTAATATGACCAGCGGTGATCAATGACGCATCCTCAACATGATCAACAGTGGTTGAAGACATACTTTTAGCATGATAGAATGAAATTTTTCTCCCAGCATGACCTGCAGAGGCTAGGTAGGTTCCCCCAACATGACCTCCATAGGTTGGGTAGGTTCCCCCATCATGACCTCTAGAGGCTAGGAGGTTGCACCCTTGCTTTGGCATCTTCTCCTTACTCTTCCTTCATCTATTCCTTTTATACTATTGGTTACTAGTAATATTAATTTCACCACATGAGGTAGAGGGAGGAGGAGAAGATGTTACTACAGAGGCATAGGGTTTTGATGCTCTTGATTTTAGGTGCTTACTTTAGAATCATTAGGATAATGCTAGGCATTCGGAGTGGAAAAAAACCAAATCGATAGCCCTGTAGTGAATCCCGGAAGATTCAAGGTATCCATTAAGGGAGTACCAACATTCCCAATGAATGGAAAAGCACAAGGAGACCCATGAACAGGGGTCCCTTGATTGGTGCTCACCAGAATGCTAACCATAGTTTCTGAATCAACGAGCAATAAATCTCTAAGGCCAACTAAGAATAAGTAGCACAAAGAGAACACTACTAGAAATGTCCTAGGTAATCCAACCCAGGAAAACACATGCCTTCCGGAGGGAATTCTGGGATGATTAGGGCCCAGAACAAACCAGCGAAGGATGAAGAACAATTACCCAGGGTCGACAATACAGATTCTTCAGGTGCAAGTGTTTGAATCACCAACCTCCCTCCAAAATCCTTGCAAGGGATTTCCTCCAACGTCTGTCCTAGGTACAATGGAAATAGCCTTCCATCGACACCTGTGTATGAATCCTAGAGTTTGGATACTAAGGCTACCAACTTTACAGAGAGGTTCTGGGGGGATAGTCGCAGGTCAAATCAATGCGCATGGGCAGGGTAACAAAGCCTGAAACTCAAAATCGCCAAAAAATTACTAATAAGTCCTTGTATGCGCACCGATCCTGGTAGATGCTCAATTGAATATCGGAGGGGTATCTCCTCTACTCAATCTCGCACGACCTCGTGCTTGAATCCGGTGTGAGTGGATCTTCCCAGTTCACCTTCTACAAAGATGGATTTTGTCCCTAAAAGAATGACACCTATGTTTTGACAAGTTTGAGTGAGCGTGGAGGATTTAACTCACAACTCCCAACCTCCACAATCTTACTTAAGCTATTAGGTGTGTTTCTAAACTAGAAGAAAACCTAAGATCCTATCCAAGTTACTGCCTTGCTTGATTTAAAAATGTACTTCAAAAACTTTCAAAATAAGTAAAACAAATGCAACTAAATAAATGTATTCTTTAACTAACACATGAAGCACTTAATCACCACAAATATGCACTTACCCACTCTCCATTTATTTTCAATGGAAGTCCTCAAGATATAATCTGGAATTCATATGCAAAAAATTTGTATCTAATGCGATTTTTTAGTATTTTCGAATGCAAAAGGTAAAAATTTAAAGTCTAATGTGCAAAATCAAACTTAAAACCTAAGCATGCAACTACTCAGACAACTAGCTATGCAAAAGAAAATTTATTGTTTTAAAGCACTCCTAAATACTTTAAGCCACTTGAAAAGTATTCTACCAACACTAACTTATAAAATGAACCTAATTTTTATGCTTTTCAAGGTGAGAACAAAACTGAAATTCAAAATAAAACACTACCAAAGCAAATGCAAAAAATTTCAGATCTCCTTATTAAACAGTGAAAGAAGCCATAAAGCCTCAGATTGTTATCATGTAAGCATGCCAAAAATGGGAAAAGCATACACCAAGGACTTTTAGACTCAATCAAAGAAAAGGAACTACTAAGAAATATGGTTTGGTAAAGCTAGGTCTGCACACGAACAATGCAATCAAGGTCCTAAACAATAGAAAAGACACTTGAACTTTCACTACAAAAGAGATATCAAAAGCACAAGGAAGGACAAGAAACCAATCTAAAGAGAAATCACTCAAATATATACAAATAGGGTCAAATAGACTCAATAGGTTCCAAATCCAATCAAATTGGAGCAAGTATATTCAAATAGACTCAAATTAGGGTAAAAAACACCAAACTAGTTCACAAACCCCCAACTTGTGTCAACAAGCCCAAATTGCTTCAAAAATATCCCAAACGTAAAAATAAGATCAATCAATAGACAAGACACCACTTCCAAGGGGTCCTACACACCAAGGATCAGTAGGGACTCCAAAAATTGCAACCAAAACCCCCCAAAAAGCTCCAAAAATTAAAAACTCATGTACAGGAGGTACCTGCAAATGTGAAAGGATACAAGCGCGAGGGACCCACGGTTGGAAAATGCTTACACCTGCGAATTTGTCTCATACCCGCGACTGTAAGTACCACAAACTTGTGAGTATGCAAAAAGTCCAAAAATAATTGCAAAATCCAACTCAAAACTGAGCAAGGAAGGGTATAACAAAGCTTAATGACTAGTCCTAACCTGGAATTCAACTCAGAACTTTGAATATACTGGAAAAAATTACCTTGGATACCCCAAAAGCAGAGAGGATTCTCCCCAGCGGATTCGTCAGTTCTGTTGTTAGGGAAAATGTTCCTATAGTTGGGGTGAGACTACCAACGTACTGGAGTAAAAGATAGACATACAAGGTTCTGCAAGTACAATTATTAAGCAAATATATTAGGGTTATGAGGATATGTACCTTATTCATAAGGTTGATCCAAGCCTCTCTTCTTAATCTCCAATGCAACAACCTGCAAAAACATTCAACAAAACCTTCCTCAAACCAATTTTACTATAAATAAAATATTGATATTTATAAGAGAATAAAACATCAAATTGTAATCAGATCTAAAACATACATGAAAAAATCTATTTGGAAAGGGAAGAATGTTCAATATTTATTAATGAATGAATCAAGTTCATAAAATTATACCTTCCTTCAAGCATGGCACTTCATCAAACCAAGATTCAAGGTCTCCTGCTCCTCTTATGCAAGGATCCCAACCTCTTATAAGATGTGCTAGGGTTTACAAGAAACTAGGGCACAAGTGAGGGGGATGTGAATCCAAATTCCTCCAGCATAACACTATAATGGGATTCATTCCCTTTCATGGTCCCTCTCACTCTCTTATATAACAAGTGAATAATATATGTTTGAATAGGAAGTAGTTGCAACCAAAGAGGAGGTTCCAAAACCACCCCAAACCAACCATTTTTCGTGATTTTATATATTTTTTAGTGTTTCTGAGGTACCCGTGACTTTGAACAGGGACAAATAGCAGGTACCCATGACTTTTAACATGTACGACATGCGGGTTTTTTGGAAACCCACAGCTTTACCATGTGCCACCTGCATTTTTTGTGGAAAAATGGTCAAAAACAACATTTTCTGGGGGATTTCTAGAGAAGTTTTGGTCTCCAAAATTGTTCCTAAGGTTCTTACCTATCAAATTGGACACGAATTAGGTAATTCCATCCATCTAAAGTCCCAAATATGGATCTTCCACACACAAATGTCCTTTTGTGTGACTCACAATAATCTCATGAAGTGTCCTCATGCGACCAAAAGATATAAGTGTCGTCACGGACGGAGAAGTGCCAATTTTGGCTATAACAGATGCCCCCTAATGTATGAGGTCAGAGGGGAAAAATATGGCTGAAATACATTATAAATAATAAAAGGTTGGGTCATGGAGTCGGATAAACCAAAGCAACCAGAAATCGTAGGCTCAAATGAAGTACCTAAAAGAAAGGAAATGCCAAACAAACTCATCCCTGGGATAAATGTCCATGTTCAAATAGTGGAACATGACCTCCAGAAGGATACAATAATAATCCAATACATAAGTATAACAGATGTATATATCATGGCCACTAGAATACAAGCGTGGATCCATGAAGAAACATAAGTGTGAACATAGCCAAAGAAATACAAAGGTGGATCTATGTCAATACTAGAGATCATTGCCATAGTCAGCAAACTGGATCTATGTCTCATCGAGATCCAAAACGAGTGTGGCTTAGTCTTGCGCAACTTGGGATATAACAGAATATGAAAAATATCTCCATCAGCCCAAGGTCTTCAATCCAAACCATCTCAAGGTACGAATCCTAACCATGCGAATGAATGCGTTGATGTCGAACATGGAGAACACCATTTGATTACCAATAATTGATGTGAACCGTTAACAAATGCAAGGGAATCCCACCGATAATGAAAAATGGGACCTAAGGTACCTAGTACATTCTAACAAGTGTGAATAGATGTTCTTGAAGTCGAGCATCTGAATAATCCATCGAGTAAGGAAAATTAATGTATTCCCATAACTCAATGATGAGGGAAATTGCATGATTGATGACTATAATCCCCAAGTTCCTACAGAAAAATATAGACTTCATTCCCAGAGCAAGATGAGTTGAAGTCGATGGGAAGAAATCCATCAGAAGGGAGACCTTAAGGCATCCTCCATCATCCAACACAAGGAACAATCAAAGGTTGATATGATCTGGATTAGGATTCAGTACCTGATGAAACATACCGATACCAAGGAATGGTTGACACATGAGGTCAAGTCAAATGCATAATGGTCGACACAGGTTGTATCCTTGAACAGTGAGAACGACACAAGAGTGACTTAGCAATATTTGAACACACAAAGGGACCATGATATAAATCTGCAATGTAGGATACATTAACAGATTCTCCATATGATTTGAAGAGTAACCAATTAGAGGAGTGTTGGAACATTTAAAACAAACCACTATGTCATTCTAGACTTAGGATAAATTAATTAATCATGTATGATTAATTTCCTGAGTTTTGACTAGGTAAAATAGGTCAGTTTTGTCTTTTACTGGACCACATGCCATCCTAACTCACCAAAACAAATTTGGATTGATTATGAATAGTATTTCATTGGATTCTTTCTAATTTTATTCTATTCCTGAATCAGAAAGACACTTTCCTGATTTAGACAGCTTTATCCTGTTTTTTCTACTTTCTAGTGGAAAAAGAAAAGCTAGTTGACTTGGAAACTCTTACCGCTTGACCAATTCGACCTCCACATCATATCTACTCTTCTAAAGCCATCAATACATTCTATTTACCTCACTCATTAGATTCCATACCATACTTACTAAATTCGTGAGCCTCTAGGACAACTTTGGAAACTGCTTTTGCCACCTAGGGGTTTTTTTTGTCTTTCCTAAGCCTTTTCTTTTTGCTCTTTCCAAATTGCCTCAAAGGCATTTGATTTTCTCCATGGAGGATGTATTATATATTTTTATCATATCAATTAATAATATACAGAGTGATTTGCACAATTTATTCTCTCTATTCTTCTTCTCTCAATGTCTGAAATATTCCATGTGAAATTGTCTTATGAATCTAGTTCCTAGCAATTGAAAATCTCACATGGTATCAAAGCTAGATTGATTCAAAGCAATTTCCAAGAGTGTTTTTTACAGGTATTTCCATCACCAGGAGCACATCAGTATGGAGAAAAATCAATCCAAATTTGTGACTCTCACTCCCTTCAATTTCTTTAACCAGAAGGCGCATATAATCATCCAACTTCGAAGCAAAGGATTGTATAGAGTCACTATGGGGCTTGAAACTGAGCCAGGATCTATTGCATTAAAATACAAATGGTTCAATAGGCTTAATGAAGCTTATGGGTTACTTTGTCTCTCTGTATCCCCAGATCTTCTATTCCATATTGATTCTCTATCCACTCCAAATGAAGTGTGGACAAAGCTAGAATCTCTCTTTGGAAAACAAGACGAGCTCAGAGGTCATTTGTTGGAGATTGAACTGATCTCTCTTAGTCCAAGTAATTTCGACTCTATGGAGAATTTCATCTCAAAATTTAAGAACCTGGTGCTTCAACTCAAGAAATGTGGCATATAAAAGGATGAGCAATTAATCCTTACCATTTTGTCAAAACTGAGCTCTAAATACTCAGTATTTGTGTCTACTTTTCATTCTACTAGACTTGCAATTCCCAAGTGGAAGATGCCAACCTTCGATGCATTCATTGATTCACTCACTCAAGAGAAGGACAAGCTGGCCCAAATGAAGTATCTATCAGCGTCCAAATACTTTTCACTTGTTTCTCATGGAGCAAAGAGTTTCAAGAATGACAAATCCAAACAAAAGATATTGTCAGAAGAAGAGTATTGTGATGGAGATTCCAAATCCAAGAAGATGAAGAAGGAGAAGCCCAAGTGTTCTTATTGATGCAAAGGAACTCATACTGAGAAATATTGCTTCAAGAATAAATTGTACATCATGGCCAAGATGCTTGAAGAGCATGACATAGATGTTCCTGACTTTGCAAAGAAAGAACAAGGAAAGCTTGTTGTAGAACAAGAACATTGTTTCCAAGCCTCTCTTAAAGGTAATCATGCTTATGCTTTGATTGCTAGAGTGAAATATAATTCTGATGTCTCTGATTTTGATTCACATTCTGATATATCAGAATCAGAAACCTCCACTTCTTCTTTGGAACAGTCTTCAGTTAGTTCATCCAAGTCTACTCTCAAAACTAGTCATTTTTTACTAGCTTCTGACTTGTCTTCTGAAAGGTCTTTCCACCTCCATTCAAATATTTTAGATTCTTATTTAGAATATGATTTACAGTCTTATATGCAGGTCATTACATCTCCCATGCCATTTTCCCAACTATTGGATGCACAAAAGACCCCACAACCCCCAAGTTCTCCAATTAAGAAACTACACAATTCTATGTTTTCCTACACTGTGTCACTTGACTCTATTTCACTTTTGCCTTTCATATCCTTAATTGGTTGTACAACCATTTTTTTGGCCATCTTTGGACTGATATTCCACACATATCGACCTGACCCCATCACTCATGGTTCAAAATTTAAGTCCTCACACTCTCCAGGCTCACTCAGTTTTCAGGGTGACATAGTTTCTCATACTTTTCCTACTGGAACTATGCTCAATCATAGAGACTCCACATCTTTACTCGTTGTTTCTCCATATGACTCAAATTCTGATATTTCAGAGCTGCATGATCTCATTTTAAATATCATAAATTTCCTACATCAGTTTGAGAAGAAGATACAAGAACTAGTGCACCACATTGCAGCTACAGAAGAAATTGATCATGTTGAGTTCATTGTCTCTCCTTGGGAAGGAGTATCCATAGATATTATTTCCATCATTGATTATGTTTTCAGCTATGATTATATATGTTACATCATCAAGAAAAATTCAGTTGATGCTCCTCCATCATCAAAAGATGAGCTTCATAGAGCTTCAACACATGGTTCTTGCCTACATAACATCGATGCACTGATGCATGATCATGACATCCACAATCTCTTCATCAAGCTTGTTACTTAGAAGCAACCCATTCATATCATTCAGCTCATTCAAATGAGCAACATGACAGTATGAAGACATCAAGCATGTCCATTTTTTAGGGAGGGTTTTGTTCCCATGAGGTTTTCCTTGTTTCCTCGGTTTACATGGACTAGTTATTTTTGTATTGGGGTGACCATAAGCCTTGTTGCTTGGGCCCTATATTTCTAATATTTTTATGATTCTTGTTATCACACAACTTGTAGTTGTCCCTAAAGGTATCCCATCCGGGATGGTAGAGGATATGGACAACTAAAGAGGTGACCCAAGAGATGCCATAGTTCCCAATGCAAGTTGGGAGTCACGACAACCGAGGCACTCTTCACTTTAGATCGAGATAAATCAAGATCAAGGGGGAGACCCTATGATCACTCAAAATTGATTGGACCAAGACAAAGGTTCCTAGGGATGTGTAAATGACAAGTTACGGAAACCAATGCAAGGTTAGGTGGACCCAAGAGTTTAGATAGTGGTTGAAAAGGCTTAAGGAGTGACAAATGTTTCAACCAATGAATGGTATGGGCCACCTATGAAGACCAAAAAGACAGATCTAGTACCATGAAATACACAAGTGGGACCCACTTCCTTGGGATATGGAAATAGCTCAAGTGGGACCCACAAGGTGAAGTTAGGGGTGCAAATGGTACCAAGGGGTATGCAAGAGATAGATCTATGGATCTAAGATGAAAGTAGAGATACCCACATATGGGATCTAGTACTTGACCCAATTCCCAAGAACTGTGAATTGCCCTAGGTTGGTTAGTGCCTTGAAATAGATGGGCCAATGGAGTCAAAAGGATATCAACTTGTATATCGAGACTCCTAGGATGCAAATCAAGTGGGCTACTTGAGATATGATGGTTGGATCTTACTAGATATAATATTTCACTAAGTGACCCAAGTGGACAACTTTCCCCAAAACAAGGAATGCTACCCCCAAGGCAAACCTTCATTAAGTAAGAAACTAGATGTAGGTTTCAAGGTATGCTCTTTCCAAATCCAATGGTATCTTAACCACCCAGTTTCTCAAAGTGGGACAACTCAATCACCCAAGAAGTGCGACTTTGCCCAAGGAGGGATAAAAGCATGGAAAAGTGTGTCAAATCAAACCCAAAGGCCACCAAAGTTTAGATCCAAGTAGTTTAGGCAAGTATGAATGTGGATCTTGAAAATTATGGGCATCCAATGGCTAGATCTCCATAGATCTGAGATTGAACATGCATCACCAAATTGACCCAAGTGGGGCACAACCCTCAAAATGAGGAATGGGGCCCACAAGAAAAAAATCAACGAAGTGAGGCACTAGAGGTAGGTTATCAAGTATGGATATTATGGATCAAGTGGGATCTCACCTACCCATCTCTTAGAAATAGCCCCACTAGCCTCCCTCAAGAAGTGCGACCTCCCTCAAGAAGGCTAATGTGCCTTGGAAGTGTGTCAAATGAAGGCCAATCCTCACCAAACAATAGATCCGAATTGCCATGGATGCTATAGAGGTGGGTTTTCAATATCTTACCCACAGCCAAGCTAGATCCAAGTAGATCTAAGAAAAAGTGAAAAATTAGGGTTTTAATCAATTAGGGTTTTATGATCTAGAATTTATGGATAAGCCAAGGAAGAAGAAGAACATACCTTTGGAGCATACCTGGATGAAGAGATGAATGCTAGTTGAGATGAGAATTACTTTTTCCAAAGATCAAATGAAGAATTTTTGAAGCCCTCTTGCCAAATCAATTTTCTACAAGCCACATGTGTGTCCCTCTAACCTGTCAAAACCAAGGAGCAAAGCATCAATCAGTTTAACATGTCGAAGGTAGATACAAGCAAGAAAAAGATAAGCAAAGAATAGTTGGTACAAAGACAAAACCACTCCCTGATTAACCAAAATGTCCTCCTCCAAGCTTGAAGGGCAAGCCTCCCCACCAATTCGCACTTGTCAAAGAAGTCTTATCCACCTGTAAAAAGATATGGAAAAATATGCAAGATAGCTACAATAGATCCTCCAGTTCAATGGACAAAAGCATTTACAATCAAAACAACCAACATCCACTCCAAGATCCAAGCATGTACTCCAAAAGATAGAAATTTTATTCCAAGAGCCAAGAGCCAAATTCTCTAGATGATTTTACAATGAAAAGCTCTCCCCTTTAAATGGGATGGAGAGAGGCCATAATCCTAACCACTTTTTGAATGAGTGGCTAAGATTAAAAAATCAAATGATCTAATCAATGGTCGAGATGAGCTCAACAATAAAATACATGGATCAATAATAAAATATAACAATATGTGGACAAACTCACCCTAGGAGAGGGGATCCCACCAAAATATAATGATAAGACATAATACATAGCTCATGGTGGGTCCAAGGGGTAATTTCTAACACCCTTGGTCAATCCCCATGGCACAATATCCAAGAACCAAGACACCAAATCGTGCCTCTCTGGGAAAGTCGTGAGCCTTGGAAGGCTCCAGAAATCATCAAAAAGTGTTAAAAGTGATGGATGTGGGTCCCACTGAAAGCTGAGATTGCTAGAGAAGGTGTGGAAGACATCCCAATCATAATCACAAGTAATCCCATGCCATAACTTTGCCTCAGTAGCCCAAATCGAATTCTTCAGTAGCCATTTCTGCACTGCCTCAGGAAATGTGAAATTGCCCAAACTACCTCCTAGAGTGCCTGCACTATCAAGGTGAGGGAATCAGACTGTCTGGGATGGGGTTAATATGGTAATATCAAGTGGCTGGACCACCCCCTCCATGCACAGCACCCTAGGTGAACTCACCCAATCTCTGCTCTGCTCTGACAAGGCCTCTGATAGACCAAATATGCACTAGGATAGCCAATTGAGGCTAAAAATCACTGTAACTGCCCAGAACTGAAAATAGACTGTCCCATTGGACTCAGAAGGTCCAAATCCATCTAAGAAGTGTACTCATACACCATATAAACCTCTTCATGGTCCAAAATAAATACTCATCATATCCGTCAGGCCAAATAATAATAATCTGTAAAAGTGTTGAAAAAGCACAAATCATCATCATAAGCCTGAAACCACTGCATAAGCCCACCATGCTAACTTGTACCAGGCCATATATCATCTATTTGTAGCATCTGAGGTCTACTACCTCATGTCCTGTGGTTGACTTTTGGTCAAACTAGGTTTGACCAAGTCAACATGACCAAAATATAACTCAAACTGTCATCAAGCTGCTGCAAGGTGTCAAAGGTTAAAACATACTCTACAATCCATTCAAATATCAATTAAAGCAACTATCAATCATTATTGGTGATCTAAATCCAAATATAATAGGTCATTAATTATTATTTATTACTCGGATTAGACTTTCAAGGTCATACTCATTTCATAGTTGTGATCAATTTGCTAGTGAAGGGTGAAGGCTAAGAAAACATGGCTAGGCCAAAGGATGACTTACTGACTTAACACTGTGATACTTTGGAAATGGACAAGGGAATACACACCATAGCATATAGTGGACAAGCAATAACACAAGGAATGGCGGTGTCTCACAAATGGGTAAGTTGTTCAAAGAGTGTTTATTCACCTTCACAGATGCACACAATCCATAATACAAATGAGGCCAGCAATCGTTTTGATATAGAGTTTAAGTTCCATTGCTTTTTGGGCCTAAAGTTTCCATAGCCTTTGATCTATGTGTGTTTATAAACACATTGCATAGATTTACATTTAATTAGGCTTCTTGCTACAGGTGTGTTTTTAAGGCACTTGTTTACCTGAGCACTTTTAGGTGTGTCACAGACAACTTGTTTACCTAGGTATTTACATTTCACAACAGATATAGCATTTGATATTTCATAGCCATTTTCATTTGGCTTGCCTTTCATTCATGTGTGTTGAGAAACACATTACATGAATGGGATTTTCATACAAGATACAAATTTTTCATTTCCATATTTTGCATTAATGGCAGCACTAAAAGTTTCAGGTTTAGCCAACAACATCTTTAGTGACTAGGGGGACTTCTCAAGGAAATCCAACTCACCAAAGGTAAGTTTTGTCACCAACTCAGAGCCGAGACACAATAAACAGGGAAGCTTATCCAATATAGAGGCTACAGTGGGGAAAGGTCCTCCATGCCACTAGTCAAGTAGTAAGTCAAGGTAATGGATGGATGAAGATAATGAATAGTGATACCAACACTAGCAAGCCAAAGTATGGTGGGAATGATCACCTCTAATCTCCCTAAGGAGGGTAAAACCGATGAGTATAGGCCAAGAACTTATGAGTCTGAGTAGGGACAATATGATATATATATAAAGTACAACTAGGTCCAGATATCTATATGATCTCCAGATCATGATGCTAAATACTAAGACATGCTATAAGAATGAATATAAAAGCAATATAACCATAACACCAAAATATACCTGCTGAGTCATATACCTGAATGCTCATCATCTGAACCAAAATATGTCCTCTGAAACTGCTGCTGTAACTCTGGGCACTACTGGCTACTCTGTATAAATGGCTAAATGGATACATTAATCCTCTCTCTGAGTGTCCTGAAACTCAGTCATGGCATGGGGAATATATCTGTTGTCCATAATCTGA
This sequence comes from Larix kaempferi, assembly GCA_027924585.1. Classification (NCBI taxonomy): domain Eukaryota; kingdom Viridiplantae; phylum Streptophyta; class Pinopsida; order Pinales; family Pinaceae; genus Larix; species Larix kaempferi. The sequence goes on from BSBM01000841.1 coordinate 13,856,579, forward strand.
TAATGATCCATAATAGATGCTCATCTCAGCATCTCAAATGCAAAGGATGGCTAAATAGTGCTCTGGAATCTGAAAAAGAAGGTATGGTACGCCGGCTACTATATACGTGATAACAATTCCCATCACATAAATGCAGGCTTAAGGGGGGGTGTTGGAACATTTAAAAAAACCCACTATGTCATTGTAGACTTAGGATAAATTAATTAATCATTTATGATTAATTTCCTAAGTTTTGACTAGGTAAAATAGGCCAGTTTTGTCTTTTAGTAGACCACATGCCATACTAACTCACCAAAACGAATTTGGATGGATTATGGATAATATTTCCTTGGATTATGTCTGATTTTATTCTATTCCTGAATTAGAAAGACACTTTCCTGATTTAGACAGCTTTATCCTGTTTGTTCTACTTTCTAGTGGAAAAGGAAAAGCTAGTTGACTTGGAAACTCTTGACACTTGAAGAATTCGACCTCCAAATCATATATACTCTCCTAAATCCACCAATACATTCTATTTACCTCACTCATACCATACTTACTAAATTCGTGAGCCTCTATGACATCTTTGGAAACTGATTTTGCCACCTAGGGGTTTTTTGTCTTTTCTAAGCGTTTTCTTTTTGCTCTTTCCAAATTGCCGCAAAGGCATTCGATTTTCTCCATGGAGGATGTATTATACATTTTTATCATATTAATGAATAATATACATAGTGATTTCCACTCTCTTTATTCTTCTTCTCTCATTGTCTGAAATATTCCATGTGAAATTGTCTTATGAATCTAGTTCCTAGCAATTGAAAATCTCACACCCTAATGTATGAGGTCAAAGGGGAAAAATATGGCTGAAATACATTATAAATAATAAAAGTTTGGGTCATGGAGTCGGAGAAACCGGAGCAACCAGGAATCGTAGGCTCAAATGAAGTACCTGAAAGAAAGGAAATGTCAGACAAATTCATCCTTAGGATAAATGTCCATGTTTAAATAGTGGAACATGACCTCCAGAAGGATACAATAATAATCCAATACATAAGTATAACTGATGTATATATCATGGCCACTAGAATACAAGCGTGGATCCATGAAGAAACATAAGTGTCAACATAGCCACAACAATACAAAGGTGAATCTTTGTCAAAACGGGATATCATAGCCATAGTAAACAAACTGGATCTATGTCTCATCGAGAGCCAAAATGAGTGTGGCTCAGTCTTGTGCAACTTGGGATATAGCAGAATATGACAAATGTTTCCATCAGCCCAAGGTCTTCAATCCAAACCGTCTTAAGGTACGAATCCTAACCATGTGAATAAATGAGTTGATTTTGAACATGGAGGACACCATTTGATTACCATTCATTGATGTGAACCGTTAAGGCATCCTCCATCATCCAACACAAGGAACAATCAAAGGTTGATATGATCTGGAGTAGGATTGAGTACCTGATGAAACATACTGATACAAAGGAATGGTCGACACATGAGGTCAAGGAAAATGCAGAATGGTCGACACAGGTTGTATCCTTGAACAGTGAGCACGACACAAGAGTGACTTAGGAATATATGAACACACAAATGGACCATGATATAAATCTGCAATGTAGGAGACATTAACAGATTCTCCATATGATTGGAAGAGTAACCAATCAGAGGAGTAAAAAATATGAGATCAAGTTTATCCTAAGGAAAAATAGAACCCAACTTGTTTGATAGACTCAAAAAGGTGCTTTGTTCAAGGACATAGTTGACTTGTTGCCATTAAATTAAAAGATATGTAACACTCTTCCCTTCCCTTTCTCTTTTTAGATACCTTTTTCATTTTTTAACAAGCTTGAAAAAGAACTAAATCAAGCTCGATAAGGGTCCAACCATGTGTAATTTTATGATTCCATGGAAGGGAAACTCAAGACTTTATTCTTTGTTTTATGAGTTTGAAGAAAACATAAACTAATACTCGATAAGATATTGATCCGTGGATTTTAATATCGAGCCCAGATCTATTCATTCTCGTCGGTATTTTCATATTTAAAGAGTCTGAAAAACTTAAACAAGAATTCTATACACCCTCTTGTGGATTTCACATCGAGCCCGAGTTGGTAGATACTCGCTGGTGTTTTCATATTTTGAGAGTTTGGAAATCCTAATGAAGATTCTAAAGGGTCATTTTTCGTAAAGTTAGTCTCTTCACCTGAAAAAGACTAAAACAATGCGAGAGAAAACTCTTCTAGACAAGTATGACTAGATTCATCTTTTTTCGTAAATAATCGACAAAGGTCCGGAAAAGGGGTAAACTTATACCTAAGTGGATGTCCCTTCAATTCCTTTAACGATTTTGAAGTGAACAAGTATACTCGACGACCTTTTCAATTTTAATGAGTCTAACAAGAGTTTAGATAAAACCCCATAAAAATATTTCCCATAAAGGTTTGATGAGCCCGAAAAAGTAAACTCGTGACCTCCTTACTGTTTTTAACAAGCTCAAAAAAGAGATGGAAGAATGCTTGTACCCTCCTTACTGTTTTTAACGAGCTCGAAGGAAAGGTGGAAGAATTCTCATAGCCTCATTACTGTTGTTAACGAGCTTGAAGGAAAGGTGGAAGAATGCTCGTAGTGGGAGGAGGTGAATGTTAGGGGCATGCAAGACTAGTTCCAAGCGCATGGAACAAAGCTATGCATACACTCGGGTGTGTCTCCTCTAGGTAAAGGATGTAAAATCACAAAGGTAAAGTGATACATAGCTTAAAGGAAATGAGATCAGAGATGAAGGCTTATATAATGATCTTAAAGCGTGGAATCCGGTGTCAAGATCATTAGTGCAAGCAGGATCAAAATAAATGCACATGCTACTTAAACACAAAAAAGGGATCCTTGTAAGGAATGGCCGAAAATATATGAGGAATAAATTCATAAGGTTTCTTCTCAAAATCATGGTAAATCTAAAAAGGCTCCCGAATCTATGATAAAAACTCAGCATGGGCACCAAAATGGCATAAGGGTGCTGACTAGGGTGACCCATGTTAAGTAGGCTCGGCTGTCGGACTAGTTCACAATGCATATAGAGATGGCTAACACACCAAGATCCAACAAGTTCGACCCTATGGCGAATTTGGATGGAAAAAGGTTCAAATGCATCATAATAGTGGGGAGGCCTAAACTTATATGCAAGGTTCTGAATATACTTTACATGATTGAACAAAGTGTCAAAAAGGATCGGTGAGCAAGTATAAGTCCAGCTAAGAATCTTGTCTCCAAGAAGCATTAGTACCAAAATCATATCTAAAACATATGTAAAGAAAGATCCGGTACAAGCCATTGTGGTAGAAATACTTTCAACTTCACTATTATCAACAACAGGAATAATAAAGGAAAATTTGATCAATGAAGACTCTATCGTACCAAATCCTGAGGGATTACAATCAAAAGGATCAACTTCATGATGAAGATCAAAGTTGAAGGACGTGATGCAATCTGCAGGAAAAAATTCATCATCACGGGAGTTGGAAATTCTAGAAGCGAAATCAAACTCAGCAAGAACATCGATTTGCGGATCGATAGGAGAGTCCAAAGACTCAACATTGGTAATATCATATTCCAAATTCAAATCGGGGCTAGAAATAACTACAACAGGATCAACATCCAAATGAATGGAAGATTGAATTATAGACTCTAGGAAAACTTCATCAGAAGGAAGTATATCATCCTATATAGAACACATATCGAAACATTCGGATGGAGGTATCACCTGGCCAACTGACGGGACCCAGTCTCGAGAAGGTAAGCATGAATTTAGAGGCCTCTTCTTAGTAGCAATTGGGCTCAAGGAACAATATGCCACATAATTCTCTTGTGACATGATAATGCCTACTAATGAGGGATATACTTGGTCTACAGTTGGGTAATAAGAGGGATCAACAAATGCAAGTTGATCAATAGTGGAAATGCTTTCGTTGTGAGGAAAATGCATCATATGAAAGATCATAGACACCACAGCATGCATAGCACATACGTAATCACACCCTAGGATCATATCAAAGTCCACAGGATCCTTTAAAACCATAAAATCAACTAAGACTGTTTTTCTACCCAAAGTAACAGGTAGCTGAGGAAGGAATCCCATCGGTTCACTAGGTCTTCTATCAAAGGTCAACAACCAATTAACAGTTGGAACTAGGTAAGGGAAATCTAAATCTCTCCAAACATAAGTTGATAAGATACTAACAGAGGCTCCTTCATCTACAATACATTGATGAACCACATGGTTTCTGATATCAAACCTTGTCTGGAAAGGTGTAGGAGAAGGAAGAAGAGGCTTGGCTATACTATTCCAGTCAAAGGAAATGATCCTAGAGATTGGTAGGGGTTCACTCAGCACAGATTAAGTGCCCCCTTTTTCATAAACATCTAAACCGGTAATGCAGAAGACTTCAGGGGTAGGTGCATCAGGGTCCGAAGGACTGATAAGATCGATCGAATATTGCATCGATTCGATCACTTCACTCTCCAAAGGAAGAGTGGGGTTGACCAAAGAGTGTTTTGGTTCAACCACTTTATCAACCAAAGGTTGACCAGGATGTTGGGAATCTATAGACAATTCAGGAGCATAGGATCCTTTGTGAATGGGCCACACTCTCTGCACCTCTGGAATAACAGGGCACAGGTGAGTAAGGTGATCTCCCTTACAAATTTTACAAGGAAACTTTGTCTTGTGTCCTATAAGCTTGGAATCATTTACAACATCAATACTCGCATCATGACTATCATTGGATGACAGCTTTCACCCAGCATGACTTTCAATGGCTGGTTGCTCAGTAGCAGAAGAATTTTGAACTACGAACTACACTTTTTGCACTTCTGGAAGTACATGGCACAAATAGGTCAGGTGGTCTCCCCCACAAAACTTACAAGGGAACTTAAGCTTCTATTTATTAGGTTTGTCGACAATCTCAACTTTCTCAGCATGACCTGCAATGGATGATTTAGTGTCTCCAGTATGACTCATAGTAACTGGTGACTTGTCATTAATATGAATAGCAATGATCAATGATGTGTCCTCAACATGACCAACAATGGTTGAAGACATACTTTCATTATGATTCATAGTGACTGAAAGTTTTCTCCCAGCATGACCTGCAGAGGCTGGGTAGGTTCCCCCAACATGACCTCCATAAGTTGGGTAGTTTCCCCTAGCATGACCTCTAGAGGTTGGGTGGTTTTCCCCTTTATTTGGCATATTCTCCTCATTCTTCCCCTATCTATTCATTTTATACTACTGGTTACTAGTAATACTACTTTCACCACATGAGGTAGAAGGAGGAGGAGAATATGTTACTGGCAAAGAAGGCATAGGGTTTTGATTCTCTTGATTTGAGGTGCTTACTTGAGAAGCATCAGGAGCATGCAAGACATTCAGAGTGGAAAACAACCAAACTGGTATCCCTATAGTGAATCTTGAAAGATTCAAGGTAGCCATTAAGGGAGTATCAACATTCCTAATGAATGGAAAAGCACAAGGATCCCCTTGAACAAGGGTCCCTTGATTGGTGCTCCCCAAAATGCTAGCCATAGTTTCTGAATCAAAGGAGCAACAAATATCTAAGTCCAACTAAGAACAAGTAGCACAAAAAGCGCACCACTAGCAAGGTCCTAGGTAATCGAAACCAAGAAAACATATTCCTTCTAGAGGGAATTCTGGGATGATTAGGGCCCAGAAAAAACCATCAAAGGATGAAGAACAGTTACCCGGGGTAAACAATATAGATTCTTTGTGTGCAAGCGTTTGAATCACCAACCACGCTCCCAAATACCTACAAGGGATTTCCTCCCACGTATGTCCTAGGTACAGTGTAATTAGCCTTCCACTATCACCTTTGTATGAATCCTAGAGTATGGATACTAAGGCTACCAACTTTGCAGAGAGGGACTGGGGGGACATTCGCAGGTTGAATCGCGCATGGTTAGGGTAACAAAGATCAAAAATCAAAAGCACCAAAAAAGTACTAATAAGTCCCCGTACATGCAATGATCTCAGTAGATGTTTAATTGAATATCGGAGGTGTATCTCCTCTACTCAATCTCGCACGGTCTCGTGCTTGACTCTGGTGTGAGTGGAGATTCCCATTTCACCTTCTACAAAGAAGGATTTTCTCCCTAAAAGAATGACACCTATGTTTTGACAAGTTTGAGTGAGCATGGAGGAGTTAACTCACAACTCCCTACCTCCACAATCTTACTTAAGTTATTAGGTGTGTTTCTAAACTAGAAGAAAACCTAAGATCCTATCCAAGTTACTGATTGCTTACTTTAAAAATGTACTTCAAAAACTTTCAGAAGAAGTAAAACAAGTGCAACTAAATAAATATATTCTTTAACTGAAACATAAAGCACTTAATCACCACAAATATGCACTCACCCACTCTCCATTTCTTTTCAATGCAAGTCCTAAAGATATAATCTGGAATGAATATGCAAAATTTGTGTATATAATGCAAATTTTTAGTCTTTTCGAATGCAAAAGGTAAAAATTTAAAGTCTAAATCAAATTTAAAACCTAAGCATGCAACTACTCAAACAACTAGATATGCAAAAGAAAATTTATTGTTTTTTGATGCAAAGCAATCCTAAATCCTTTAAGCCACTTGCAAATTATTCTACCAACACTAACTTATAAAATGAACCTAATTTTTATGCTTTTCAAGGTGAGAACAAAATTGAAATTCAAAGTAACACACTACCAAAGAAAATGTAAAAACTTTCATATCTCCTTATTAAATAGTGAAAGCAACCATAAACCCTTAGATTCTTATCATGTAAGCATGCCAAAATTGGGAAAATATTACACCAAGGAATTTTAGACCCAATCAAATCAAATGAACTACTAATAGATATGGTTTGGTAAATTTAGGTATGCACACAAACAGTGCAATCAAGGTCCTAAACAACAGAAAAGACACTTGAACTTTCACTACAAAAGAGATATCAAAATCATAAGGAAGGACAAGAAACCTTGATCTAAATATAAATCACTCAAAATATATATACAAATAGGGTCAAATAGACTCAATAGGTTCCAAATCCAATCAAATTGGATAAAGTAGATTCAAATAGACTCAAATTAGGGTAAAAAACACCAAACTAGTTCACAAACCCCCAACTTGGGTCAACAAACCCCAAATTATTCCAAACAAGCCCAAATTGATTCAAAAATATCCCAAACATAAAAATAAAATCAATCAAGATACAAGACACCACTTCCAAGGGGTCCTACATAGCCTAGGATTAGTAGGGACTCCAAAATTTGTAATCAAAACCCCTTAAAAAGCTCCAAAAATGAAAAACTCATGTACATGAGGTACCCGCGAGTGTGAAAGGGTATAAGTGTGAGGGACCCATGGGTGGAAAAGGATTAAACTTGCAAATTTGTCTCAGACCCGCGACTATAAGTACCACAAACTCGTGAGTATGCAAAAAAGTCCAAAAACAATTCCAAAATCCAACTAAAAAATGAGCAAGGAAGGGTCTAACAAAGCTTAATGACTAGTCCTAACCTGGAATTCAAATCAGACCTTCAAATATAGTGGAAAAAATGACCTTGGATACCCCAAAGCATATAGGCTTCTCCCAAGCAAAGTCTCTAGTGCTATTGTTAGGGAAAATGTTCCTATAGCTGAGGTGAGACTACCAACATACTGTGGTAAAAGATAGACATACAAGGTTTTGCAAGTACAATTATTAAACAAATATATTATGGTTAGGAGGATATGTACCTTATTCAGAAGGTTGATCCAAGCCTCTCTTCTTACTCTCCAATGCAACAACTTGCAAAAACATTCAACAAAATCTTCCTCAAACCAATTTTACTACAAATAAATGATTGATATTTATAAGAAAATAAAACATCAAATTGTAAACAGATCTGAAACATACATGAACAAATCTATTTGGAAAGGGAAGAATGTCCAATATTCATTAATTAATTATGTAAGTACATAAAATTATACCTTCCTTCAAGCATGACACTTCATGAAACCGAGATTCAAGGTCTCATGCTCCTCTTCTCCAAGGACCCCAACCTATGATAAGATGTGCTAGGGTTTACAAGAAACTAGGGCACAAGTGAGGGGGATGTCAATCCAAATTCCTCCAGCATAAAACTATAATGGGATTCATTCCCTTTCATCGTCTCTCTCCCTCTCTTATATATCAAGTGAAGAAGATATGTTCGAATAGGATGTATTTACAACCGAAGAGGAGGTTCCAAAACCACCCCAAACCAACCATTTTTCGTGATTTTATATATTTTTTAGTGTTTCTGAGGTACCCGCGACTTTGCACATGGAAAAATTGTTAGAAAAACAGGATCGCAGAGCAATAACAATAAACAAAAATGAAAATATAATCACATACACATTACAATAGAGCCACAGATATATCGTGGTTCACCCCAACTTGGGCTATGTCCACACTGAATTTGCTAGTCCTTATTATTATTACCGTCCAGCAAGGTGAAGGGATACAACCTGCAGCACAGCCGCTGCACTTCCTCTTCACTGTCTCACAGTCTCTCTTCTGATCTTAGAGATATTTACAATGCATAAAACCTAATACATCAACCCTAGCCGTATTACAATGTCTTTCTTTTATAGGGAAAATACAATGGGAAAAATACCACGGGATACCCAAAACCATGGGCCCGCAAAACAGCTGGCGAAAACAGCCCCAAAAAATTTTCTCGGGGGTGTTTTCCCCGAACCCCCAATTCTCGGGGGCTCCGCCCCCGCACCCCTGTGACTTGGGGGCGTTGTCCCCAAATCCTCTTTTTCGGGGCATTGCCCCGAACCCCTAAAAATGCAGAATGGGTGTATAGTCCTCCGGGGTGCACGGCTAAGACAATATCATCCATGAGACTGGAAGATCTGGCTCCACAACCAACAATCTCCCAATTGGAGACTGATCACAGCAACTCCACCGCTGCTGGACTTGGACTTGGCAAATTTCTCCTCTTCACCTTCATGCTAGAAGGCCAACTGAAGCCGAGCAAGAACTCAGTCTCTATATGGTCACTACCTTTGTGAACATGTCTGCAGTATTCTGGCTAGTATGTATCTTTTCCAGCTTCAACAGTTCATCTTCCATAACAGAGTGTATGAAATGGTATTTGAGTTGTATATGTTTAGTTCTCGAATGGAATGCTGAGTTCTTTGCAAGATGAATAGCACTCTGGCTGTCACTATACAACCTGCTATCCTTCTGCTTCTTACCCACTTCCTCCATAAACCTCAGCAACCAAATCATCTCTTTACTAGCCTCTGTAATAGCAACATAGTCTGCTTTCGTTGTTGAAAGTGCAACAACCTTCTACAGTTTCGAAATCCACCTTACTGTTGTTCCACCTACAGTAAACACATACCCTGTGGTGCTCCTCCTGCTATCCTTATCACCTGCCATATCTGCATCAACATATCCCTGTAGAATAGTGTCTGAACCTCCAAAACATAATGCCTGAGTGGTGGTACCTCTCAAATACCTGAGAATCCACTGTATTGTCCTCCAATGTTCTTTACCTGGATTGTTCATATATATGCTCACAACTCCCACTGCATGTGCAATATCTGATCTTGTGCACACCATGGCATACATCAAGCTTCCAACTGCTAATTGATAGGGAATCTTGGACATGTAATCTGTCTCTTCCTGTGTCTTGGGACACACTTCCTTTTTTAGACTGAAATGACTGGCCAAAGGTGTACTAACTGGTTTTTCATTCTGCATTCTGAACCTCTCCAACACCTTTTATATGTACTCACTCTGAGACAATGTCAATTTGCGATTTTTCCTGTCTCTCATTATTCTCATACCAAGGATTTTCTTTGTAGCACCCAAATCCTTCATCGCAAATGAATTAGCTAGCTTCCTTTTGAGTACATTTATATCCTGCATGTTAGACCCTGCAACAAGCATGTCATCCACATACAATAACAAGATAATATATCTTTCATTGTCTATCTTCTTGAAATAAACACAATGGTCAGAATGACATCTACTATAACCTTGTTCTGTCATAAACCTGCCAAATTTTAAATACCACTGCCTTGGAGCTTGCTTCAAGCCATACAAACTCTTTTTCAACTTGCATACCAAATCCTCCTTCCCTTTGACCTCATACCCTTGTGGCTGCTGCATATATATCTCTTCCTCCAAATCACCATGGAGAAAGGTTGTTTTTACATCTAACTGTTCAAGATGCAAATCTTCTACCGCCACTAGACTTAAGATAGTCCTAATTGAAGTCATCTTAACAACAGGAGAAAATATTTCATCAAAATCTATACCTTTCTTCTGTGCAAACCCCTTTACTACAAGTCTGGCCTTGTACCGCTTCTTGCCTCCTTCTTCTTCCTTCAACCTGTAAATCCATTTGTTCTGCAATGCCCTTTTACCAGCAGGCAACTGAACCAAATCCCAAGTCTGGTTTCCTACCAATGAGTCCATCTCCTCATTCATGCCTTGCTCCCACTTCTTTCTAGTTTCCACTTGCATTGCTTCTTCATAACATTCTGGTTCACCAGAATCAGCCATCAATAAACAATACATTGAAGGAGAGTATCGTTCAGGGAGTCTACTTAACCTGGTAGATCTTCTTACAGTTGCAGGAGTTTCAGGTACTTGCTGTTGTTCTTGATTTTCTGGCACCTTTGGAACTTCATTTTCTTGAATTTCATCAAGTACTGTGTACTCTGTGGTTTCCTTTTCCTATTTCTTTCCCTGCAACTGATCTTTATACATGACCTTTTCATTGAATATCACATCTCTACTCCTGATGATTTTGTTATTTTCATAATCCCATAAGCGATAACCAAATTCATCAACCCCATATCCAATAAAAGTACATTTCTTGGATTTAGCTTCAAGCTTTGTTCTATTTTCTTTATCAATATGGACAAATGCTTCATAACCAAACGTTCTCAGAAATGAGTAGTTTACCTTTTTATCTGTCCATGCCTCCTCTAGAATATCACCATCCAAAGCACTTGAAGGTCCTCTGTTTATTAAATAAACAACAGTATTTATAGCATTCGCCCAAAACTGTAAGGGCAACCCTGCATGTAGTCTCATACACCTTGCACGCTCCATGATCGTTCTATTCATCCTTTCTGACACACCATTTTCTTGTGGTGTTCCTGGGACTGTCTTCTCTCTACAAATCCCATGGTATGAACAGTAACTATCAAACTCCTTGCCGCAGTACTCACCTCCATTATCAGATCTGAGACACTTCAACCTTTTCCCTGTCTCATTCTCAACCAAAGCTTTCCACTTCTTAAAAGTAGAAAACACGTCATATTTCTGTCTAATGCAATAAACCCAAGTTTTCCTAGTTGCATCATCAATAAATGTAACATAATAATGAGAGCCACCAAGAGATTTTACATGAGCGGGTCCCCATACATCTGTATGCACTAGCTCTAACTTTTCATTCTTCTTTTGTTTCCCAACCCTGAGAAATCTAACTCTCTTATGTTTTCCATAAACACAGTTTTCACAGAATTCCAAACTTACCTGCTTCAAATTTGGAAGCAACTTCCTTGAGTGGAGAATCTGCATCCCCTTCTCACTCATGTGGCCAAGCCTATGATGCCACAATATTGTATCACCATTGATCCTTTAGTGATATTCCACCACTTTTCTCCAAATTTAGATAGACAGCCGCCATCTCCCAACTGCCCTGTTGAGATCAGATTTCTTTTCATAGCAGGAATATGCCTAACATCTTTTAATAGCCAGTCAGTTCCATTCTTAACTTTTATCCATGCCTTACCCATTCCAACAATTTTACATGGCTCATCATCACCCAATAAAACATGTCCAAAATCGCCAGGAACATACTCATGAAAGTATTTCCATGTGCAACCTGCGTTTTTATGGAAAAATGATCAAAAACAGCTTTTTCTGGGGATTTTCTAGAGAACTTTTGGTCTCCAAAATTGTTCCTAATGTAATTACCTATCAAATGGGCCATGAATTAGGTAATTCCATCCATATAAAGTCCCAAATATGTCTCTTCCATTCCCAAATTTCCTTTTGCGTGACTCACAATAATCTCATGAAGTGTCGTCATGCAACCAAAAGATATAAGTGTCGTCACGAACGGAGAAGTGTCAATTTTGGATATAACAATTAGGGAGATGTTGTAACATGTAACGTTTGTAACATGTCATTTTCATAAAAAAATAAAAATAAAAATGCAAATGATGTTGACTTCAACAAAGAAAATTAAATTATTTTGATTTTATTTTAAAGCTAGATATATTAAGCACATAGAGGCGTCAAATATCTTAAGACGTAATTTTTTTCTTAATAAAAAATTTTTTAAAAAAATACACCTCTAGAAATGGGATCAATTATCTTAAGATGTGAATTTTTTCATCAAATATCTTAAGGTGTAAAATTTTTCCTAACGTGTAAAAATTTAAGATTAAAAAATAACACCTCAAAATATTGGATCCCTCTCAGTGCTTGATATATCCAAGTTTAAGATGGATCTATGTTGGTTATCTACATGCCATGGAATTAAAGTTATTTTACAGCTCAAATGTTATGATCATTATGCATAATTTTCACTTTCATGTTGCTCGATATTTTAATATATGCATGACCCTATGCTGCATTCATAATTTCATCTCCCCTTCCTACTATGTTGCATGCGTAATTTCATCTCTCCTTCCTACTAACTTGTATCCCTTACCCTTTTCTATCATTTAGCAACTATGAATGGATATGGAATTAATGCATTGGCTATATGCTTTGTCTTGTGTAAATTATAATTCATTTAATGCATAATTTCTTGAGTAGAATAAAATATTGATTGGAAGACATATTGCATGAATGCATTTGGTTTTAGATGAGATATGGGATTCATGGTTCACTTAGAACTATAATAAAACATGACAACATAGCCATGGATATGTGGAGGGGTGACAAGAGGAAAAGTATTTTATTTTTACTACATTTTGATGTAGATCCTAATGAGTTTGAGAAATTGGTGCAAACTAGCCATCTATATTAAGGGACCCTAATGAACAACTACCCTTGTTACATTTACTACCTAACCTACAACTGCATCTAAGTATTTTTAAACTAAACCTAGTTGACTAGACCACTATTGATGGATGGATGCCTAACACTAATCCCACTTTTGTTAGTACTATAGGATGGGAAACACCTAATAATGATCCTATTATTCTGAAATATTCTAGGGTTATCTATTTTAATTCAGATTCTTTAACTTCACCCCAACTTATTGAAGATGTTCATTCTCCCATTCTTGAGCCAATTGTTACGTATAAATAAAAATAATTAATGGGCATGCAAGTTCCATCTATTCCTCCTCCGGGTTATTCACTAGATATTATTGTATCACATGTTGTTGCACAATATATTGATATTCTCACCACTATTATATTATTGCTAGCATACCTTTCTATAACTAAGTTTCCTTTTCTACCCCTTGTTTAGATCATGCATGAGGATGGTGATAAAATTCAAATGCATGCACCCATAAGCCTCACCCCTATGCAACCTATTTTGAGTACCTTGCACCAATAATCCTCCTCTTGGTTTGGCCCTTTTACACCCCAATCACAATAGCTATTGATTTGATTATGCATTTTTATGATTGATTGTTGATGGACCATTATGGGGGTATATTGACCATTTTTGGACAAATGGATATAACCCCTACTTCATTAAAATTGGATTAATAAGGAAGAATCTAGACAAACAAATTGTGAATTTAAATTCTAAAAGTGTTAATGTCGGCCTTTCTAAAGTGAAAAATTGGGTTCTGAAAGTGGAAATATTGATTTTAAAGTGTTATTTTAGATTAAAAATTTGTGAATTTTGAATGATTTTGAACCTAAAAAGCTCAATTTTTTATTCCAAAACTATGATTTTCGATTCCAAAACTATGATTTTTTTATTTTAAAGGTGTGATTTTCAATTCCAAATGTGCAATTTTTTATTCTAAAAAAGTGAATTTTGAAATACAAAAGTTTCAATTTTGATTCAAAATGCGTATTCAGATTTCAATATTTTTATTTTTTTCTTAATGAATATATTATATCTAGATCCAAGATCAATGTATGGTTTTTTGTACCCCTTGAGTTTATTTCCATCAATCATGACCATAATTCCTTTGAGGATTATTTTTCACCTCTCAGAGCACCTCTTCATAGAGAACAACCCTCAATTGATCCTAATCCAATGTTAATGCATATCCTTCATCCAACCCAAAGATGATACACAATTCACATCAATGCATGACCTACATTAGTAATTGCAAGAACACCCAAGGAAGAAATTCATGAAAAAACAAGATTTCACCCTCTCGTTAAATCAATAATGGGAAATATTTTGTGGGAGTATCAAAATGGAGCATACTCTATAGGATATTAGCCAAAAATGGTTAAGAGTAGGGCTTATCTTTTCATCCATGACCTAGTTCACACCACGACTAATGGTAAAAAAATGAGTAACAAGGGGAAAGTAATGAATGGTTAGGAATATGCCCACCTTTTTAATATACATCCCAAATTTCATCATGGGTGTTTGTATGGAAATGGAAATCCAAAAGGGAAAGGATCACCAATGGCTAGGATTTGTTCCATTTGACCTATCAATGGTTGTAAGGAGCTCGTGGTAGTCAGAAAAAGGAAGGTATCATAGATAGGGAAGGACTGCAAATGGTACAAATTTTTAGGGTCTTAAAATAAATGATTAGGAATATATGATGGGATTCATAAAATTGGAAAAGGTCATTCTAAGGAAAAGGCCACTAATGGTCAAGATCACACCAAACTTCAAAACTAATGGCTCACATTATCCATTATGTTCTCCTCCTTCCCTTTAAGAAAGGTGGTGCAATTTGTATCATCATGCCACTACTTGCCAAGAACAAGTTTATCATGGCCAACATACCTCCTTGATTCAAAGAATATCAAGAAGAGAAATGAAGTAGTCAAATTACAAGGAAGAAATGATAATGTTAGTGCTTACGTGTCATTGAAAGACAAATTTGTTGTACTTTAAAGGGGCATATCAAGAAATAATATGATTTCATGAAGTATCAAATTATTTTTACTTAGATATATCCCAATTTCACAATAAAATATTTTATTATATGCACAAAACATACATGTTCCTAGAGAACATGATTGTTATAAGATGGCAATTACAACTCTATAAAATTGGTCTAGTATTGTATCCCACGCACAAAATGATATGATATATTATATTTGGTAAAAAATAAGTACAAGGAACAAAATGCATGAACATTCATGGAATGAAATCCTATCCCTAACCAGGATTCTAATTAAAGGCATAACCAATTGAGAAAAAAAGAGGCCAAGTGTTCTTGACAAAGGAAAAAGTCTCTACAAGACCAGAGAAAAATCAAAGAAAGTTTGCAAGCCATGTAGGCTAGATCATGAGTGTACATAAAATCAAGCAAACGTAGGATCCACCAAATTAATCTTCGCTTAAATCCTTGTGAAGAAGGATCGAGGAAATCCTTGCATCACAACATCCCAATCAATAACTCTTTGACTTGTTCTAATTCCTAATTTTACATGTAGTGATCCTTGGAGAGATGGGTAAGAGACTTCTCCAAACATGATATAATTTTAGTAATAGGTTAAATTTTTGTTGGGAATCTTGACTTGAGACCTCAAAGGAATACAACATCACATCTAAGATAAACTTGAAAAGAGTATGCCTCCATACAGTATTTACGAGATCATTTGTACTAAATTTAGACACATAAGGGTTTTTGTGTTCTAAATCATTTAGAGCACCCCATACAACTTCATCAGCCTAGAAACATCTATAATTATATCTCTATAATGAGATAGGGTGAATGCTACCATCTTCTCCTCCCATATGGAAGCCATGTAAACTAAGATAATCTTAAATTTTGTAATAAGAATTAAAAATAATAATTATTATATGGTATTATATAATATATTATATTATATATTTTTACTTTTTAGTTATAGTTTATCAGATTATTTTATTATACGATTCTATATAATATGTTATATTATATATTTTTACTTTTTAGTTTGTTAAGTTAGTTTATTACAGTGTACTATATAATATATTATATTATATATTTTTAATTTTTAGTTATAATATGTTAAGTTAGTTTATTATAGTGTACTATATATAATATATTATATTATATATTTTTATAATATATATATATATATATATATATATATATATATATTAAAGGTTAATTTAGTATATGATACTATATAATATATTTTTATTTGTTTATTATATTATATTATATTACATATTTTTAATTTTTAGTTATAGTTTGTTAAGTTAGTTTATTATATGTTATTATATAATATATTTTTATTTTTTAATTATATTATATTATGTATTTTTATTTTTAATTATATTATATTATATTATATATTTTTACTTTTTAGTTATAGTACGTTGGGTTAGTGTATTATATGATACTGTATAATATATTATATTATATATTTTTATTTTTAATTAGAGTTTGTTATGATTTAATTATATTTTAATTGGATTTAGTTATATTATATTATATATTTTTATTTTTTAAATATAGTTGGTTAGAATTTAGTTATATTTTGTTAGGATTTATTATATATGGTTTGTTTCTTAATATTATTATATATTTAAAATTAAATAATTAAAAATTGTCATGTAATATTAAAGTGTTTAGTCATATCTGCACTTCTTTTGAATTTTAAAGGATTTTGATTGGCTTTCACATTATGACAAGGATTTTCTTGAGGCCCATTTTAAGTTCAAATTTCCTCTAATGATTTTAACCTTTTAAAGATTCTAATCCAGTCTATATATCCTATAAGATAAAACATTCTTCTCGTTTTTATTATTAGAGGTTCATTTCAAGAGATAAAGAAGGTGAATTAAAGGCAAGAGGCCATCAAAAATTGAATATATATACCTAGAGATCATTGCTTTTATAGAATAAAGTAACATCCCTCTTCTTGTATTTCTCTTATATTTCATTCTCATTCTCATTGTAAGCATTTTCTAAGTAATAGAATTTGTAAAGGGAGGTAATGATGTCCAAGACAACGGTTTTAGTAGTCCCAACCCCTGGTGCATTTTTGTATAAATAATATTATTGTTTTGAAATCTAAGACTAAATAGTCCCTAATACTAGAGTTACTATTTTTCAATTGAACTATTTAATTTATTGTAGAAGAAGGCCCAAGGTTGTTTCGATTAATAAATAATAGATTCAATCAAGTTATGTTAATTTTCCCTTTCATTTTTATCTCACGTGGTGTTGAATAAACCAATGGATGCTTTCCTTGACTATTTGGTTATATGTATGATCAATGTGTGTTAGGAAAGTAGATAGAACTCTTTTTTCATAGAATAACTATATTGTGGTTCCCATGGTCCAAAAGATCATTCCTATGGTTGAAACCTGTTAAATCCCCATGTAGGTTGAATTCTTGATTAATGCTCCCAAAATACAACTCAACATAATTTTCATTTTTGTTATAAATAAATTAAAGAGATCAACTCCATGCAGCTTCTATATCTATTATAAATCCAATATGATATTCATTGATTTAAATAGTTTTTTCTTGGGTGACAAACAAGAAATATTAACTTAGGAAATATTCAAGGTACCCCCATCCCCTTTAGCTCAAGAATAGCTCGAAGGCCTAGAGAGGCATGGGAAGATGCATCCTACACACCATGCCTGGGAACTTGACCCCCTATGAAAGAGAAGGAACAATCTAGGACACAACATGGGAAATGCAACCATTTCCAAGGAGAAATTTCCCCTTGGGATATAATGGAAAATCTATTGGATACTCTACTATTCATTTGTTTGTTGGGTTTTAAATCTAGTGGATAATGAGACCCAACATCCTATATTATTGAATATTTGTATATTGTTGGAAAGTTAATGGTGACACCACTAGGGAGTGAAGCCCCATTTCCATTACTATTTATTATGTTACTTATGGTGAGAAATAATTTTCTATTGAGGAAAAAGTATCTCACCTGGCGACTGCACATCCCTATTATAAAGATGGAACAAGCTCAAATGAATACATATTCATTTATCATGCAACACTTTATTGACAACAACCATTCAAGTTGGTTTTTTAATCTTACCTTGCATATTTTGTTAAATCTCATTCTAAAGATCTTTGCAGTTACTTGGTCAAAAATCTAGAAAATGCATATCTTACAATTGTACTTCAATCCTCAATACTCACTCGGTTAATCCTATTTAAAATAAGAGTGTTGACCACTCCTTATTCAATATTAATCCCTCATTCTTGAAGAACCCTAATCATAAAATCCAAGATATATCCCTCACTTTAATGGCATCATGACATCATGGTTAATCATGAGATATCATGATCCAAGAGGATCCCTGTGACCGATCTAATCAGTTGCAAAACATGTCAAAGTCGCCACTCAGATTCAACAAGGTACCCAATAAATGAGGAGTAATTCCCTAGAAGTTGAATTCTATTTGGCATGGTATCATTTCACCCATGAAATTGAAGCCATGAAATTGAAGCGAGTCAAATCTTATTCCTCCAAAGAAATATGTGGGTAGATTTGGAGGGATTTTGAGTTATGTTGCACATCAAGAGTCTCCTCATCATTACCCTGCCACTCTTCCACATCCATGGCCTCATCACAAGCATGTGTGGTCATCCTCAACACATGAAACTTCATCACATAAATTTGTAGACACGGGAAATAGAACTTCATCACATAAATTTGTAGACATGGGAAATAGAGGGCTCTATTCTATAGTCATCATGAGAGCAAAATGAGAGAATTTGGTGGGATTCAAATCCATATCCTAAGCTTTCAAGATAATTTCCTTATCTTCTTAACTACATTCTAGAAATAATATAAGGGAGAATATGTTATCATTTAACGTCATCAGCTCACATACATCTGTAGGTATACTCATGTTTTTGTTAGCCATGACTATAGATTCATGATAAGGAGAAACGAGTTTTAAAGAAGGTTACTAAGAGTCTTTACCCAAGATAGAAACTCGGGGTTGGAATAAAGGTCGATGTTGAGATAGTATGATAACAAGGTTGAGAGGGAGAGCTTCATTAAATTGATATACCATGCTCTGCCGAAATCCAGAATCGTGAGAAGAAGGCCCTTCATCAAGAGAATTAACAAGAAAAGCCTATGTTTATTTGTAGGAAAACCATTGTTATATTCCTAGAGAACTTTAGAGAGTTTTTGAAAATTGAGGGAATTAATTGATGTAAAAGGTGATATGATGCACTTGCAATGTTCTTAATGGATAGGTTCGTCACTTGAAGTGGACCCATAGATGTACTCCATATAGGTAAACTATGTTATGAAATGTTGTGCATCGTTTGTGTTTTTCAATTCTAGTTGTTTAGTTTAGTCCTTTAAATTTTGCATTTATAATTAGTTAAACCAATTTCATTAACAAAAGACAAAAAATTGAGAATGAATATGAATTAGTGTAACAAAGTATTTTTGCACTAATTTCATATCAAATTGGGGTCAAAGTAGTTTATCAGTGATTAACTCATTTTTTTATTTGGATTTGCACAAGTGTTGGTGTTGAATGCTAACAATGTATAAGCTCAATTCGGGAGAAATTTCACTTCAAGATTACAATCATGAGATTGGTTCAAGATGTGCATTCCAAACACAAGAAATGGAGTCTTCGAAGGAATAAATCCTCTTTGAATCTGAAGCAATGTTTCAACAAGCCTTTCTGGATATGAAGACCATGGTGGAATAATTATACAACGAATGAAGAAATAAAGCAAATTTTCCAAGTCAAGGAAATGAGACAGAGAAAGGAAATTTTTCTCCAAAAGACAATAAAGGTTAAAGAGAATGAGGTGGGGGTGACCCTCCTAAAAATCCTATGTCCCCATCCTCTTCTTCAAGTTCAAGTCCCTCTTCAATTCCACATAATAAACAACCAAATAAAACTTATTCTAATTTTCCTATGCTGAAATTAGATGTGAAATTTGTTTTGCCAGTGTATAATGGAGAGCTTAATGCATATAAATTGTATAATTGAATCAAGCAAATAGAAGTATATTGCAGGGTTCAAAATATTTTGGATGAACAAGAAAAATCCCAGTTAGCTACTCTTTGACTAGGAGGCACAACACTAATTTGGTGGGAGAGTAAGAATCAAGAGGGTAAAACGATATCTTCCTGGTAGAATCTAAGGCAAAAAATAGAGGACAATATGTGCAAGACTATACTCAAGAGTTTATAAAGAAGGCATTGACATTGGGTATTTGTCTTTATACCAAGAAACTCTTTTGAAGTATATTGGTGGGTTTCTTAGTTATTTGAGGCAGACTATTCTTATGTTTAATACCACTAATATTGATGAAGTTTGTGTCCAAGCCACTCATATTGAGTCAAGGGGGGAGAATATTAAGGACAAGTTCTCAAAGAAATCATTCCAACCAATTGAAATCAATCATAAAGCAAAGAGTAAAATGAAATGAACAACCATAGTGAAGAAATAAGATGAGAATCCTTCATGTTCACGTTGAAAAAAGGACGCATATGTTGAGGTCAAGTGTTGGAAACTTCAGCAAGAACTAAAAAAAAATAGGTTCAGATCAAATCAGAAGGGTAATAAGAGGACCATGACTACAATCCAATAGGATCTTGGATCAAATTCATGTGATGAAGCCATGATCGTGGCCATGGGAATACAAGGTGCATCTTCTTCTTCTAGTTCGAGCACTAATCCTCGTTATTTAAAATATGAATCTATGCATGATGAAAGGAAAAAAGTAAGTTCTTATGTATTAGAGTTATCTCAAAACATACTAATATTGATACCCTCTTTGATAGTGCTTCGCAAGATAAACTCATTTCTAAATAAATTGTTACGAAATTTGGACTTGAAACTAAACATCATCCAAAACCATATCCTTTGGGATGGGTATGTGAATATGCTAAGTTACAAATTTGTAAACAATATAACCTCAAATTTGCAATCACCTCTTAGTTCACAAATGAGGGAGAATTAGATGGCATATCACTTGATATTTGTGGATTTTTTTAGGGAAGCCCTTATTTATATGACAAGAAAGCTATCTTCTATAGGGAGGAGAACAAGCATCATCTCAAAAAGGATGGGATTGAGCATATTGTAAGATCACATCATGTGAATACTAACTTGTCTCTTGTTACTATAGGACAAATGAAAAGGCTTGTAAAGGAAAGAAATATTTTTGTGCTCGTGATTGTAAAAGATAAGGATGATGATAAATCCAAGTCTTTCCAAGGATGTGATCCTATACATAAAAATATTATTTCTAGCTATGATGAATTGTTTCAAGAACCACAAGGATTACCTCCAAGTAGAGAAATACAACATGATATTCAACTCGAACAAAATACACCCCTTCCTAACATTGGCATGTATATGTTATTTGTGATTGAGAATGAAGAAATAAAGAAGCAATTTCATTAGTCTCTCAAGAAAGGAGTCATCCAACCAAATAATCCATACAGGTCACCCATTGTTTTGGTACCAAAGAAAGACGGTACATGGATAATGTGTTTGTATTTCTAGGCTTTGAACAATCATTACCCTCTTCCTCATATTGAGGATTTGTTGGATCAATTGAAAAATGCAACTTATTTCACTAAGTTAGACTTAATAAGTGGTTATAATCAAGTAAGTATTTTTTAAGATGATATTTAGAAAAAATATTTTGAGAATGCAAGGTTTAGTTGAATGTCTAGTCATTCCATTTGGGATTTGTAATGCTCCTGCTACTTTCATGCAGGTTATGAATGATGTATTTAGGCCATTAATAGATGATTTTGTAATAGTCTACTTAGATTATATATTGATGTAAATCATGTTAGGAAAGTCTTAGATTTCTTGATAAATGAGAAATTATGAATTTGGGAAAACATCTTTAGTTTATCTAGGCTATATAGTAGGGGATGGTGAATTGAATATTGATCCTTCTAAAGTTGAAGCCATTGTTTAGTGTCCTAAGCCTAATAATGTAACAAAAGTTAGGATCTTCCTTGGGACAGTTTAGTATTGGAGGAAGTTCATTGCTAACTTTTCTTTTATTGCATCTCCTTTACATGCTTCAACAAGTAATAAGTAGGTCTTTCAATTGGGAGGAAACAACAAAGAGCCTTCAATACCTTTAAAGTGAATAGAAATACAACCCCAATTCTAGAATTTCCATATTTACAGTATCCATATGAGATTCAAACCAATGAAAGTGATTATACCATGGGATCATTGTTAATACAAATAAGGGAACCAATTTGTTACAATTTTGAGACCTTCACTGGTGTGGTAAGAAATTATCTTACTTATGACAAATAATTGTATGCTTTGGTTCAGAGTGTGAAGAAGTGGAAATGCTATTTAATAGACAAAGAGACAATCATCCATATGGATCATTATCCTTTGTGGTATATCCAATCACAAACCAACCTACAACAATCAAATCATCTCAAGTGGATGGGATTCTTGCAACAATTCCATTTGGTCATCAGGTATAAGAAAGGTATACAAAAAAATGCTTTTTTTTTATGAGTAAGAGAGAGACAGAATTCTATTAATAAAGTACATAAAGTACAAAAAAAGTACAAGGAGCCCAAAAAAGGACCAGAACATTCCAGAGTCCCATCCTAGTGGGGAGGATGGAGACCAACCCAATTTTCAACTTAAACCTCAGGGAATCAAAACCAGTTTTACAAAATAACCAAGGACGTTTAACAAAATCCCCACAAGGTTGGCAGCCAACAACTGCGCTAACCGAGATAACAAGAAAGGTGCTAAGACATAAAAGAGATTAATTCCTCGCTATAGAGACGAAAAGCTACCAGTAATAACTGACGAGATACACAAGGCTGAAGCAGAATCCACTAAAGATCGCAGCAAAAACCCAGCAAGCCGAACTAGTCCAACCTACTGATCAGGGCTTGAAGTCCCTGGTACCCCACGTCTGACGCCCTGCGGAGGTTGGATGCAAAGGTCTTCCAGCAAAGCTTCCAGAGTACCAGTATTCTCCATTTCACTTTGCTGACTCTCCTTCATACCTGCAATAACATCTTTCATATTATGGACTATATTCTCCCAGATGTGTAATTCCTGGGCTAATCAAATCCTGCAAGCCCAGAAGGGCCTAGAAATAACCTGATGACCCAGATGAGCCTCAACCTCTTCCAGCAGGGCAATTTCCAAGTAGGCTGTCTGGTTTCCAATAGCCGACGGCGTATCCTCAAGATAGAAATGTGCCCAGTCAAAATTCTGAGGGTTAACATTCTCCTGGGTATTAGGATGGGTGGAAGGACCTTCTCCAGCGTGTCTCCCCCTACCCCCAGGATTTCTGCCCGACCCACGATGACTGCTCAAGTGGATACAGGAAGGCATAATTCTCAGAAAGATATAACCAGGCGACGACGAAAAACCACCTTTGATATGAAGCCAACTAATACACAAGTTAAACTCAAACCGCATGCCGGGTGACAGGGATAAGCAGACGATTTTGGAATTGCACCTCTGGCCATTCTTATCATCCGTCGTAGATTTATAATCCGCATTCCTGTGTCTGGAAATGGGAATTGTACCCCTCCATAAATCCTAATGAGTTCTAGAATTAACCATTATGTACTAACCCAAGATCTCGCCTACCTGAAAGATGATGATCCTGCCAAACTTACTACTTTTTGTACCCTCCCAATAGTTGAGATCATAACTACCTTCAACTCGATACACACTCCTACCAATAATCATGATGGTACCATTACGCCCGTCTTTCAAACACTTACAAGAGTTAAGACGAAATGACCGAATGAGCATGTAATATAATACCCGGCAATCGACCGACTTCAATTCCATAAGGTGAAAGGACATCACCTGGGTACGTTGCATCGTAAGGAGGCTAAGTATTGACACGCGTCGGGTTACCGTCTGCAAGTGTCCTATCTAACCGGCATCCATGTGATTCTCGGTCCTCATGGAATGTGGTGTCCGTTCTAGGAATGAGATCGATGGATGCGATCATCTCACAGCGATGTTTGGCCACGTGATCACCCATCTCGTCCAAGGGTCTAGCTTTGAATGCAACACGTGCCTTGACACCTATATTGGCCAGCTCATCAGCCAACTTGTTTCCTTTTCTATGAACATGAATGAAATTGATGGTCGGAGAGGTACTCAGGATCTCCTGAAGCTGGTTCAACTTGCCTTCCCATCTCCAATTCAGAGAAACCTTCGAAACAGCCACACCTCTCTGAATACGGCGCGCAATGGTGATCAGAATGTTGGAGTCACCTTCCACAATCAAAGGTAACCACTTTTTTGTAATCGCCCAATTGATACCATTAAGCATGCCTTCTAACTTTGCAACGTTGTTGGTTGTTTCACCCAAGTTACCCCAAAAATATCCCAGCACCAGGCCATTATCGTTTCTGATGGCTCCCCCAAAACCTGCAGGGCTCGGGTTACCTTTTGTTGCCCCATCAAAATTGAGCTTCAGGGTATCAGCCAAAGGAGTTTTCCAAAAGTCAGGGCTGATGGATATTTCCCTACTATGCTGCATTATGGTGATGTCGTTCGGTAAGCTAAAAATTCCCCATTCATTCAAAATTAATCTCTTAGTGGGATCTGCATTTCCAGTTTTTGGAGGTAGACTTTTAGTGTATAAATTTTCCTTGATATGTATTTCAAGAACCTTCCAAATCACCTCTGTACTTCTTTGCTTTTCCTCAAAGATTCTCTAGTTCCTCTCCTTCCAAATTTCCCAAACCACAAATCTTGGGAATAATTCCCAAATTCTGTTAAGAAGTTCACTTTTGAAAGGATTAACCTGCCAGTTTGTCAGAGTCAAGTCTGGTCGGCCCAGAACTCTTGCAGTCTTCCTGAATCTCTCTTCCCCCCTGCTCTAGAAGAAAGAGGCCAGAGGACACTCATCAAGCAGATGGTTAATGGATTCGCTTTCGTTCATGCACATACTGCAGCAGGATGGCCCAAAGAAGCCTCTATTATTAAGGTTTTCCCAAGTCAGGATGCGACAGTGAATCAGCAGCCATCCAAAAGTGGCAATTTTAGGCCACTGTTTCATCTCCCAAACTTTCTTCCATTTGTTGTCCCTGGGAATTCGTTCATAGCCATTCATACGGCCAACCGCTTCAACAATATTGAAATTCCCCGTGTTGGAATATCCCCATCTAATTTTGTCTGTCCCTGTGGACCAGGGGATTTGATGTTTGAGAATTTCCTCATAGAAGTTGTCTAGATTTTCTTCAGGAGTTAAGGTCTTCCACCACTGAATTGTTTTCCACTATCTAAACTGTTGTCCCTCTAGTCCCGGTTCCCAGAAGTCCCGGACCTTCTCCCAAGGACTACTCTGTAAATATAGAAACAACTCCTGGTTGTCCTTCCAATCAATTAATCTTGGGAATTGCTACCATGCGTCGTGCAAAAAGGATGCAGAGTTGTTGTCTCTTATCTCCCAGAAATTGTGATTCTTGACTAAATCTCGATTCTCCTGAGCTAGCTTCCAGATACTCGAACCGAGTTTTTCTTTGCTGAATATTATGAGGTCCTGTTTGGGCCATCTGGGGGCATATTTCCTATGCCATAGCCTAGCCCAAGGTTCCTCTCTGTGGGTAATCCATCTCCACCAAATGTTTCTCCTAAAACCTTATTGACACACATCGGGTCACGCAGACCAAGGCCACCCAACCTTTTAGGAGTACACATAGTTTCCCAGTTCACTGAGGCCCATTTCCTATGGTCAGGGGTTCCTCCCCACAAGAAGTTCCTCTGTAGATTACGGATCTTTTTCAGAACAACTTTGGGTGCCACCATCATCGAGAACAAGTAAATCGGCATAGCCTGTAGCACTAACTTGACCAAAATAAGGCGGCTAGGGAAATTCAAAGCTCGAAATGTCCATAATTCCAATTTGGTTTTGAATTTATCCGGTAGGTCCTTCCAGGAGATTTGTTAGATAGTAGATTTCGTCAAGGGTGCCCCTAGATATTTCAACAGGAGGTGTCCTTCAGATAATTCCAAAATGCATAGGATATTTCGGAGATGAATTCTGGGAGTGTTGAAGAAATAAACCTTAGTTTTTTCTTTGTTAATTTCTAGGCCACTTCCCACCAGGAAAGTGTTAAGAATATCCTTAATGTTTCTGGCCTCCTGAACCGAGGAAGGTCCCATCAACATAGTATCATCAACAAATTGTTGGTGGGTTTGCGGGGTCATCTCCTCACCCAAGTCCAAACCCCGAATGACATTGTTCTCCTGAGCCATCCGCAACATTCTTCCTAAGCATTCAGCCATGATGATGAAGAGAAATGGGGATAAGGGATCCCCCTGCCGAATTCCATGGCTCTCTAGGAATGGTTGTGAGGGAGTGCCATTTACCAGAATTGAAAATAAAGGGGATGAGACCAGCCTCATGATCCATTCCTTCCAAATGTTATTGAAACTGAAAGCTTTTAACATCTCTGCAATGAAAGTCCAGTTTAGCTTGTCATAGGCTTTAGATAAGTCCAGCTTAAGAAGCATACCTAGTATTTTCTCTTTTTTAAGCGAATGAATAGCTTCATGCACCAGAATAATGTCGTCCAAAATTTGACATCCTTCCACAAACCCAGCCTGCTCAGGTGAAATAATTAAAGGTAGGAGAGGGAGCAGCCGGTTTGCTATAACCTTTGTGATAATTTTGTAGATCACATTGCAGAGGGATATGGGTCTGAACTTTCTAGGATCCTATGTGCCTGTTTCCTTAGGAATAAGTGTGAGAAAGGTGGCATTAAGAGCTTTAAGAATATTTATGGTCCAGCGGGAATCTTCCACAATGGCTAGGACCTCCACCTTTATCCAATCCCAGCATGAGTGAAAGAAATTTTTATCAAAGCCATCCGGTCTAGGATATTTTTCATCCGCCATTTGTTTGATGGCTTCATCAAGTTCCTCCATTTTGATAGTCCCCATAAGGAGTTTGTTGTGGTCTTCCGTGACCAGTCTCGAGATGTGGCGGAGAACCTTCTCCCTTTCTGCTTTCCTATTGATATTGGGCTCTTCCAGTAAGTCTTCAAAGTGATCTTTCAGGGTCTGCTCTATTTCAGGTTGAGTTTCCACCACATTACCATCCTCCTTCTTAAGCCTCACCACCCTATTCCCATGTCGGTGTTGGATGGTAGCTTTGTGAAAGAACTTGGTGTTACGCTCACCATCTTTTAACCAACGACTTCTAGATTTTTGCTTCCATAGGAGTTCTTCCTATTGGTCTTTGAGGTTGAGTTCCTGCAAAAGAATTTTCTCTTGTTCCTTTAAATCCGCGGAATAACCCTGAGTCATAGCCTCCTTTTGAACCTCCTGTAGTTTAAGGTCGAGCAATTTCTTACCTTGAAAAATGTTCCCAAAGATGTCTTTATTCCACTTCTTTATTTTTCCTTTGAGGTATTTTAACTTTTGTTGAAACTGATACATCTTGGTTCCCATGATAGGGTCACAAGTCTGCCACCAATGTCTCAATTGGTCAGAAAAATTAGGGTGTAGGAGCCATAATTGTTCAAACCTAAACGGACGTTTGAGGTTTTCTCCTATTCTATGCCATTCCAAGCAGATTGGCCAGTGATCCGAGCCCGCTTATGGAAGCACAACTACAGTCAGATCCCCGCCTCCCATCATGATAGATTCAGAAACCAGAAACCTATCTAATCTAGAAGCAATGCTTCTATCTCCTCCTCTTTTATTATTCCAAGTGTGTAGGCCATTGGATGTTTTGACGTCGATCAACGCCAAATTTTCGATTACATCCAAAAACTCCTCATTACTAAGGTGAAGACAACGTCGACCTCCACGTTTCTCATCAAGATTCCTAATTAAATTGAAATATCCTCCTATGATCCAGGACCTGTCGCCAGTCTCTCTTTTGAGATTATTGATGTACTTCAAGAAGGAACTCTTTTGATTGGCCAGAGAAGGTCCGTAAACATTAGGCAGAAAAACCCCTGACTCTGGTTCCTAAAATATGGAAAGAAGCAAATAAGATAAATTTAGAAGCCATCCAATCAGACAAACTTACTTCCTTAGGGTTCCAAAGAATGACTATTCCCCTGCCCGAGCCAATAACGTCAATTGCAACCACATTACAGTGTTTCCAGACTTTATGCCCGATGGATTGAAGATCCAATTCCAAGCACTTGGTTTCTTGGAGAAAAACAATTGCAGGTTTCTCTAGTTCAATTTTCCGTCGTAGGAGGCGGATCTTTAGGATGCTCTTGCACCCTCTAATGTTCCATGATGTAATCTGCATCTTATAACCGATTGAGGTTGGAGGATGCTAGAGCCGCGTTAATGGTTGGATACTAGCCCGAGGCCACCAGATTCCTTCCTATCATCTGAATTCTATGCATATTGCTTCGCCTTCCCCTTTTTTCACCCCTGTTTATCTTTTTCCCATTGTTTTATTTTAGGGGTTCGGAAACTATACCCAAGTGTTTGCAATTTTTGGATTTATGATTGCTTTCTGCAGGAGTGAGACCTGATGCGGTGTTATAGGAATTGGATTATTGACTATGCAAGCCACCTCCAAGGATTCCAGATCCAGAACTTCCAATTCCATTTCATCTCCGCCTTCCTCTTGCTATGAGCCTGCATAACCCCGTACTTCAACCTCAGACATAGGAACAGTGTTGTCATCTTCTTGTTCTTTATTGTTGCTTCTACCTTTTCCTTCTTGGTAATATCTTCATCAACTTTTACTTCTTCCCCAGATTGCAAGGCCTCGTATCTATTGTGGATCATAGTTTTCTTATGAATTTCAGCGCCCCCAACCTTCCTGGCTTGCCGTTTCTTGGTTGTAACTTTTTTGAATCCTTTTTGATCCTTTCCTTCAGAGTCGATCTTCCCTGCTGGTTGTTTATTAAGCGGACAATTCCTGAATAGATGTCCATGTTCATGGCATCGCCGGCATCAGAAAGGGATCTGTTCATAATCAATGTCCTAGAACCAATATTCGTCCTGCCAAGTTAGGTCTATTCCTGTCGGCAGGTCTTGGGATATATCCATATAGAGGCATATGCGGGCGTATGAAGTATACCGCATATTCTTGGTTTTTTCTGAGACTTTTACAAGCACCCCCAACTCATTACCAATCTCCATTAGTATTTCCTCCTTCCAGTATTTAGAAGGCAAGGAATAGAGTCTTATCCAGACCGGGGCAATGGTTAAATTTTATTTATCTGGGTTGAACCGTTCCTTCCAGGGGCGGAGATACAATCCAGCCGAATTGAAAAAGTATGGTCCATTATCAAAAATCCTCATACAATCTTCTTCATTAAAGAAAATCACAGTAAAAAAACCTTTAGCCCCTAGTTGTAGATCATAATGTCCCTAGTGTTTCCAAGTTGTGTTGATCCACCACACCAACGCTTTCTCAGTTGGCCAGATCCCAACAAATTTACCAATGAGCGCATGTTCCTTCATGTACTGAATATTGGTTCGGACCCTCTCGGATTTTATCAGGAATTTGGGAATCTTGTTTTCCTTTGGCAAACATTGCCTAGGCTTCCTCGATTCTACTATTGTCTACACAGAATTGGCCACACCACTTGTCCCTGCCTCTGTATTTCTAATCCCTCCTTCATGGGCAGGAACTTGGTTTGTCTTTTTTCCTCTATCCATAGTCCCAGAAGAGGCCAAGTCCTCGCCATCAGTGGCTGCACCCATGTCCTTCCCAGGCTACACTCCAATGAGGCCTCGATGGAGACCCCACACTGTTTCCAAGATCATAAACCCTCATATCACCGTAGTACCTTCCTCCTGCATCATCTTTGTAGAACAATTCTCCACCCGTCACAAAAAAAACGCTTTTGATATGCTATCTAGACCTTCTATTAATGCATCCATTTTTTACAGCATATTTCATTAGCTTATGAAAATTACATTGAACATTATATTAGAAATTAAGATTTTAAGAATGTATATGAAACACTAATCCATGGTACTAATGTGGAAGAATTATATTATAATGTACATGAAAAATTGTTATATCATCTTGTTAATTTGTGTATTCCATGAGATGAAAGAGAGCATGCAATTAGATAAGCACATGCTTCTGTCATTTCTGTCCATTTTGTTATAGGAAAAATAGTAGCTCAGTTACAATGCTATTTTTATTGGCCTCGTATTAATGAAACTATGTTCAAATATGTAAAAGGATATGTGATGTGTTCCACTAGCAAACCAAGTAACAAAAAATTGGGTTTGTATATGCCATTTCATGTACCTTCTCGTCCATGGGAAAGTGTGTGTGTGGATTTTGTAGGGGGTTTTCCTATGTCCAATAACGATAATTATTATATATATGTTGTTGTGGATAGATTTAGCAAAATGTGTGTTTTGATTCCATCTTGTAAGAAACAAATGACTAGAGAAGGGACTGCACATTTGTTCTTCTGGCATGTATGGATTCATTTTGGTTTGCCCATGTCCATTGTATTTGATCCAAGACTCCCATTTTCTTGGGAAATTTTTGTTAAATTTGTGGGAGTTAATGGACACTAAGCTTCAGAAGAGAGCTTATTTTTAACCACGTGCCAATGGACAAATGGAAGTGGTCAATAAGACGAAGATACACTTACTGTGAGGATAATGTAATAAGCATCCTAAACTTTGGGATGAACAATTTTAATATGTACAACATGCATAATATAACAATTCCATACATTCTTCTACACATAGGTCTTTTTTGAGACATGTTTTGGATAATTTCCTAAGTCTCATTTGGACTTCACCTTTGATAAATATTCAGTGGCATATGGACATAATTATGCAAACAAAGACAACAAGTTCATACAGAAGATTTAGGTTGTTCATCAATCCATACAGGAATAGTTGGAAAAGAGCTAATCCAAGTATAAGGATAGGCATGAAAAGAATTGGGTTGATCACTTCCAAGTTGGTGATAAAGTTTAGCTATACATTAGTAAAGAATTCCTTGAGGGTGAAGGTAAAGATATCAATCCAATTAAGTATTTCCCATTTACAATTTTCGAAAAGATTGGTGGAAATGCTTTCCAATCATAGTTACCTCCATGTATTCATATGCATTATGTGGTTAATGTTGAAAAATTGAAACTATATGATCCTCATATGCTCACGAATCACAATGAGAATGTTCAAGTTCCTTATGTTGATGATCTTACTCCTAAATATCTTGATGAGTTGCAGGTTGGAATTTATGATTGTCCCTTGGCACAAGTTATCTTTGTTTTCTATCACTACTACATTTAGGGTCTCAATTCAACATTTGGATCAACATTTAATGAAAATATAAATTTCAACGCCGAACAAGAGTTGAGTGGGTTGAAAAAAATCGAAAAATTCAATTTAACGCCACTTAAGTGATGCTAGGGGGAAAACGTAGCTTAAGCTGTGTTCTAGAGCGTAGCTTAATCGACACTCCCTAACATTGCTTAAGCTATGTTGAGACATTAATTTAGCTTAAGTGACATTAGGGAGCATCACTTAAGCTACGATCCAGAGCATAGATTAAGCTACATTTGTCCCCTAACATCGCTTAAGCAATGTGCCAACTATATTTGGGTATTTTTGTCATTTCCGTGACATTAAAAATCCAATCAGACCAAACAAAATAATACTTTTTTGAAGAAATTTGGGAGGAGGATGAATATGATTAGAGGTAATTTTTTGTGGATTAATGAGATTATCCTTTCAAGTAAAAAAAATTCTTGAATTATCTGGAGGATTATTATTTGACATTTCATCATCTTGTACCCTAGCCTAGTATATATTGGCTTTGTCTTGCAAGTATGGTTGTATTATTTGAAAAAATTATTATTATGTTGAGCCTATTTGCTAATGACATTTGTGCATAATGCATTACCACATTATTCTTTGTTTGTGCTAATGATGTTTGTGCATCATACATTACCACATTATTTTTTGTTTGTGCTAATGATGTTTTTGCATCATGCATTACCACATTATTCTTCGTTTTTGCTAATGATGTTTGTGCATCATACATTACCACATCTTAATTTTTATGTCTTTATTCTTACTATACTAATGATTGGTTTAATATTGTATTTTGTTGAGATAGAGAACAATGTCATACAACCTTATCCACAGGTTTTCTAGTAGATCTCAATGAAATGCTACTATGCATTTGGTTATCGATTTTGTATTCAATGCTATTAGAAATCATGGTAAAACATCTAATTAGAATCAAGCCAATATTTATTATGATATAATCAGTGATGGGAAATTTCATTTCCCTTGTACACAATGAAAAGGGATAAACAGAAGAAGATTTGTTAAGGAAACAACTAGGAAACATTGCTTAGATCATCGACACTTGGAAGGTGGAAAAGAATATCATCCCTTGGTAGGATATCAAAAACTTGCTTTTGTAATTTTTCAATATCAATATTTGTCATTTTCGATACTAGTTGTATTTATTTTGTCATAATTATTACACATACAAGACCACCAATGCTTGGAAATCCAAACACTACAATTCATATTAGATACTGTGAGGGAAATGACATTGAAGTTTCTATAATGGAAGAAAATGGCCACAATATTATTGAGAACGAAGGGATAAATAGGTTGATCCATGAGACATTCGTTTCCATGGATGAGAATGCATCTGGGGATAATATCTATGAAAATATTCATGATGTACCTCTTATTGATAAGGCACAAAAATCCTTATACAAAACCTCAAAGACAAGTCCTCTCTCTGCTCTTTTCTTGCTAGTAAACTTCAAGATAATGAATGGTATTTCAAACATAGGAATGATGCATTCGGTAAGGTATTGAATATTTATATGTATGTAAATGCAATTTTTTGTTATCTATTTGCGATTGTACTATACAGCCCCATAATTTTGATTTTCCATTAGATTAATTTTTTTTCTTGTAGATTGTTAGGTGATACTCTTCTACCATTGTCAAATACTTTACCTCACACATACAAACAAATGTGCATCATTCTAAAATATTTAGGAATGGAGTATAAAACAATTGATGCGTGTTCTAATGATCATATTATATATTATGGACAATATGCATCAAAAAGTGAGTGCCCTAAATGTGGATTTAGTATATATCATGATGATCATGTAACCTACCATGTTTTGGAACATTCTAACCATATCAACCTTGGTTTTGCATGCATGCAAGCAATCCATGCATCTTGCATGCATTCCATGCATTGGTAGGTGAGTCTCCTAGCACCTAGTCCTTGTTTTTGGCCCCCTTGTGCTTCATTTGGTCATCATCATCCTCCTTATCCACTAATAGCACCTTATCCACATCACTGAAGTGTAAATGTGCCCTAATGCATGATTTTAGGAGTCTACACAATCAGTTCCATGAATTAAGGCGCCTTGTCCCCTTGATTTCCTTTTTAACTGATTGTTACACCTAGTCTCACTGCAACTAGGTGTTGGAGCACCCCTTTTGACCACTACTAGTCAATGATGCGCCTCTTCGGAGTTTCCTCCCCTAATTTTAGCCCCAATGACTCAGTCATGCTCTATTCTACCTCAGTTGACTATCCATTAATCATTAGTGGCCACTAGACCTTATCGAGTGATGGTTCCAATGCAAACTAAGCCTACCACTTAGGTGAATTTGAATACTACCAAATGCTATTGAATTCTCTCCATTGTAACATCTTGTGTTTACCAACTATTTGTTGTATGATAGAGTGACAACAACTTTTCATCTGACTTTCAATTTCATGAGTGAATTCTGCTTCTTTTCTTCCTAATTCTTTTTGCAAAAGCTTTGTGAAATTAGTGAGGTTTGTTCAGCTTTGTTATTCTATCTTGTAGAATTTCACATTGTATCAGAGCTTGTGAGATATTAGGAAACCTTCAAGATGCATTTCCAAAGAAAATTGCAACGTTTTTGCGAGTTATTCCATCATTAGTAACACAAGCAGCAGCTAAAATGGATCTATCTTCAATACCAAAAATCTCTCCTTTCAATTTCTTTGAATGGAAGGACCAAATGGAAATATTCATGCGCATCAGAAGTCTCTACAGGGTTCTCAAAGGCATTGAATTCGAACCAAATGGTGCATCAGATAAATCCAAATACCTGAATAAGCTTGATGAAATGTATGGATTGTTGTGTCTCAACATCTCTAAGGATCTAATATTTCATCTATCTAGTCTAAAAACTCCCAAGGAGGTTTGGACAAAGCTTGAATATTTATTGCGGCAGCAAGATGATTTGAGAGGGAATCACATGGAGAATGAGTTGATCTCTCTGAGCCCCAGTAGCTTCGAATCCATCATAGAATTCTTTACAAAATTCAAGAATTTGGTTGTGCAATTAAAACTGTGTGTTATTGAGAAGAAGGATGAGCAGCTAATTCTCTCTATTCTGTCAAAATTGGGAACATAATATTATGTATTCATATCCACCTTACAAACAGCTAAATTATCCATCCCAAATTGTAATATTCCTAGTTTATATGCCTTCATTCTATCTCTCACAAAAGAGCGGGACAAATTGGTGCAAATGGGAGTCATAAAACCATCTACGGATCAAGCTCTTACTATTGGAGAAGACAGGAATGTGAATGGTAAAGGAAAGAAGAAAGGAAAGGAGAAGAAACAGTTTGATCAAAAGCAAAAGGAGTCTCCCAAATAGTCAGAGGGAACTTCAAATTCCAAGAGAGGCAAGAAAAATCAAAAGGAGAAGACCAAATGTCCATACTACAACAGAGGTTTTCATCCTTAAAGTTATTGCATGAAGAAGACAATTGATCTTATGGCTCAGCTTCTAGATAAAAACAACCTTCCAGTACCTGTAGGTTCCAGGAGGAAAGAATTTGATTCCAAATCAGAAGATAAGGAGATATGGAATGCACTCATGGATGGCACTTCGAATTCATCTTCCCTCATCATAGATTCTGGAGCCTCTAGACACATGAATGCATCCATACATCTCTTCTCATAATTAGATCCTATTGTAGGGCCTTCCATCCTAATGGGAGATGATTCAGAAGTTCCTTCAAAAGGAATTGGAAGACTCAATCTTGATCATGGATACTTCAATGATGTGTTGTATGTCTCTACCTTGGCAACTAATCTCCTTTCATTCTATAAGATGATCCATACAAGAGTTCCAAAGAAAGTATTTTTACTCATGATGTTGTTGAGATAACAAAGATCTCTTTTGGAAAAATCATTGCACAAGGAATTGCATATCACCATTCCAAACTTTACGAGTTCTCTCATTTCATGCCTTATTCAACTCAAAGTGCACTTCTTCCCCATGAAAATGAAGTTATTAGGTTGTGGCATGAGAGGTTTGGGAACCTAAAATACAAATATTTGCAAGAAATGCACAATCAGGACATGGTTGAAGGCCTCCCAAACATCAGATTTGCTAAAGGCACCTCTCAAGGTTGCTTGATTGGAAAGCATCTGGAACACAAGTTTGAAAAAGGAAAGGCAAAGAGAGCCTCATCTCCTCTTGAATTGATTCACAGTGACATATCAGGACCTCTTCCTCACCTATCTCTGAATAATTCTAGATACATCTTAACATTTATAGATGACTATTCGAGATTCAGTTGGGTCTATTTTCTAAAGTTGAAATCAAAAGTCTTTGAATATTTCAAAATTTTAAAGTTGTTATAGAAAATTTCACTGATAGAAAGATAAAGGTCCTTCGTACTGACAATGGAGGAGAATATGTGAAGAATGATTTTCAATTATTTTGTGCAGATGAAGGTATTGAAATGAAACACATTATTCCATACACACCACAATAGAATGGTGTGGCTAAAAGAAATAATAGAACCCTAAAAGAGATGGCTAAATGCATGCTTGCGTTTAAGGCATTGTCTTTTAGACTTTGGGAAGAAGATGTCAACTATGTTGCATATATCCATAACAGATTTCCACACAAAGTCCTAAAAGGAAAAAATCCATTCAAATCTTGGATGGGATACAAGCCAAATGTTTCTCATCTCATAGTATTGTGTTCAAAGGCTTGGGCCAATATTCCTTCAGAGAAGAGGAGAGCCTTAGAGACTCAAAGTAAAGAGTGCATATTGGTTAGTTATGCACAGAATGCAAAGGCCTATAAACTGTTGGATCTGTCTACCATGAAGACCTTCCTTGAAAGAAGTGTCCAATTTGAAGAATGGCCATTTCATGATGCCCACCATGTTGAAACAGAAATCTCACCAACTACTCCACCACAATATGTTGAACATGATAGCGAATCATCTACCCATGAAAGTTCATAATCTGATTTAGAAAGTGAAGATGAGCACATGCTAGATCTAGATCCAAAATATCTAGTAGATCCTATAGATCCAACACCACATGATCCAACACCACTTCCAAATTGGGTTGAAAATACCATAGAAGTTGTTGGTGAGCTTGTTAGGAATCCACAAGATCCAATAAGAACCAGATCTCAATATCAAAGTGCAATTTTTTCACTCTCTCACACAGATCTATTTCTTCCTGATATATGATTTATGATGGTTGGATCAGATCCAAAAAAATTCTTTGAGGCCTCCCAATATCCAAGATGGATAACAGCTATGGATGAAGAGTACCAATCTCTTCAGAAGAATGAGACATGGGAGCTCGTTTCTCTCCCTCCTAGAAGGAAGCTTGTTTAGTGGAAGTCGGTATACAAAATAAATACGGGCTCAGATGGAGCAACATGCAAGTACAAGGCTCGCTTGGTTGCTACAGGATTCTCTCAGGTTCAAGGGATTGGATATACAAATACCTTCGCTCTAGTTTCAAATATGGAATCCATCTATCTTGCTTTGGATCTAGCTACATCGAAGCACTGGGAGGTGCATCACATGCATATGAAGATCACATTTCTTCATGGAGTTCTAGAGGAGGAGATCTACATGAATCAACTTGAAGGATACATTGAGGATCCTTCATTAGTGTGCAGATTAAGGAAGTCTTTATATGGCCTCAAGCAGGCTCCCCGAGCATGGTATGAAAATATGGACTCCTTTCTACTCTCACAAGATTTTCAGAGATGCAAGTCAGATTCAAATGTCTACATGAAGAATGATGGTAACTCCCTTCTCCTTATTGTTTTATATGTTGATTATTTACTGATTACAGGGAACTTATTTTCATGCATTAGATCTATCAAATCAGCCTTGAACAATTCCTTCTCAATGTCAAATTTGGGACTGCTAAAGCAGTTTCTTGGTCTTGAAGTCTCTCAGAGTGATTCAGGAATCAAGATTGCATAGTCCAAGTATGCAGCAGATCTACTTGACAAGTTTCACATTGAATAATGTAAACCAGAAGCATTTCCTTTTCTTTTAGGTGTTAGTCTCGAAGATGGTTCTTCTTCACCATTGGTAGATAGTACCTTGTATAAGAAACTGATCGGGAGTCTTTTGTTTCTTACACATACTCGCCCTGATATATCCTATGTAGTGAGTGTTGTCTCTAGATACATGAAAGAGCCTCATGAGATTCACTAGAAGGAAACTAAAAGGATATTTCGCTATGTGTAAGGGACAAAGACCTATGGTCTTCACTATGCATCTGGGTCTCCATTGAACCTTGTTGAGTACATAGATTCAGATTGGGTTGGAGACAACTCAGATTGGAAGTCTACATTAGGGTATGTTTTCACGTTTGGATCTTGTCCTATCTCTTGGTCAAGCAAAAATAAAGTAGCTTTTTTTCTTTCATCAGTTGAAGATGAGTATAGAGTTGCAGTGAATGCATCCACATAGTGCATCTGGTTACAGGGCATCTTATCAGAGTTTCGTATTCGCTACAGTACTCCACTAGTCATCTTCTATGATAATCAAAGTGCTATCAGGATTTCCACAGATCTGGTTTAGAGACAGAGGACAAAACACAGTGAGATACATATGCACTATATATGAGTATTGGTGCATGATCGTACCATCACACTGCTTTGATGTCCTTTAGAAGAGTAGATTGTAGATATTTTCACCAAAACATTTTTGGTGAAAATTTTCACTCATCTCCGATACCTTCTTAGGGTGAGTGATACTTTGGTTGATTATATTTTTTACAATCCATTTTGAGGGGGGGTTTTGTTCCCACTGGGTTTTCCTTCTTTCCTTAGTTATTTTTTAGATTGTTGTATGAGGTGACTTGGTCTCAGTAACCAGGGCCCTATTTTCCATTTTTTCCTCATATTCAGGATTAAGGGGGGGTGTTGGAACATTCTAACCATATCAACCTTGGTTTTTCATGCATGCATTCCATGCATTGGTAGGTGAGTCTCCTAGCACCTATTCCTTGTTTTTTCCCCCCTAGTAATTCATTTTGGTCATCATCATCCTCCTTATCCACTCAGAGCACCTTATACACATCACTAAAGTGTAAATTCTCCCTCATGCATGATTTTAGGAGTTTACACAACTAGTTCCATTAATTAAGGTGCCTTGTCCCCTTGATTTCCTTGTTAACTGATTGTTACACCTAGTCTCACTGCAACTGGGTGTTGGAGCGCCCCTTTTTACCACTACTAGTTAGTTATGTGCCTCCTTGGAGTCTCCTCCCCTAATTTATATCCCCATTAATGAACCAATCATGCGCCAATCTACCTTCATTGACTATCCATTCATCATTAGTGGCCACTAGACCTTATCGGGTGATGGTTCCAATGCAAACTAATCCTGCCACTTGAGGTGAATTTGAATCCTACCAAAGTCTATCTAATTATATCCATTGTAACATGTTTTGTTTAGAAACTATTTTCTATATGATAAAGGGACAACATTTTTTCATCTGAGTTTTAATTTCATGAGTGAATTCTGCAACTTTTCTTCCTAATTCTTTTTGTAAAAGCTTTGTGAAATTAGTGAGGTTTGTTCATCTTTGTGATTCTATAATGTGGAAATTCACACCATGTTGGTCCATCATGCATTGAAAATCCTTCATAAAAGGGAACTGATGAGTGGGATGGTATCCATGACAAATTTTACAAGGGAACTTGAATTTATGTTTCTCTTGGGTACCTTCTATCGAAAGGTTTCTAGTTTTAGTGTTGGTCAAGTCCTAGGATTGGCATTTTGATTTTGATTTTGATTTTTCTTATTTCCTTTAGGGTCCATGACTTGGACTCTAAGGACTTCAATAGTTTGGGAAGGAATAGAAGTTTGTTGTTTGGATTTTCTGTCTTTGGGTTGCGAATTTTGAACAGACATGTTTCCTAATTGCTACATAACTTGATCAAGTTGGTTAATAAAACCAATGACACCATCAGCATGAATTCCCTGGGGTGGCCTAGCTAGATCTATCGCAAGTCTCGCAGCATGGGGTATTAAATCATAAAGAGTGTCTGATTGTGGATAAATAAAATCCATTTGTTGGGCAATCTGAATGAGTTGTTCTTCAATCATGGCTCCTGACATAGCCACTTATTTTGAAAGAGTAAGAAACAACGATTTTACAAACCAGTCTGCTAAGAATTGATCTAGGATATATGCTTTGATAATCCTTCGGTGCCTCCACCACTCATGAATATGATCATATATATGAGTAGAAGTGAATTTCCAAAGCAAAGTCGGTAGTTATGTACCCAATTCATAGTGGATAGGTAGTTGAAAATGTGTCAAGAGATACAGAAGATAAATCCATGAATGTACTACATGGTAACTTAATATACCATTTCGCAGTGCTTCCTATGAGGGTTCACTAAAACAAATGCAACATGGTACTATCATTGACTAGGGAGTTAGATGAACACCATAAATGAAATGTTATCACATGGTTGGATGGATCATCTCTTTGTTTTCCATCAAACATGGGTATATCCGATGGGATTTTGGTTGGTATTGTGGGCCACTTATTCATATGTAGAACATGATCATTTGTAATTCGGGCTAAATATGATAGATTTAGAGTAGCCAAAAATGGTGATTTAATTGGTGTTGTCACAAAATCTTGTTGCACAGGTGGAGATTAGTGGCCCCATGGATATTTTCCTTGGAATTGAGTGGCATTCCAAGGTTTATTTCCCCCTTGTAGAGGTAGGCTCCAATAATATTGGATACTTCTTGGAACCTGGCCACTCTATTGCAGACTGGGGTTGATAGGTGGATTATTTCCCCCAAGTGTGGTACTTGTTGGGGGTATGGGATTGCTCCCAGGAATTTTGCTAGTATAAGTTGTAGGATGACCCCCGAGACATTGATTCCCATCTATGGATGATAACTCCATGCAGTTTTTATGTTCCAAGGTCTAGAGCTTCCACTAGAAATATTGAAATTCCATTGTAAAGGGTTGCCCCAAAAGTACAACCTGGACAAATATTTCAAATACTAAGGAGATTTGGATATCCTCTAGATGTGTGTGTTTTGTTGGATTGGCCAACCCAACCATATGGAAAACCAATGTTTCGTATATCAGACCCAACAGTTGGTTTGCATGTTAATGATGTAAATGTTTTTGTTTTTTTTTTTTTTTTTGGATTGGAACTTGGAAATGCACCAACCGGCACAGAAGTGCTAGTTGGGTTCATGCTAGGTGTGGGTACATTAACTGATGGGATTTGTACAATTATGGATGGCATTCCAAAAATTTTGAGGTTATGCGGTGTATTGGTCGATGTGGAAGTATTATGACCTTCTATAGCCACTTGAAGTTATGTGGGTGTGAACCCATGTCATTGGATCAAATGTTGTGTGTTGCAAATCTCTATGACTTTCGGAAAGAGAATTTTGACCCATTGTTGCCTCACTAATAGAAATTATAACTGAATATAAATGATTTTTCAAAGGTGTATTTAAGTAAGAATTTTATCTTGTTGGAACATTTAAAAAAAACCATCCATACTTGGGATATATTTTACTAGTCATCTAGATTAATTTCCTAAGTTTTGACTTGCTAAATAGGGCCAGTTTTGTCTTTTAGTGGACCACTTGCCATCCTAAGTCACAAAAACGAATTTGGACAAATTCTAGATAAGATTTCCTTGGATTCTGTCTAATTTTATTCTATTCCTGAATTAGAAAGACACTTTCCTGATTTAGACAACTTTATCATGTTTTTTCTACTTTCTAGTGAATTACATTCCATTTACCTCACTCATGAGCTTCCATACCATATTCATCAAATTCGTGAGCCTTTAGACAGTTTTAGAAACAGCTTTTGCCACCTAGGGGGTTTTTATGTTTTTAGTAAACCTTACTTTATGTGCTTTACAACTTTTCTTTAAAGCATTCTATTTTCTCTCTTGAGATATATTATATATTGTATCCATATTGAGGAATAATATATGAGATTATTGTTTGATGGAAAATCCACTCGAGCAGACGCGAGCTGGGTCTCCCTAGCTCAATGTGAGTCTAGAACAAATAAAACAGACTATAAACCACTTTCCTAGATCTAGTTAAGGATCAAGTTATTAGATGTCTTACCTTAAGTTTGTAGTCCCTTTTCCTGGATGTTGTTCCACGCCTCACGGTCGTCAGATCTAAGCTGCAAGACCTGCCAAGATACACAAAACAAGAAAAACAAGTAAAAGCATCTAAACGATAACAGATCTAAGTAAATAGTTAAGCAGGTAAACTACACAATATCATCAACACAACAATATTGGTGGAAAGTGTTTATATCACTGGAAAAATAGGGAAAGTGCATAGAAGAGAAAGACTACAACCAGAGCTTAACGAAGTAACCCTTCTCTGCCCAAGCCAATGCCATATCCTCCCAAGGAAGTGTGAGTCTCTCAATGGATGAGTAGAGATCTCTCCAAGATGATTTCACCAGCATGTAAACACTATAAACTTCCTCCCTTTGGAATGGGAGTGAGCTTCATTTATATAGGACTAAGTGGATAGGGTATGGATAGGGTAGGTTCAGATATGGTAGGAGAGAGATAGGCGATCCTTCCAAGAGGTTAGGAACCGAGTGCCAGCTCTCCCACAAGGTCAGGGATAAGGATCCACGTCATCTAGCTTCGAGAATGGGCTCGAAGGAGCTATTTTTGTCTATTAACTAACATCATCGCACCCTGCAAGGGAGAAAGTTGTGACGTCGTAGGTTGCATGAGTGCATCCTATGAGGACCTCTCAAAACCTAGTGTAAATGAGTTCACATCTCTTCCAGGTCAATGAGTTAGCCAAGGAAACTTTAGGCATGTATACACTGAATCTCATGATGATAAGATTTTAGGTGTAATAGAATACCCCCCAAAGCATGAAGCTATTGAAAATTGGACAAGTGAAATGCTTTGACAGAAGGAATGGCAATGGCTTGTCAGACGAAGGACGCTGCTATAGTACAACTGACTTTGAGTACACTGTCTCATATGAAATACAACATGGCTACCAACCAATACAATGCAGATCCATGATAGTAATACTGACTGAACACAATCATGGCTACTAGACACAAGCGTAGATCCATGATGAGATGATAACACAGCCACGACCAATACAAATGTGGATACGTGTAATATGACTCAATACAAACTCCATCACAACCTGGGTAAAATATGACTCCCTAGGGTCTTCAAGATGAGCCCGCAATGATACGAATCTATCCATGTGATTACAAATGTCTTGACGTCGAACATGGTAGAAACCACTTGATTACCGGTCATTGATGTATACCGTTAACAAGTGCAAGGGAAATCACCATTGATGTCAATG
Source organism: Larix kaempferi (assembly GCA_027924585.1). Lineage (NCBI taxonomy): Eukaryota > Viridiplantae > Streptophyta > Pinopsida > Pinales > Pinaceae > Larix > Larix kaempferi. The sequence continues at coordinate 13,899,342 of BSBM01000841.1, forward strand.
ATTCCCAAGGTGTCACAGTAGATATCATCAAGTGTGAATAAATGAGTTGAAGTCGAACGTGAGATGAAATCTTTCAATCAAGAGTCAATGATGTAAACTCATGTTGAAAGCGAGGTAACCTACCATTGAGGCATGCAGGGCCAAGGTACTTGGTTGGTTCCTAGATTCAATCCTCGGATAATGATTTGAAGTCGACAAGGATGAATCTGTCGAAGGAGGGCCATGATCAATCCCCCATTATCAGCATGAAACACAACAAAGGATATGTAGAGCTGATCAGATGGTATAGTAACATGCAAGACTGACTCAGAGTAGATCGACATGATGGAAGGTGTACTGACTGCAGATAATGAGTAGTGATAATATTCTTGAACATGGGCGTGGCATGCCTTGGTAGTATTGACGTGACGAGTTATGGTACCAACTCCTAATGCAACTTATGATGGAAGCATTATTTGAATGACTCAAAGGAGTAACAAGACTCAAGAAGTAGGTGAAACTCGAGGACAAACGGATGATCCAAGTAGAGTATGCAAATGATGTTAATGTATATGTAACTTCGGAATGTATTTCACCTATGTATATTGTACTCCTATAGAGATGTTATTATTCCTCTATACAGAAGTGTCGTCATTTGTATTGACAAGTGTCGCAAGTGTCGCAACTTGCATGTGATGGGTTTTTAGACCACCAAGTGTGGGGTCAGCCCTTATTAGTATTACCATGGGTTATTAGACTGAGTTAGACAAGTCGGCCCTGCTAGTTTATTAGGCAGGTCAGGTCATGTATAAATAGAGTGCGGGAGGCACTCTATTTGATCATCTCATTATTCACTTCTACACTACTCGAAAAGTGGCGCACTAGTGGAGGAGGAGGTTCAGCTGCTAGGAGGACTATCTCTGTGTACTTGGGTTGTATCATTGCTATTTCTATCTCTGAGGAAGTTGTGGGGTTTTTCACCTTTATGGTTTTCCCCAGTGAAACTCTTTGTGTCTATTGTCTCATGTGATTGCTTGGTGTGATTGATATGCATTGTTATACTTGATATGATGTACATGTTATTCTCTCAGTAAAGATCCTAGAGTATGTTGAATTAATGCTCAAAAATTAACATGGGATCAGAGCTAACTTGAGAAGAAGACACTGTGCAGTTGTGGAAACTAGAGTTTCCTGTTTATTGGGTTTCTCTCCACATATCTTAAAAGGAAGTAGGGTATTTTGAATCTCCTCAGCAAGGCGCATCTTTCTGTCCAATCAGAATTCAATTCTGGAAACTTTCATTTTTTGCCCTAAAAATTAGGGTTTCCACAAAAATAGGAATTTCTGAAATTGGAGGACATAGCTGGAAGCTCCTTGGAAAAATTGAATTTTAGAGCTTTGGACCAACCTTTTTGGTTGGGTGAAGCTCCGGGAAACTCAAACCCTGATTCAGGGTCCTCCCTAGTGAATCCGGGAGATTGAAAAGCATTTCTAAAAGGTGAAACTTTGCAGTTTTCAAATTCTGAGTATACCAGGATGATCATCTCATCAAGGCGCATTTTTCTATCCTTTCAGAAGTTTGAAATTCACATTTTGAATTTTTAGGGTTTCTCTAACAAACCCTAATCCAACACCAGATCTAGATTTCTACAAATCAAGTGGGAAGACCTAAATCTTTTCTATTTCCATTTGATGTACTCTTTAAGATGTCTCACCACACCAAGCTTGAGGATAAGCTTGAAGGGGCTGATATCTTCTGAGCATGGAAGTATAGGATTGGGTTAATCTTGGAAGAAAATGAATTGGATGCTTACATAAGTTCTGAGGTCCCTATCCCAGAAGAAGAAGAGGCTAAGGCCTTGCATAAGAAGAACTTGGTCAAGGCAAAGAGGATCATTGATGATTCTATCAAAGACCATCTCATACCACATGTGTCATCTCTAAAGACACCCAAGGAGATGTTTGACTCCCTGACCAAGCTATTTGAAGGGAAGAACATAAATCGGAAGATGACTCTGCGGAACCAATTGAAAGGGGTAAAGCTTCAAAATGGAGAGACCATTCAATCTTATTTCTCTAAGGTCTCTCAGATCAAGGGACAACTTGAAGCTGTGGATGAAATGGTGGATAATGGTGAAGTTGTCATGACCACTTTGAATGGCCTACCTAGGTCATGGGATTCCTTCATTCAAGGAATATGTGCAAGAAGGAAGTTGATCTCCTTCAGTAGACTGTGGGAGGAATGTTCACAAAAAGAGGCTAGGATTGTGGCCCGAGAAGAAAAGATGGGGAATGAAGATCAAGCTCTCACAGCACATACCAGGAAAGGTAAGTTCAAGAAGGATTCATCTCATAACAGAATACCTTCACACCACCATCATAATAAATATCTCAGATGCTTCACTTGCAATGAGAAGGGACACTTTGCTACAGATTGTCCCAAGAAGAAGAAGGACAACAACAACAACTTCAACAAGAAGAAGAAGAAGAAGGCTAGAGCAGAAAGTGATGATTCATCAAGTGAAGATGAATATGTTCTAATATATGCTCTCACAGGTACTATCTCTCATGGATGTAATGATTGGCTTATTGATAGTGGGGCTTCCAAACACATGAATGGGTTTAAAGAATCTTTTGTAAGTCTATCTGAACATGAGTCACCCCATAAAGTAAAACTTGGGGATGACTATCAATATCCCATCAAGGGAAGTGGTGAAGCCTCCTACAAACTAGACTCTAGAAATTCTTTGAAGATGAAAGATGTACTATATGTACCTGGGCTCAAGAAGAACCTACTCTCCATATCTGCATTGGATGCAAAAGGTATGAGGGTTGCATTTGTAGATGGCCAAGTCCTAATGTGGCCAAAGGGTAAAACTATAGATGATGCAATAGTGATTGGAGAGCAAGAGGGAGGATTGTACAAATTGAAGAGACAACCTGAACATGCCATGGTACATGAATCCATGGAGGCAAGTGAACTTTGGCATAGAAGGCTTGCACATGTGCACTATAGGGCACTACCAATTGCAAGCAAAGTTGTAGAGGGTCTTCCTAAAATTAAGAAAAAGCATGAAGGTGTTTGCAAAGTATGTGCAAAAGGAAAGAACATTAAGAAGGCATTTCCAAGCAGTGAAAGCAAAGAAAAAGGAATCTTGGAGATTATCCACTCTGATGTATGCGGTCTGATGTCATCCAGTTCTCTGAGTGGGTATGTATACTATGTCTCTTTCATTGATGATTTCTCTAGGAAGACTTGGGTTTATTTCTTGAAGAATAAGGATGAAGTGTTTGATAAGTTCAAGGAATTCAAAACCTTGATGGAAAATCAAACTGATAAGAAGATCAAGACATTTAGATACGAAAATGGCGGAGAATTCACTTCAGGTGATTTCAAGAAGCTATGCAGTGATTTAGGGATTAAGAGGGAGTTGACTACTCCCTACAATCCACAACAAAATGGAGTTGCAGAAAGGAAAAATAGAACAATCATGGAAGCAGCACGAGCAATGTTGCATGACTAGGATCTGCTTATGCATCTTTGGGTAGAAGCATCTAGGACAGTTGTATATGTGCAGGATAGGACACCTCACAAGATATTGGACAACAAGACACCAGAAGAGGTATTCTATGGTAAGAAACCTAAATTCAGCCATCTCAGAATATTTGGTTGTCCAGTATACACACATGTTCCAAAGGAAAATAGGACAAAGCTAGATCCTTCAGGAAAGAAGGTCATCTTTGTGGGGTATAGTGAAAGCTCAAAGGCTTATAGAATATACTTTCCAGGGTTCAAGAAGATTGATGTCAGCAGGGATGTAACATTTTATGAGGACTTAGCATACATCAAATCAAAGAAGACACCTGTTGAAGATCATGAAGAACCAAAGGAAACCAAATTTCAAGACACCACTATGACTGAAGCAATTCCAGATGCAAATCGTGAAATAGAAGATCCACACGAACCTATAGATCCACCCCGTCAGAATAACTCTCACCAGAGGAAACCTGCATGGGCTAGAGAGCTCATTCAAGATGAAAAAAGATATGGCATTCCAGAAGAAGAACACGGAGAAAGGAAGAGAACTAGATCTCATACCAACTATGTTTCCTTACTCTGTGATATTATGAATAAAGAATCTTCCAATTATGAAGAAGCAATGGAAAAGAAAGAACGGAAGGATGCCATTGTCAAGGAATAGCAATTTATCATGAAGAATGATGTTTGGGATGTGGTCCCAAGACTTGAAGGGAAGTCTGTTGTGACTTCCAAGTGGATCTACAAGATCAAGGATGCTGCAGAGGGCAGCATAGAGAAATACAAAGCAAGATTTGTAGCTCGTGGTTTCTCCCAGAAAGAGGGGATAGACTATGAAGAGACTTTTTCTCCTGTAGCCAGGTACACTTCCATCATATCAGTACTTGCCTTGGCTGTAGTGATGAAATGGAAGATACACCAGATGGATGTCAAGACATCTTTCTTGAATGGTGTAGTTGAAGAGGAAGTGTATGTGGAACAACCACTTGGTTTTGAGACACATGACAGGGAGTCATATGTGTGCAGGTTGAAGAAAGCCTTGTATGGCTTGAAGCAAGCTCCTAGGATTTGGTATGGTAGGGTAGACATCTTTCTATCCAGTTTGGGCTTTACTAAGAGTAAAGTAGATTCCAACCTTTACTACAAGGTTGAGGAAGGAAATCCTGTGATACTACTTCTATATGTGGATGACCTGTTTGTTACAAGTGAGGATGGATTGATTGTTGATACCAAGAGGAAGCTTGCTTTTGAGTTTGAGGTGAAGGACTTGGGGATGATGCACTATTTTCTAGGCATGGGGGTGTGGCAGAGCGCAGATGGGATCTTCCTTGGACAAGGGAAGTATGCAGTAGAGATCCTGAAGAGGTTCAGGATGATGGACTGCAAGGCCATGGCCACACCTATGACATCGAACCTAAAGCTTCTGTGTGATGCTTCATCTGATCCAGTTGATGTCACGGTGTATCGTCAAATGATTGGGTCCTTTATGTACATGACAAACACGAGACCAAATATTTGCTTTGCGGTGAACACATTGAGCCAGTTCCTGACGGATCCCAGAGATGTTCACCTGGTTGTTGTAAAGCATATTCTGAGGTACCTGAAGGTACAATTGAATATGGGCTCAAGTATGATGTGAATCAAAGGTTTAACTTGCAGGGTTATGTTGATTTGGACTGGGCAGGAAGTCCTGCAGATAGGAAGAGCACTTCTGGGTGCTGCTTCAGTATGGGATCAGGTGTGATCTCTTGGTTTAGCAGGAAGCAATCCTGCGTAGCACTGAGTACAACTGAAGCAGAGTATGTTGCAGCTTGTTCGGCTAGTTGTGAGGCAATATGGCTGAGGAAGCTACTATCTGAGTTATTTGATCTCCCATTGGATGCTACTGGTATCTTTTGTGACAACCAGAGTTGTGTGAAGTTGTCTGAGAACCCAGTGTTCCACGACAGGTTGAAGCACATTGAGATCAAATATCACTATATCAGGGATATGGTGCAGAGAGGAGCAGTGAAGCTCATGTATGTTGCAACGTATGAGCAGGTTGTAGATGTGTTGACGAAACCACTAGCCAGAGTGAAGTTTGAGTACTTCAGGGAGAGGCTTGGTGTTCTTCAGATTGATGACAATTCGAGGAATAAGTGATGGATACATTTGCTGAAGCCATTCCAAGCATGGTGAGAGGAGGATCCTTCCATGGCTGTGGATGTAAGCGTCGGATGATGAGCATCAGGACGATGCTCCAGTTACTACTCTGTATATGCATCATGTTGGATGCTTGTTATGATCAGTTGGATCATGTATATGTATATGCATCATGTTGGATTCTTTTTATGATCAGTTGGATCATGTATGTGTATATGCATCATGTTGGATGCTTGTTATGATCGATTAGATCATGTATATGTATATGCATCATGTTGGATGCTAGATATGATCAGTTGGATCATGTGTTTGTATATGTATCAGGTGGATACATTGTATGATCAGGTAGATCATGTATGATGATATGTATCAGGTAGATACATTGTATGATTAGGTATATCATGTATGATGATATGTATCAGGTAGATACATTGTATGATCAGGTAGATCATGTATGATGATATGCATCAGGTAGATACTTGGTATGCATCAGGTGGATGCACTGTATGATCAGGATGATCATGGATGATGAGCTCCAGGATGTTGCTCCAGATGATATGTATCAGGATGATGCTATGATGATCAAGATGATCATGTGATGATGTACATCAGGATGATGTATGGTGAGTATCAGGTTGATACTCTGTGGTCGTGGACAGGTTGTGCAGATGAGCATATAAGTAGACCTGGGAGATCCGATAGGTTGGGTTGTGTGCCCGTAATTAGTCCAGGGATTCTCTTTTGAAGCATTGCTCTAGGAGGAAATATAAGTAGGCTTGGGAGATCCGATAGGTTGGGCTATGCGCCCATAATAAGTCCTGGGATGCTCTTTCGAGGCATTGTCCTATGGCATATAAGTAGACCTGGGAGATCCGATAGGCTGGGCTGTGTGCCCGTAATAAGTCCTGGGATTCTCTTTTGAGGCATTGCCATGACCACATGTAAGTAGACCTGGGAGATCCGATAGGTTGGGTTGTGTTCCCGTAATAAGTCCTGGGATGCTCTTTCGAGGCATTGTCCTTTGGCATATAAGTAGACCTAGGAGATCCGATAGGCTGGGCTGTGTGCCCGTAATAAGTCCTGGGATTCTCTTTCGAGGCATTGCCATGACCACATGTAAGTAGACCTGGGAGATCCGATAGGTTGGGCTGTGTTCCCGTAATAAGTCCTGGGATGTTATTTCGAGGCATTGTTGTGACCAGATGTAAGTAGACCTGGGAGATCCGATATGTTGGGCTGTGTGCTAGTAATAAGTCCTGGGGTGCTCTTTCGAGGCATTGTGGTGGGGGTCACATATAAGTAGACCTGGGAGATCTTGTCGGTCGTGCTTCGGCACATAAATGGTCCTAGGATACTCTTTCGAGGCATTGTGATGCACGGAATAAGTCCTGAGTATTCCACAGTATGGCTAGTGATGATGAAGACCTGCAGGTGGTGGGCCTAAATCCAGTATGAAAAAGGACTGGCTCTGTAGAACTTCCTATGACGAGTAGATCGGATATTTATGAGATAGTAGCAACAGTGACGATGACGATGATCTAGTGAAGATGATCTAGAGAAGAATACTTGTGCTAGCAGATCTGTGTCGAGAAATACCTTCCTATTTAAGAGGGAGTGTTGATGTATATGTAACTTCGGAATGTATTTCACCTATGTATATTGTACTCCTATAGAGATGTTATTATTCCTCTATACGGAAGTGTTGTCATTTGTATTGACAAGTGTCGCAAGTGTCGCAACTTGCATGTGATGGGTTATTAGACCACCAAGTGTGGGGTCGGCCCTGATTAGTATTACCATGGGTTATTAGACTGAGTTAGACAATTCGGCCCTGCTAGTTTATTCGATAGGTCAGGTCATGTATAAATAGAGTGCGGGAGGCACTCTATTTGATCATCTCATTATTCACTTCTACACTACTCAAAAAGTGGCGCACTAGTGGAGGAGGAGGTTCAGCTTCTAGGAGGACTATCTCTGTGTACTTGGGTTGTATCATTGCTCTTTCTATCTCTGAGGAAGTTGTGGGGTTTTTCACCTTTATGGTTTTCCCCAGTGAAACTCTGTGTGTCTATTGTCTCATGTGATTGCTTGGTGTGATTGATATGCATTTTGATACTTGATATGATGTACATGTTATTCTCTCAGTAAATATCCTAGAGTATGTTGAATTAATGCTCAAAAATTAACAAATGCAAATGAGTGCCATGTTCAAGAAATGACTAGGTACTGCCACTAATAAAGGGTGTAACATAAAAGCTTTCCTTTTTCCCCATCATGAATGATGAGTGACTCATGTGTTTTTTACGAGTTTGATGAGGGTAACCAGATGCTCGGTATAGCTCATCTCATAGATGAGTCCAATCCCAAATATTTTCTGGACCTAAGATAGGAGGGGTTCGTCCCATAACGGGCCCTTCAATGTAAAGTTTAACAAGTCCATAGAAGGTAAACTCGGTCGTCATTTCATGTTTAGAGATTATGAAAAGAACTAAATAAGACTCCAACGGTCCTTTTTCGTAAAGTTAGCCTCATCGCCCGAAAAAGGGTAAAACAACACAGGAGAGGACTCTTCCAGTCATGATCGGCTAGAGTATACCTTTTTCGTAAGTAGTCCCCCTAGTCCGAAAAAGGGGTAAACTATCACCAGGAAGACGACCATTCAAATTCTTTAACAAGCGTGAACGTGACAAGTTCTCTTGGAAATATTTCATATTTCGAGAGCCTAAAAAGAGCTTAAAGATAGACTCCGGGGGGTTTCCTTTTCCGTAGAAGTTTAATGAGCCCGGAAAAGTGATAAATCGTAACTTATTCTCATAGTTTCAAGAGCACGAGAAAGAAGAGTAAGCTCGTCGTCATAAAATAATTACAATCTAATGGATATACAATAACGACAAAACATGCAAGGGGTTGTTCATACCTAAGATGACCATTATAATATGAGAATGGCGTGCAAAGAACACTTAACAACTCCTACACACTTGAAAACTAGGTCAAAAACTCAACTGGGTATTCAAATGTCATAAAAATAACCCAAACTATAGCAAATGACCTAAAAAGCATCAAATATTTGAAAAGGAATATGCTTTTTGCTTATAAATAGAAACAAAAAACAAATATAGTCACCATTGTTCATTTGCCAAATTTGGGAGAAGAAGTGTCATTTGGAGCCAAAACTTCACTTGTCGATTCCGGGAGCTACAAGCGACCATTTCACCAGCCGTTCGAAGCAAGTAACTCTAAACTTCATCCAGCATAATTGTAGTGGTTTACATTTTTTATTTTAGTTCATTTTTTGGGTTTTTTGGTCGATTTGTGGAGGGCTATTACGTCCTCGGGTTGTCGCAGGTCGCCCTTTCGGGATCTACGATGAACCCGGGTTGTCGCAAATCCCGCAAAAGTGGATTGCGACGATGTCGCACTGTCAGAATTGACGGGGTGCGATGGCGAAAATGTCCAACCCAACAATCAAACCTAGCCCAAAAAATGGCCTTTCAGTGGTTGAAGTGAGTATTAATGATGTTAAAATACTCCTTGTGGCAAGTTAACATCAGCCAATCATGGTCTTGGAGTGGCGTGAGCAAGAAAACGAGGTAGATGACATGCAAACTGCAAGTGACCCATTGTGTGTAGAAGCACTAAGGAACTTTGGTCTCCTCAAGTTCTTCCAAATCCAAGGCATGAGGGCCCAAATCTCATTGCTGAAACATATACTGCGATGTTGGGACGCGGCGCAACAATATTTTGTGATCGGTGAGCACATACTTACCATGGATGTCGTGGACATCTACTTTTTAACTGGATTGTCTTGGAGGGGGGACAACGTAGCTCTTACCGGATCGCGGGGGAGTGATCGGACCATGGCTAACATGATCCTACAACATTGTACTCCTCAGACCCGCGCTTCTAGTGGGAAGATTCCCATCAAAGAAGTACAGGAATGTCCGCTGCATGCCATACTTTTTACCATCACGAGGATAGCGGGGAATCAAGCTCCTCACTTAGCTACCAAGTCTCAGATGCTATACGTGGAGGACTGCATGTCTCTGAAGATATTCAACTTGTATGAGGGACTCCTCGCGAGCATTCAAGCTCAGCTGACCAAGTGTTAGCGGGGAGAGCTCAAACAGTTTGGCTACGGGTCGATAGTGATCTTGTTTCTATTGGAGCGGGTTCCCCTCTTGCGCCTGCAAGTACCGTTGGATGACAGGGATCCTAGGGATCCTGACATGGCTAGATGGACAGAGGTGATGGCCCGCCATGGTGGGGGGCCCATCATTGGATATGGCGCTGAGTTCTTTACCTGGATAGAGGGCCAGTTACTCATGGTAGAGGACTACCCGTACAGTGGTACAGATTACAGAGATGACCCAGACTTGGCACTTCCTGAGGGAGCAGTATGGGGAGACATAGGTAAGAAAAAAAAACCTTGTACTTTTTAGTTTTGTATATTTATGATTTTTTTTGTCATAGTGTTGATGATTTAACAACATGTGTGTGAAGATGTGGGTCCCATACAACCAGTGGGATTCTCTCTTCTTGTGAGGAGAAAGAGAGGAGAGGGAGCAGTCATGGCTCCAGCCGCACATGCGGCCATCGTGGAGATGGAGGATGTCTACGTGAAACTGACTGGGTTGACATTAAACGTCCCAAAGCCAATGGTGGATGAGTTACCATGGCCCATGCAGGGGTATACGATGGGAGCATCTGTGTGCTTCAATGCGCTGCTTCGCAGGGTCACGAGAGCAGTTGACTGCTTCCATACTCGGCAGGCTAGAGCTGCTAGACCTAGTGGTGTACGGGGCAGGCGTTAGGCCTTATGTTGTTATCAGGTATGTGCTAAGAGCTTAGAGGCCTCATATTTTGTACTACTGAAAGCTACGAGGCTTCAGATTTTGTATAGACTCACTGAAAGTCGTCGCGCTTTAGATTTTGTACCAGCACTACTTTTTATGATGATATATATATATACAAACATTCTAGCGGTTTTATACATTATGTGTTTTAAAATGGATGAATGGTGTGGTATTTTTTATATGTTTTCTTATATAATGAGTTATTTACATGTTATGTCTACTTTTAACAATTCATGAATATGCTTATGTGTGTGCAATGTACCAATCTAAGATGAAGTAGGCCATAGAGTCAACAACTGTGTTCACATCTCGTGGAATGTGCAGGTACTGAATGGACTCAAAGGACCTTTCCAGAATACAGACTCATCTATAAAGACGGAGTAAAGTAGGATCACGGATGTCGTAAACCCAGTTAAGATGAGAGACCACTAGTTGAGAATCCAGGTGGATGATAACATGGTCCATACCCAAAGAAATAACGTCAGTTAGGGTTCCAATGACTGCTTGATATTATGCAGCATTGTTGGTCGTGAAACCTAAACACATTCCCCCTGAGCTGATGAGCTCGCCAGTAGGTGAATAGAGTACCCAGGTTTCCGAAGCAAGGTTGCGAGTATGCTGGCTGGCGCCGTCTACGAATTCGTAGCAAGTTTCCATCTGCACACGCAGACAGAACATGGTATAAGAAACGAAACAAGACCTAAGCACGCAAAAAATCAAAGCGTCACACCACACAAAAAACACACACACGACATGTACAGTATATACAAAAGTACTTATGCATGAAAGAATCATGCATAGTACTTCTTCAAGTAGAGCCCATTGCGGGGCTCACCCAAAGATATCCCATCGTAGTCTTCAAGCTTATAATCTCCCTTCTCTAAGACGCATTTCACTATGTAAGGTCCATGCCACATGGACTCAAACTTTCCTACCCCCAGCTTATCATGTTTCTAGTCATATGTAAGGACCGCATCTCCTTCGCTATAGGCACGAGGTTCTATCAACTTGTCATACTGTGCTTTGATGCCTCTCTTATGAGCATCATTGGCAAGAGCGGCATCTCGGAGAGTCTCGTCGATATTAGCTAGGTAGAGGAAGTGTTCTTCCTCGACAGTAGTGTTGGGGAGAATTTCGATGGTGAGCTTGAGGGATGGAATCTCACAATCAATAGGAAGGACCGCCTCCAATCCATACAATAGTTGGAAGGGAGTAAATCCAGTGGCGGTTTTAACGGAGTTTTGATAAGCCCACAGTGCGTAGAAGAGCATGTTATGCCAATTGGCCTTGTGCCTACCCACCATACGTTGGACCATAGTTTTCAAGACCTTGTTAATGGACTCGACCTGTCCGTTTGACTATGGGTAGTACGATGTTGAGTTTTCATGGTGAAAACCCAATTTATCGCTCAACTCGTCAACCATATGGTTCATAAAGTGAGAACCATGGTCAGTAACTATCGCTTGAGTAACTCCAAACCACTCTATTACATGATTAAACGTGAAGAGTGTGGTGGTCTTGCCGTCGTTTGGGTATCTAGGCATTGCCTCGACCCATATGCATTATTTTCAGATCTGCATAACTTTTATGCCTGTCCTGTGCATCCTTCAAATTCTGCCTAATCTTAACAATCTCTTGCTCCATCTCCTTGAACATTTCTAGTCCAAGCACTACCCTGTTCAGGGTTTTCCCAATTCACTGGAGTCCTGCATCCTTTTCCATACAACACTTCAAAAGGACTCATCTTCAATGATGCTTGATGTCCATTGTTGTATGCAAACTCTACCAAATGTAAATAATCTTCCCACTTGGATGGCTTATCCATCACATACATCCTCTACATGTCTTCAAGAATCTAATTTACTCTGTCAGTATGACCATCATTTTGAGGATGATAGGTTGTGCTAAAATTCAACTGAGTTCCTAATTCCTGGAACAATCCTTTCCAAAAATTATATGTGAACTTTGTATCACTATCTGAAATTATTGCCTTGGGCAATCCATGCAATCTGAATATCTCTCTCATGAAGATATTTGCAATGTCATTGGCCTTGTGAGTGGAATTGACTGGAATGAAATGAGCTACCTTTGATAGCTTGTCCACCACCACCATGATTGAATCATGCTTCTTCACTATCATTAGCAAACCTATTATAAAATCCATAGATATCACTTCCCACTTCTGTTTAGGAATGGGAAATGGCTGCAACAATCCTGTTGGATGTTGATGCTCTGCCTTGACTTGTTGGCACTTTTGAAACCTAGCAATGTACTTATCTATGTCATTCTTCATACCATGCCAAAGTACTCTTTCCTTGTTGCGGTTATAGTTTTATGATATTCTGGGTGTCCAGAATATGGCTTTTGATGTATCTCATCCATTACCAACTTCTTCAAATCTGCACTATCTGGAATGTACAATCTGGTACGCTGATAAATGAGAACATCGTCCTCGCCTAGCTGATATCTTGCATATTTTTCATCCACTATACCTTTCTGCAATTTCTCCTTGACTTGAAGGTAGACTTCATCACTGTTTTGAGCTTCTAGAATCCTTGCATTCAAGTTTGACTTACACACACTTACTGCTGCAATATGAAACCTCCTGTTGAGTGCATCTGCCACCTTATTCTCCTTACCTTTGACATGCTTAATCTCCAAATCAAACTCACAAAAAAACTCCATCCATCTAGTTTGTCTAGCATTCATATTCGGATGGTCAAACAAATATTTTAAACTCATATGATTAGTCTTGAGCTCAAATATTCTTCCCAAGAGATAATGTCTCCATCTCTTGAGAGCATGCACTATGGATGCTAGCTCTAAGTCATGTGCGGTATAGTTCCTTTCATGCTCCTTTAACTTTCTTGATTCATAACAAATTACAAACCCTTCTTTCATTAGCACTCCACCGAGTTCTTCGATGCAAGCATCTGTTCATACCACAAAGTCTTTATTTAGATCTACAATCTTTTAAAAAAGTGCACTAGTAAGTAACCCCTTCATCTATTGAAAACTCTTCTCTCATCTTTCAGACCATACAAATCTAATATTTTTCCTTTCTAATGAAGTGATTGGGTGGGATATTTTGGAGAAGCCTTCAATGAACCTTCTGTAGTAACCTGCAAGACCCATAAAATATATAGCATCTGTTGCATTCCTTGGAGTAGGCCAATCCATGATGGCCTCAATCTTCTCTGGATCTATTGCAATGCCTTTTGCTGATATAATATGACCCAAATATTGTACCTTCTGCTGGTAGAAGTCACATTTACTCAACTTTACATACAATTGGTGCTCCTTAAGTACTTGCAATACCATTATCACATGCCCATTATGTTCTTCTTCACTCTTTGAATAGACAAGAATGGAATCCAAGAATACAATTACAAACTTATCTAAGTGTCGGCTAAAGACACTATTCATGGGACACATGACTATAGCAAGTGCATTGGTAAGACCAAATGGCACCACTGTGAATTCATAATGGCCATACCTAGTCTTGAAGGTTTTCTTATGGATGTCTTCTTCCTTAATCCTCACTTGATGGTACCCAGACCTCAAGTCAATCTTTGAGAACACTCTAGCTTCCTTCATTTGGTCAAACAAGTCATCAATTCTTGGAAATGGATACTTGTTCTTAATTGCCACTTTATTAAGCTGCATTTAATCAATACACAGCCTCCAAGTCCCATCCTTCTTCTTGACAAACAACACAGGCGCACCCCAAGGCGATACACTAGGTCTGATATATTCCTTATCCATTAATTCTTGCAGCTGCATCTTTAATTCTATCAGCTCTGGTGTGCTCATTCTGTAAGGAGCTTTGGAAATTGGTGTTGCCCCTGGAACAATTTTAATGGAAAATTCAATGTCTCTATTGGGTGGCAGTCCTAACACTTCATATGGGAATACATCCTGGAACTCTTGCAATATATGGAAGTCTTCTAACCTAGGTCCTTTATCTTCTGTTGAATATGATATATGCACAGCATATAATTGACAACCCTTTTTGTAAAACTTCATCGGTTGTAAGGCTAAGATCTTCCTTACTAAAACATGCTTTGGAATCCCCTTTACTAACATTGGCTTTCCTTCATCATCGATTCATTCAAGTTCTTTCTCATAACAGTCCAACTTGGCTCTATGTATTTCTAACCAATCCATGTCAATTAAGGAATCATATGATCCCAATGGTAAGACATTTAATACCACATGTGTGAGGAGTCCATTCAACTCTATAGGGAACGCATTCACTACTTCGCTTACCTTCCTCTTGGTACCTGTGGCTAATTGAACTAGCCAAGCTTTACCATGCTTTACTTTACCAAGAGAACAACTTTCAACTACCTCGGGAGATACATAGCTATGGGTGGGCCCTGGATCAATCAAAACATAAATAGATTGCTTAGCAATCTTACCTTCAATTTCCACCACTGTCGATTGATGGTCTGCTTGGTGATCATCCATTGCTGCATAAATCCTGGGCGTTTCCCTTACCATATCTCCTACTGTAGCTGCTCCCTCAATTTTTTTCAAGTTTCTTGGATTTTCCTTCCCATGTGGGAAATCCCTAAGCATATGGTTTGCTTTGCGTCCCCAACATTGGAGTGGCCCTCTTGGTGTCTTTTTTGTTTGTATAGGTGGCTTAAATTCTCTTCTTGCTTGTTGGTCTTGTGGAAAGGTTCTGGGATGATTGATGAATGGAAAATCCACTTTTCTTTGGTTCAAACCTTCCTCTTGGCTTACCTTTCCATGTTGGTTGCATCTCTGATTTACCTTTACCCTGTTCATAGCAATGATCTGCCATCCTAATGGCTTCATCCAATCTTGGTGGATTTACAAACTATATCCTATCTCTGTAAATCTGTGGTAGAAAGGAAACATTGGATCTTCACTCTTTCATCCCTGATGTAGTCTACATACCTCAGTATCTCCAGAAACTTGTGGACATTCTCATCCATGGTATTATGTCCCAATCTGAGTTCATTGAAATCTTTCCTCTTATTATCACAATACCTAGTTGATAGGTATTTCTCCTGGAAGTACCTTTTAAACCTTTCCCAGTTGATTCTTCGTTCACTGATTCCTTTCACTTGCATGAGGTGTTCCCACCATATTGAAGCTCTTCCACTAAGGTTATAGATGGAAACCCTAGCCTTTTCATTCTCTGAATACTCATGCATTCTGAAGTGCTTTTTAATTCCAAGAATTCATGCCTCTGCTTCTTGACCTTCTTTGCTTTCACCATCAAAATTGGGAGGCCTTTCCTTCCTAAATTCAACCTGTGGAATACCTATGTAGTTCTTTCTTCTCTTACTCATGCTGGAAGTATGTCTTGGAATTCCTTGGGAACCCTCGAGATCATCTGACCTACTAGAGGAAAACCTAGGAGAGGGTGTTATCTGCCTCCTGCTCATAGAACTCCTTATAGGACTTGGAGTTTTTCTCTTAGAACTACCCCTAGACTGACTTTATGCATTTCTTTCCTCTCAGCCTCTGATGCTTGGGTTAGACCCTCCATTTATTCATTGGAGCATGACTATGAGGCTCTGCAAGATGGATGCATTGAGTTGATGTTGTTCTTCTTGTGATTTCATCATCCGCTCATTAAACCTTACCGTAGTCTCGGCCAAATTTGGGGGCGTTACTTGTGCCCTTCTTCCATCAGATTCGGCCTCTATGTGTGCTTCGTGCACATTCTCACCTAGTACATCGTCCTCTAGTTCGAATGGATCATGTTCATCGTTGAAGGTGACCATTCTCCTTCCTTTCTGTGCGTTGCCCTGTTATACTACTCGACTTACTGTTGTTGATGTCACTGTGCATAACAGAGACATCTATTAGACATCACAATCATGCAATTAAACTCTAACATACCCATTCAAACCTGGAACTATTCATTTGGACAATCAATTACTCAAATAAGTTTATAAAAACCACTCCATGGTGCATTTATTGACCGTAATTTCATGCATGGTTCGGCCATAACAACTCCCAGTGTTGAAACTGAAGCTCTGATACCACTCTTGTCATGTCCCCATGCCTCTAAGATGGCCATGGGAGACCCTGACACTTTTTTTAAAAACCTTCCAATTCCTTCACACAGTCGCCATGATCTTCGATCCACAACCCACAATTTGCATGCGGATGTCAGAAAACGGAACTCAATTTCCATTTTCGCAGAATACTTGCCTTCCCGCATTGCGCAATCCGCAATCCACATTGTGGGATTCGGAAATGCGGACAACATAACCTTCTGCACCATAAAATTTCCTTCCACAGTCCGCAATTACACATTGAGGAAATCGGAAGTGCGAAGATCCAAAACCACCTTCTGGGAAGTTCTCCCCTCTCTCAATCCGCATTTCGGAATGGGGGGGTGCGGAAACTCAACTCATGCTTCCGGAGAAAAATCCCCTTCTGCATTCCGCAATCCGCAACCCGCTTGAGGATGCAGAAATGTGAAATTCCATTCACATTGCTTCACCATCCGATCCCCGACCTCTGCAACCCTCAATCCGCAATCCACATTGCGGATGCGGAGAGGTCCTTGCGGATGCAGAAAGGCCAGGTCCACAAACCCCTGCTCCCGCAAGCTTCCAGAGTAAACTTCTGAGGGGCATAACTCCTCCATCCAAGGTCCAAGTTGAACAAGGTTGGTACCATTGGAAATATATTGGAGAGATATATCCAATGGGGAAACCATCACCCACAAATGAGGTCTCTAACCTTACCATTTTCTCATATGAAGTTTTCCCTATAACCCCTTGCAACATGCCTTCAATCTTTCAGCAGGGACTCTACTCGTCTCCTACCATAACTTCTCCCTTCACCTGACCCACAGAGGGATTTTGAAACATATCAAGATTATCCCCTTCCTTTCCTATGTCTAGGTGAGATCAAACCATCCCCTTTAAGGGTGAATACAATGCATAATAAACACATATAATGTACTAAGTTAGCCAGTCACATTAACAACCTGCAGGGGTTAGCTATGCCTGTCATTCACAAGATTAATCAATACATCACTATACAGAAGGTGCATGAAGTTATATCTAACCCTAACACCTTTCACATGCCATATTTATAATGCATTAAACTCATGGAATGGAATGAAGTTTTCAACATGAACTCAGGCTTATACACAGTCTAATTATTGATCAAATTCATACAACATTCATTCAACAACTTGAGCATAAAAGCATAAGCATTATACATTAAACATCACAGTTTATACCACGGGAACACTTATCTTTAAGTATTGAATTTGTCCAAGCAACTGGCTAAGTGAGAGCAACGTTCCACTGAACCTTAGGTCTATGTGCATCCTATACTCTTTCAGCTAAGATACCACCCCCGAGTTGGGTTGTGTATCCACTAAGGAGGGATAAGGACTCTCTCTTGCTATCAATATCTCATCCCTGTTGGAATATTCACACCATAATTTTTATATTTTGCATGCATGCATGCTTGCATGCCACTACATGCATCCAAACATCATCATGGTGGTCTCCCAGCACCTAGACCTTGTTTCTAGCTCTCCAGAGCCTGTCTGCAGCCCCCATTTGGCCTCCTACATACCTGATGCACCCTTCTTGAATGTTGTGCATGGAAAGTGTGTCTTTCTCACCTACCACTGTCAGTTAGAGCACCTTTACTCACCTACCTTCAATTATCACTCAGTTAGGGCGCCTTATCTCACCTACCGGGAGTTATCATTCAGTTAGTGCATTGATTGAGTAGTTCTTCCACTGATTGATCATGCTGACTGCTTGTAGCTTCTAGTTAGCTAGTTCTGGAGTTCCACTTGACTATTTGACAGCCTCATGCACCCCCCTTGGAGTCTCCATTCCCTGATTTATGCCTAGATGGTTCTGTTAGACACACTTGACTGACTATTACCATTTATGACTGATACTATTGACTGGATGATGTCTCCATTGTTATCCAAGATAGACTTTGAGTTAGACAGCCTCATGCACCCCACTTGGAGTCTCCATTCCTTGATTTATGGCTAGATGGTTCGATTAGACTCAGTTGGACACACTTGACTGACTCTTACCATTTATGACTGATACTACCGACTGGATGATGCCTCCATAGTTATTCATGCTAGACTTTGAGCTTAGATTCGAATGCCCTACTTGGCTAATTTGAATCCTATATGATGCCTCATCATTGATTATTGTAACACATTCTCTACATTCATTATCCATTGTATGATATTGACATTGTCCATTATTCTGTGTTTATGAGTGATTATTGAATGCATGCTTCTTCTTCTTTGCAAATAATCTTGAGAGTTAGATTGTGATTTTGTTACAGGTGCTAGATCCCTGCAGATTATCACAATCCCCATGCTAATCCAATCTGTAGTTGGGTTTATCAAGCATTCCATGGCACTTACCCATGCTAAGCCAACCTACAGTGGGTTTATCAAGCATATAAGGGCATACTGGTCTTTCTAAGCCAACCTGTAGTTGGGTTTATCAAGCATTCCATGGAAACAGGATGAGTATTTCTAATCCAGTGAGCTCAACCACAAAGTTGCAACCATATCAACACTCAGCATACATGTCACCCACATTACCTACCTCACCCAACACAAGGAAGGCCCACTTCTATGCCGCACATTCCCTCAAGGCCCCTTCCCTTCCAATGTTATTCAGGGTGGGAATAGAAAGGTCCATTTGCTAGTTCTATGAGACTTTAAGCCTTCACTGGGTTTATCAAGTAACCCAACCCTTAATTGACCTTATTTCTCTGTTAAAACAATTGATGCTTATCTGGGCTATGGACTAATCTCTATGTCCCGCAGTTTAAATCTCTACAGGCATAACTCAAGTATTCTCACGGCTTCCTTAAGATGCTAACACTTGGTCATTCACCTCAGGGTTTCCTTTCATGGGTTCCCCAAACCGATGAGACTTACACACAGGGTTTCTATGGCAGTTGACTCTGTGATTTTCGGCTTACACAGGGATCGTGATTTTCGCTCATTTTTCCTTCAGGGTTGGGCTTTGTGTGTGCATGAATGAATGTGTGTCTTCCTTTGTGAATCCCTCTCAAGCTCTGGGTCAACCCCGGGATATCCATCTGAACGCTGAATTCCTAGGTGATTGAGTGTCTTATGGGACAAGTAACACAGGCCATGCCCTACCATAAGGATCCGCAGGGCCACCCCATACTCAGTCAGCTCATCAACAAGGTTCTCAACCATCGTCTACCATATAATTAAATGTCATCATGGAGGTCAAATGGGTTTACCAATGGACAAGTGGTAGTATGGGATCCCATCCCATAACCCCCTCACCTCTCCCTAGTGGATACAAATGGACCCCTTCTCATTGGTTGCCTCCCTTAGCCAGCTTCTTGGTTATTTTATTGCAATAATTAATAATTACATCATTTGCATTGTTTCCTAGCTTAACAACCCATGAATAATCAGAACTACCAAATACTCTCCAATGCAATTAACCTGGAACATCCACTAGTGGGGCCTTGGCCTTGAGCTCCACACTAGAGAAAATACACACTTCATATACACAGTATTTACATTGACACCAATAACCATAAGGGTCAAAATAGGGGTCTTACAACAACCATATCAATTAGTTGCTCCCATCTTCATTTGTCCAGGTTCCCTAATTCACTTATGAATCCTTTGATCACCAAAAGTTTTTTAAGTAAAAGATCCCCTCACAATTCCTTCAGCATAACTTTGCTTTTCAATCCTTCCTCCCAAACTCTTACCCCAGGTTACTCTTAAATTTGTTTTGGCTTTGGGTGTTTATGAGAAAAAGTACAATGTGGGATAGAATCCCAATTCATTACTTTCATTCATTTCCTTCACACTTTGATTTCCGTAGTTTTTAAGAACCTCATGATATTTTGGGAATTTTGCACTAAAATTACTTATTTCATACAATTTTAAGCACTTGAAGCTTGTGTGTTTTGATTCTAATATCATCCTAGGAAACTCCATTCATTGTAGTTTCCCTTAGTCAGGCTTGGTCAATAACCATGTCCACCTATCTACTAGGAAAGTAGCAATTGGGTTATAGGGTTTTGTCTCTTTTAGGGTTCCATTTAAGTCTTCATGTTTCAAGAAAACCTGGTACATGCTTTCAGCTTGCACATTAAAGGTTGTTAAATTTTGTGTTAACAAATTCCCCCCTAATATGTGAGGTCCAAAGCAACATTAAGGACCGAAATACAATATATTTTACACTTTTTAGTGATAGTGGATAGAAGGCAAAGGAGGGGAACCATGTAAAATGTGCTCTTATAAGTGCAAGATATACATGGCTTCATGGTATTTTAACATGGTAGTTAAATCTTGTGCAACTCGGGCAGTGCATCAATGAGTGATACAACTGTTTTTCCCAAGGTCTTGAATCCATACAAATGATAGTATGAGTTTATATCATGTGAATGAATGAGCTCATGTCAATCATAATAAAACACCATTTCATTACCAGTCATTGATGTATACCATTAACAAATGCAAGGAGGCCCACTAATAATGATTATGGACTCCAAGGTATTGAGTACAATCTAACAAGTGTGAATAAATGTTCTGAAGTCGAACTCTTGTAGAATCAAATGATCAGGTGTCATTGATTTATACCCACTTTCATTTGTGATGAAACCTGCCACTAATGGCTGCAAGATCCAAGCTACTCCAAGGTTCCTAGACCCACTTCCTAGATAGTGATTTGGAAACAATAGGAAGAGATACGTCGGAGGGAATCCATTAATACATTCCACATAAACCAAAATAAAACAAAGATTAATAGTTTGATATAATTTGGTAGAGCTATGAGATCAAACATTGTATACTGACAAAAGAAAGGCCAACATGATTGGTTAAGAATATTTAAGGAATGGCTAACACTGTTTTAATTTCCCTTGAACACGTGGCATGATGCATAGTGACACTTGTAAACATAAGTAAATGACCTTTGTGAAATACACCATTGTCAAATGCATTTATGAAAGCTCCATAGTTGACAATAAGGATAACTTATCAATGGAGTTCTGTTAAAATTAATGGTACATTTTTTTAAGGAAAAGGTGTATTGATAAATGACACAAAATATGTGTCGTGTTCAAGGGAAACAAGGACTGATTGTTTCCATTTGTTCTAGGATGGAATATGAACTGATTCAATGATCCCCCTTTTTTGTATTTTTTTAATTTTTAATACCTTTTTTCATTTATTAAAGGAAACGAGTGCCTCAAGGATGTGCGCCTACATTCCAAGGGCAAGGGTCAAGCTTAGGCAAAGATAAAATTGCAAACAAGGGTTGAGCTAGTTGTGTACACTCATCATGATGTTCCCTCTATGGATGCATGTCAATTAAACAAGAGTGGTGATTTATAGGCATCAAGTAGCAAAAAGTGGTTGCAAAGGCAAATACGCAACATAAGCAATAAGCAATGAAGTAGTAGGAACATATGCTCAAGTGGATATTTTAACACATGCTTATGTAAACTAGCACAAAATAGGGATCCCATTAGGAAATGGTCATAAATGTATGAGATAGAAATGTGCAGTCTCAAACTCCAAGTGATGATGGTACTAATAGGGCTCCCAAGCCTATGAGTAAAACTCATCATGGTCACCAAAAAGGCAATAGAGTGTTGACTACAGTGTCCCATGTTTAGTAGGCTCTTCTGTCATAACAGGTTTGACCCTAGGGAAAAATTGGGTGGAAAAAAGGTTCAAATGCATTGTAACAGAGGGATAACCTAAACCTATATGTAAGCTTGCAAATATACATAATCAAATAAAGGAACATGCAAAGCATGCTTGTATACTAATTGGGTACATTTAAACCAATTATTCTCCAAGTGACCCCACAAGAGATGTCCTTAGGTGGGTGTAACCAAATGTTCATAACTTCAAGGATAGATTCATCTAACAATAAAATTTCATACAAGAATTCATGTCAGTTGGGAGAGTTAAGGGCCCAGATAAGCGAGGTAACTGGATCATATCCTCCTCCAAGGAAAGACTTTAATATGAATTTGCCAAATCCATTTGAATAGCTCTGTATGAAAATTCTATGACATGTAAGGGTAATTTATTCTCCAAGGCACAAAATTCTACAAAATTGAGCATTACTTTGTCATTTGTTTCCACAATTAAGCATTCTATCAAGATCACTTATGATAAAGTTGAGTCATCCGCTAAAATGGGTTTGGGGAAAACTAATAATGGCAAGTAAGCCTTTGATGTTATGGTAAATACTGGAATAGCTTGTGGGATCGACATCGGTGGTAGGATCCTAAAAGTTGACATGAGGGAAGTATATTTGAACAATCCAAACCCAATGTCTTGAACCACCTTTAGTGCATTCCCGATGAAAGGAACAATTGATTGGACAGTAGTTTCAAGAGTGTGGTAATTTAACTGGTCAATCATGATGACCTTCCCCTGATGAGGGAACCTAATCACTTAGAACACTGAAGATACTAATTCTTTCATAGCATGTATCCAACTAATTCCAATAGAAAATTGTAATCTATGGGCATGTCTACTACCTTAACTTCAACTGTAACTGTTTTTCCTCTCAATTCAATTGGGTAGGATACTATAAGTCCATGAGGAGGGAAGGAATTTCCATCAAATTCCTTTAACATAGTGTGGAATGGAACTAAGGTGGGTGATCCTAATACTTTCCAACATTTCAATGGCATGACACTATTAAAGAAATGTAACTGCGGAATATATTCTAATTGTATTTGTTTATTGTATTATTATTATTCCTCCTTCGGGAGATGTCATTGATGTAATTCGTCATGTAAGTCATTGAAAGAGTCAATTTAAACCCTAGAAGTTGTGGCGGCCTAGAAGAATCCAAAAAAAAAAGATATTGTATTATGTGATTGATAGGTCGACCTAGTTAGGGTAAAAAGTCACTCAACTGAACAATATAAATAGAGAGGTCTAGTTTGTAATTTGTATCACTCACTCACTTGTGAAAGTTCACATAAGAGGAAGAGAGAAGTTCACTGGAGAGGAGAAGAAGGTGTTTTTGTCTTGGGGCTTTATCTTGTATTGGTGAATTCTATATTGAGGAAATTTTGTCGGTGTTTTATCCCTTGTGGTTTCCCTGAGAGAAATTGTGTGTTCTTTGTGTTGGTTTGCTTGTATTTCTTTCAGTGATCCTATTGTTTAATGCTATTATTCTAAAAAAATTAAAAACTTAACATGGTATCAGAGTAGGCCTGAAAGAGAACATTATGTAGTTGTTGCATAGGGTTTCCATTTTCGAAAACTAATCATCTTGGAATTTTTGCTATAAATCACTTTTGGAGAAGGTCCAAGATCTGAAACTCAGACAGGAATAATATGAAATGTTCATGTACCTTGTGTGCTATTTTTAGCCTCATATTCTCTGTAATTTAGGATATATGATCCATGCAAATCAAGGTTCCATCCTCCTCCATAATTCAGTTTTAAACAGGTGACCAAGGGATAAATTCTATATCTATGGAGAGGAAGATCCAAATCGAATTTCTTAAGATGTTCCATAAATTCCACGGACTGTAGTTTCTCTGGTATGATTTTCAGAACCTGAAGATGAAACGTGGAAGTCCGTACAAGTTCGTTATACTGAAACAATCCTTAAACAAGTCACCTTGGGAAACTTAGCATAAGTTCCACTTGTTGAATCCAATCCTGCTATAACCTGTGGGTTTGGATAGAGGACATATCATAATATCACAGAATGAAGTTTCAGACCTTGAGGAGTAAAAATTTCTTAGATACATCAAAATTAAGGCCAGGCAAATTTGCAGTAGAAATTGAAGAAACTAGGGCATCAAATATTTTGCAGTCCTGTCCACGGATTTGGGAAAATGAGTAATTTGCCTAAATCAACTTGGGGAGGCACAAATTTTCCTCCAATCTGTTTCTCAAGATCTCAGATTTGAAAACTTAGGGTTCTCTATCAAACCCTAGGTCAAGCTAGAAGCGGTTTCACAAGTAATTACTATCTCCATTCTATTTCCATTCGAGGTTCTCATATTATCAAAATGACAAACACTACCAAGATTGATGAGAATCTTTAGGGATCTAAGAACTTCGGGGCATCAAAATATAGGGTCATGCTCATTCTTGAAGAACATGACCTAGAAGGCTTCATAAAAGAAGAAGTTAAGGAACCAGAGGGAGATGAGGCCAAATCAAAGTACAAGAAGGATATGATCAAGGCCAAGAGGATCATTGCTCACTCTATCAAATATCACTTGATTCCTGAAGTGTCTTCAAAGAAGACCCCAACGGAAATGTTTGATGCATTGTCTAGTCTATTTGAAGGAAAGAACATCAATAGAAATATGACCTTGAGAAATCAACTCAATGGTGTGAAGATTCAAAAGTCAGAGACCATGTAGTCATACTTCACTAGAGTATCTCAGATCAAAGAACAATTAGAAGCCATTAGAGACATGATATAAGAAGCAGAGGTTGTGATGACCACCTTAAATGGTCTCCCAAAATATTGGGAACCTTTCATTCATGGCATATGCTCTAGGAAGAAATTGATCAAGTTCAGACAACTATGGGGAGAGTGTGTGCAAGAAGAAGAAAGGATAGCAATAAGAGAAGAGAAGTTAAATTATAATGAAGATCAAGATTTGGTAGCCTGTGACAAAGGAAGGAAAAAAAGGTAGAATCATGAACATTCTCATGACCACTCTCCTAGAATATCTCAAATATTTCAAAGGAACAAAAGGATCAAGAAAGAATTCTCCTCCTTTGAATGTTTTACTTGTCACAAGATGGGACACATTGCAAGAAATTGTCCTCTCAGAGCTAAACAATTCAAGAAGCAGAATAAAATATTTCATGCGCATGCAGCTGAAGAAGATGAACATGATGATGAAAGGAAGGCCAAAAAATATTCCTCCAATTATGAGGAATATGTACTTTAATCCAAACTAGGAAGATAGAATAACCTCTTATCTATCTCAGCATTGGATAAGAAGGGATGCAGTTGTGATTGGAATTGAAGAAGGAGGACTCTAAAAATTGAAAAATGCATCCCTAATAGCTAGGACCACGAGTCCTTTTGAGTTGTGGTATAGAAGACTTGTTCATCATTGTCAGTCATAAGAAAGAAAGGAACGGGTCCTCAAAATCAGAAGATGGAGTAGAGCACATTGTCAAAGACTCTAGTAATTTCTACAAGAAGACAAGAATCAACAGTGATCCTACCAAAAAAACAAAGATAAGTATTTGAATAGTCATTTTCTGTATATCAAATTACTTAAATGATATTGTTCAATTGTGTACATATTTATGTTCCTATATTTAGGAAGTGCATTATGCATGTTAGAGTGATTGCATCAATGAACAATATACTACTAATATGCATGCGATGGGTAAGTGGCCTATCGTGATGTACAATATTCCATTGCTACTTATCTAGAATGAAACATCTTTGCTAACATATTGGGAGTAGTGCACACTCTTAATAATGTTCTCGTAGAAATGGAAGTCATCTAGAAATTTATTGTATGAATGCAGGATATGGATGAATGTTGTAGGTTTGGCTAAGATAGTTGCATGATTGTGTGACCTATGTCTGTATGCATAAGAATTTATCATTATCAATATGTCTTGGAAAATATGAAATGTTTCTAACCATGCAACTTAATTTGACTTGTAGGAAAGATCATGTACATTCAAAAGATTTACTAAATCAAGCATACTATAGAAGTACAAAGAGAGGCTTATCTCAGAAAGAGGGAGTCGGCTATGACAATACATTGCTCTAGTGGCCAAACACACTTCCTAAGTGGTGGATATTACACTATATATATGGTGTAATCGAAGTAGAAGAAGATATCGAGCAACCTCCAGGACTCCGGACTCTGTACAGAGAACCACATGTGTGTAGATTGAATAAGACTTTGTACGGGCTCAGAAGGCACCCATGGGATAGGATGATCACCTAGAGTGATGAGATTTAAACCTTTGCTACAAGGTTGAAGATGACGAGCTCATGGATGGGTGCAAGAGAGAACTTGCAACAGATTTCGAGGTCTAGGTATCTAGTGACCTAGAGAGATGACATAGATGGATACCCAAAATATTAACAGAAGAGAAAGCTACCAGTCACTCCAATACAGAATGTCCTGATGCAGAGAGTACAAGATGCAGAGGGAGGATAGTTCTTAGTTAGAGAGGGAGCAGGGAAGCTCCGCTTCAGAGGGAGTGACTAAAGCATAGATGGAGAAGGTTTTATGCCTTGGTATCTCATGGATATGCTCAGAGTGATACCGGATGTCTCCCCTCACGAAGAAGAATCTTGCTACATAATTTAAGATGAAAGACCTTGGAATGATGCATTACTTTCTAGGTCTTGAGGTGTGGCAGTTCCCAGATGATATTTTCCTAAATCAAGGAAAATATGTTGTTGAGTTCCTAAAAAGATTTGGGATGTTGGACTGTAAGTCCATACCTGCTCCGATGGTGAAAAACTTGAATCTCTTGAATGATGCTTCATCAGAAACAATAGATGTTACATTGTACAAAGAGATTATTGGCTCATTGGTGCATTTGACCAATACTAGACCATATATATGTTTTGATGTGAACACCTTGAGCTAGTATATTGTGGAGCCTAGACATGTTCACTTGGTTGCAGCAAAAAAAGTGATGAGGTACCTAAAGGGTACACTGGATTATGGACTCAGATATGTATCATACAGTGAGTTCAGTTTGCATGGTAATACAGACTCAGATTGGGCGAAAAGTGTTGAAGATAGAAATAGAACTTCAGGATGTTGTTTTAGTTTGGGATCAGGTATGATCTCATGGATCAGCAAAAAAAAGAGCAATATCTCTCTTAGTATGGCAGAAGCTGAATACATTCATCATGTTCAGCTTGTAGGGAAGCAGTTTGGCTTCACAAGATATTGGCAGGATTGTTCGATGTAGAGATAGATGTGATTGATGTCCTTTGCAATAACATATATTTGTATCAAGATGTCAAAGAACCCGGTGTTTCATGATAGATCAAAGCATATCAAAATTACGTATCACTACATTTGGGATATGGTGCAGAAGAGAGTTGTAAAGCTCAAGTATGATCCTACAGAGGAACAAGTTGCTGATGCGTTGACTAAGCCTTTGTCTCGTGTAAAGATTGAATACTTTTGATACAAGCTTGGTTTGGTTCAAAAGGATCTCCCTCGAAAGAGGGAGTGATGATGATGAGTCTGAAAGGACCTCCTTAGAAAGAATGAGTGATGATGATGATGAGTCTAAAAGGACCTCCTTTGAAATAAGGAGTGATGATGATGATGAGTACGAAAGGACCTCCTTCGAAAGAAGGAGTGATGATGATGATTAGTCTGAAAGGACCTCCTTCAAAAGAAGGAGTGATGATGATGATGAGTCTGAAAGGACCTCCTTAGAAAGGAGTGATGATGATGATGGTTCCGAAAGGATCACCCTCAAAAGAGGGAGTAGGTTCCTGGAGCCTTGGTGTGGCATCTCAGTCTAGGATTGGTACGTCATCCTGACAAGGCCTGGTTGATCCGAAAGGATTGGTATGTCATCCTAGCTAGATCCTAGGGGGATTAGTATGTATGTCTAAGCTTGTTTGGTCCGAAAGGATTAGTAAGCCAGACAAGACCTATTTTATCCCCAGGTAGATCGGTATGTCTGACTAGGCTTGTTTGGTCTGAAAGGATTAGTAAGTCAGCATCATCTACCAGATCTCCCAACACAGTGCATATTCCAGATGATGATGATGTCGTTCCAATATTTATATACCTATGGTTCTAGCATTCACATGTTGATGATGATGTTGTTCCAGTATTTATATACTGAAGGCTCCAGCATTCACATGTCGATGATGATGTTGTTCCAGTATTTATATACTAATGGTTCCAACATTTACATGCTGATGATGATGATGTTCCAGTATTTATACTGATGGTTGATGATGTTCCAACATTTACATGTTGATGTTGTTCTAGTATTTACTTACTGATGATTGATGTTTTTGTTCCAGTATTTGCTTACTGATGATTTATGTTGGTGTTCCAGTATTTACTTACTGACAGTTGATGTTGTTGTTGATTTCAGTATCCATGTAATGATTATCGATGATGTTGTTGTTCCAAAATTTACATACTGATCATGATCATGACGTTGATGTTCCAACAGTTCCTTGCTGACGATGATGATGTTGATGTTCCGGCAATTCCTTGCTGACTATGATGATGTTGATGTTCCAACAGTTCCTTGCTGACTATGATGATGCTGATGATGTTGATGTTCCAACAGTTCCTTGTTGACGATGATGATGTTGATGCTTCAGCAGTTACTTGCTAACGATGATGATGTTGATGATAACGATGATGATGTTGATACTCCAGCAGTTCCATGCTGATGACGACCATGATGATGATTTTGATGATGACATTCCAGCAGATGATAATGATGATTTTGATGATGCCCCAGATATATGATGAGGTTCCAAAAAATTCCTATGACATATAGAGTTTCACTAGTCAGTTGTACAGTTGTTGATGTTGATGGTGATGTTTGTAGAATACCTTCCTAGTTAAGAGGGAATGTTAAATAAATGTAACTATGGAAGATATTCTAAATGTATTTGTTTATTGTATTATTATTATTCCTCCTTCGGGAGATGTCATTGATGTAATTGTTCATGTAAGAGTCATTGAAAGAGTCAATGTAAACCCTAGAAGTTGTGTTGTCCTAGAAGAATCCAAAAAAAAAACATATTTTATTATGTAATTGATAGGTCGGCCCAGTAAACTAAGAGAGGTTGGCTCAGTTAGGGTAAAAATTCACTCAACTAAACAATATAAATAGAGAGGTAGAGTTTGTGATATGTATCACTTACTCACTTGTGCAAGTTCGCATAAGAGGAAGAGAGAATTTCGTTGGAGAGGAGAAGAAGTTGTTTTTGTCTTGGGGCTTTATCTTGTATTGGTGAATTCTATATTGAGGTAGTTTTGTCGAGGTTTTCTCCCTTGTCGTTTCCCCGAGAGAAATTTTGTGTTCTTTGTGTTGTTATGCTTGTATTTCTTTTAGTGATCCCTATTGTTTAATGTTATTATGTAAGGCACCTGCAACAATTAATTAACAAGAATACGCGAAATAGCAGAAATGACAGAACTCAGAATCACTTTTGTATTGATCACAGGCCACTTCGAGGGGGCAACCTCCTTTGAGCAAGCTCAATACAAATAACTTCACGGTGCCTTCATAGGTCTCAACACACACTTATATACTAATTCTAGGCGCCAATACTATGGGTCGAAACCATGGGCCATTACAAACTATGGATTAACAATACTACGGGCGGCTTACAAAGCATATGCGCCAACAACAATAACACAAACTATTGATTAACAAATACTACGGGACGACTTACAAAGCATATGCATCCAACAACAACATACTAACAAAGTAAAGACATGGGTTCCTAACATCCCCTCCCCCTTAAAAAAAGCTTTGTCCTCAAAGCTTTAGATGTGGAAATTGTTGTTGAATCTGAAGGAGTGGTTCCCATGTAGCATCCTCTGGTTGCATGCCGTGCCACTGAATTAAGACCTCTGTGATAGAACGAGAGCGAAGCTGACGCGTGCGCCGATTGAGGATGGCCTCTGGCTCCAAAAGGATGGATCCTTCATTATCCAGTTTGGGTAAAATCGTTTGGTCGCTGATGTTGGTGCCAAGAACTTTCTTCAGACAAGAGACATGAAAGACTGGATGAATGCGGGAAGAAGGAGGAAGTTCCAATTTATAAGCAACGGACCCAATCCTCTGAAGGATCCGATATGGCCCATAGAACTTTGGAGCGAGCTTATGACGCCCTTTGAGTTTCAAGGAGGATTGTTTGTACGGCTGGAGACGAAGAAAAACCATATCGCCGACTTGAAAAGTGCGCTCCGAACGGTGCTGATCAGCTTGTTGCTTCATGCGATTTCTTGCCATGTGAAGATTATCCCGCAAAATGTGAAGAATCTGATCGCGGTTGCGAAGGACCTTGTCAACTTCCTGAACTGGTGAACTGGTGGGGGTGTATGGAAGAAGAGCTGGAGGTGCCTGACCGTAGACTGCTTCATATGGGGTCATTTTAGAGGCAGTATGGTAAGAGGTATTGTACCACCATTCAGCGAGAGGGAGCCACTTTGCCCACTGATGTTGTTGTTCTGAGGTGAAGCAACGAAGATAAGTTTCCAAGCATTTATTGACAATTTCAGTCTGACCATCTGTTTGTGGGTCATACCCTGAACTCATCTTCAGTTTGGTGCCAGTGTGGCGAAATAGTTCTATCCAAAAATGACTAGTGAAAGTCGCATCACGATCTGAGACAATGGAAGAAGGGATGCCATGAAGACGAAAGATCTGGTCCATAAAAATTTGAGCGACAGAGGAGGCTGTATAGGGATGGCTGAGAGCGCAAAAATGACTATATTTGGAGAGACGATCAACCACAACGAGAATCACTGTCTTCCCGCCAGATTTAGGGAGCCCTTCAATGAAATCCATAGAAATATCTGTCCAAATCCGTGTAGGTATGGGCAAGGGTTCAAGCAATCCTGGAAGGAGTGTTGTTTCACCCTTATTGCGCTGACAGGTATCACATTCGGCCACCAACTGTTGAATTGTCCTTTTCATGCCCTGCCAAAAGAAGTTACGCCGTGCTCGTTCATATGTTTTGAGGAACCCAGAGTGCCCGGCCGATGGAGAAGCATGGAGTTCATAGAAGACAGCCTGTTGAAGATCTGTGCTTTGGGGAAGCACCAGACGACCCTTGTATCGCAGAGAAGCACCATCCCAAGAGTAATGTGGGACAGCCGAAGGATTTTTGGTCAAGCGTTGGATGATATGAGATAAGGAAGAGTCATTGACGTAACCCTGTTGAACAGATTGCAACCAATTTGGAACAGGCATAGAAATAGCTGAAAGACAACCTTGGGCATCAAATGTGCGAGAAAGAGCATCTGCCACAATATTGTCTTTACCCTTCTTGTAAGTGATCTCATAGTCATAACCCATGAGTTTGCTAACCCATTTCTGTTGTGCCGGGGAGGAGACACGCTGGTCCAAGAAATATTTCAGACTCTGGTGATCAGTCTTGATGCAGAAATGATTCCCTAATAGGTATGGACGCCACTTCTGTACTGCATGCAAAATAGCCATCATTTCCTTTTCATAGGTAGAGGCAGCTAAATTCTTACCTGAAAGGGCTTTGCTAGTGAACGCGATGGGGTGTTCATCTTGAAGGAGAACAGCACCAAGTCCATTGTCGCAAGCGTCACTCTCAATAGTGAAGGGCTTGGAAAAATCGGGCATAGCTAGCACAGGTGTAGTACACATAGCTTGTTTTAGTTTGTCAAATGCACACTGAGCATCAGGTGTCCATGTAAAAGCATCTTTTTTTAATAGAGCAGTTAATGGAGCTACAATCTTCCCATAATCCTTGACAAACTTGCGGTAGTATCCAGTCAACCCCAAAAAACCACGAAGGCTCTTGAGTGTCTGAGGATGTGGCCAATTGTTCATGGCCTCGATTTTGGCAGGATCCACGCGAACCCCTTGTGCTGAGATAATGTGCCTGAGATACTCAACTTCCTTTTGTCCAAAAACACATTTAGACTGCTTGGCATGGAGATGATGGTCAGAGAAAAGTTGCATGACAAGATCCAGATGCTGGAGATGTTCATCCCATGTTTTACTGTAGATGAGGATATCATCAAAGAATACCAGAATGAATTTCCGCAAGTAGGGTCGAAATATTTTATTCATTAAGGCCTGGAATGTGGAAGGAGCATTAGTGAGGCCAAAGGGCATGACCAAAAACTCATAATGGCCATCATGTGTGCGAAAAGCTGTTTTAGGAATATCATCCTCATGAACCCGAATTTGATGATACCCAGAACGAAGATCCAACTTGGAGAAAAAGTGAGCCCCATGAAGCTCATCAAGAAGCTCATCAACAATAGGAATTGGAAACTTATCCTTGATGGTGAGGTGATTAAGTGCTCGGAAGTCAATGCAGAGGCGCCATGACCCATCTTTTTTGAGGACAAGAATAACTGGAGAAGAAAAGGAACTAGTGCTTGGGCTAATAATACCTTGCTTCAATAAGTCCCGAACGAGCATTTCAATCTCCGTTTTTTGGTGAAATGGGTAGCGATAGGGCCTGATGTTGGGAGGAACGCTGCCAGGAAGGAGCTGAATACGATGGTCTTCTGGCCTAGAAGGTGGTAATCCCACTGGTTCAACAAAGACACCTGTATATCGATCCAGAATTTGTTGTAGATCCAAAGGAGTAGTGGAGACCGCTGATGGTTGCATCTGGATGGAATGGATCTGGATGAAAAAATTCTCGGTCTCCATCTTGAACATTCAGCTATGAACAACAAACGGCAGTCCGAGTCTTCAGTAGACAATGGGTTCTCTGCTTCCAGCAATTTCCGTGGTCCGAAGCTTGATTTTCCTCGCTTCAATGGTACCGATCCAACTGGATGGATCTATCGTGCAGAACAGTATTTCAGTCTGCATAATACTTTTGATGCCAACAAAGTTCCACTGGCATCCTTTCATTTGGAACAGGAAGCTCTTCAATGGTACCGCTGGTACATCAAGGCTCATCCAGAGCCCAACTGGCCAGACTTTTGCCAGCTCCTTTTGCAACGATTTGGTCCTAGTGCTTTTGATGACTTCACAGGAGCCCTCACTAAACTTCGCCAAACTGGCACTGTGAGAGAGTATCAAACGAAATTTGAGAATCTAGCCAACCACACCGAAGGATTGTCTGATGAATTTTACCGGAGTTGTTTTATCAGTGGTCTAAAGGATGCCATTCGCTCTGAGGTCAAAATGTTCTGCCCCAACACAATGATGGAAGCACTTGGGTTGGCTAAGTTGGCAGAAGACAAGCTTGCAGCCCAACAACACTCCAAGCCCACTTTTGTTCCCTTCCGACATATGGGTTCTCAGCGACCACCTATACCGCAGGCTCCTCGACCGACTCCTATCAAGCGTTTTTCTGAAACAGAGATGCAAGCACGCAGAGAAAAGGGGCTTTGCTATAATTGTGATGAGAAATTCACTCGGGGACATAGATGTGTTCAACAAAAGCTCTATCTCCTGGATGTGGAGTCTCCGCCTGCCTCGGAAATGGGTGACGAAGATCCAGAAACATTGGATGCTCCGGTCGACAGTCAGGAACCGCCTATTGACCCTCTGTCTCAGGATGACCAGCCAGAGATATCTCTCCATGCTTTAGCTGGAATCACCACCCCCCAAACAATGCGGGTCAGGGGTTACTTCAAGAAGCTTCCTCTTACAATCCTCATTGATTCTGGTAGCACTCATAATTTCATTGACCCTCGGATCGCCAAACAAGCTGATTGTTTTATCCATCCTTGCTCCAACTTTGAAGTCATGATTGCCAATGGGGGCACCTTACCTTGCAAAGGGAAGTGTCGAAATGTGCGTATCTCTATGGGAGATTATATCTTGCGCTCGGACATGTTTGCCTTGCCCTTAGGCGGGTGTGATGTGGTTTTGGGTGCTCAATGGCTACGCACACTCGGCCCTATCTTATGGGATTTTGCCGAACTTTGGATGCAGTTTTCCCTCAATGGACACAAACACACATTGACAGGATTACAACCAGGTTCTCTCAGCATCATCAGTTCACATTGCATGGAAAAAATCCTCAAGAAGAGTTCACATGGTGTCATCGCTCTGATACTAGATGTAAGGCACCTGCAACAATTAATTAACAAGAATACGCGAAATAGCAGAAATGACAGAACTCAGAATCACTTTTGTATTGATCACAGGCCACTTCGAGGGGGCAACCTCCTTTGAGCAAGCTTAATACAAATAACTTCACGGTGCCTTCATAGGTCTCAACACACACTTATATACTAATTCTAGGCGCCAATACTATGGGTCGAAACCATGGGCCATTACAAACTATGGATTAACAATACTACGGGCGGCTTACAAAGCATATGCGCCAACAACAATAACACAAACTATTGATTAACAAATACTACGGGACGTTGATTAACAAATACTACGGGACGACTTACAAGCATATGCGTCCAACAACAACATACTAAAACAACTCCGGACCACTGATAAAACAACTCCGGTAAAATTCATCAGACAATCCTTCGGTGTGGTTGGCTAGATTCTCAAATTCCGTTTGATACTCTCTCACAGTGCCAGTTTGGCAAAGTTTAGTGAGGGCTCCTGTGAAGTCATCAAAAGCACTAGGACCAAATCGTTGCAAAAGGAGCTGGCAAAAGTCTGGCCAGTTGGGCTCTAAATGAGCCTTGATGTACCAACGGTACCATTGAAGAGCTTCCTGTTCCAAATGAAAGGATGCCAGTGGAACTTTGTTGGCATCAAAAGTATTATGCAGACTGAAATACTGTTCTGCACGATAGATCCATCCAGTTGGATCGGTACCATTGAAACGAGGAAAATCAAGCTTCGGACCATGGAAATTGCTGGAAGCAGAGAACCCATTGTCTACTGAAGACTCGGACTGCCGTTTGTTGTTCATAGCTGAATGTTCAAGATGGAGACCGAGAAATTTTTCATCCAGATCCTGGAGTTTGGCTTGGATGGCTGCAAGTGCTTCCTCCATGGTTTTTGCTCCTGCACGGGTGACAACCATAACCAGGATTTTTTTTTTTTTTTTTTTTTTTTTTAATCTCAGACTGGAGCGGCTACGGCTCGAAAGAAATCTGGAACAGCGCCGAATGGACTGAAAACGGCTGAATCTGGAACGGTTTGCAAAATAGATCTGAAACGACGCAGCAGTGATCGACAATAGTTCAGCTGAAAGTAGATATGGACCCCAGGTATGTGCGGCTTCCTAACAGTTCAGGGGTTTCACTCGGCCACCAATGCTGTCTGACGGCTTGCGTATTGGGGCAATACCCCTCACTCCACGGCTCAGGCAAAACTGATAACCGCTTTGCCACAAACGACAGCTCTTGGTTTACCTCACGGGTGGAAACTAGTCAATCAGGTAGGGGTCGTTGCCCTTTTCGCTGGCAGGTCCTCTCAATGGGCCAGCTACTTCGGGGTTCCTGTGGTACTCCTCACAATGAGTTTTAGGGCTTATGCCCAAGTACTTCCCACAGTTAAGTAGTTACCCCTATGGATGGATCCAGTCATGGATGGCAATA
This sequence comes from Larix kaempferi, assembly GCA_027924585.1. NCBI lineage: Eukaryota > Viridiplantae > Streptophyta > Pinopsida > Pinales > Pinaceae > Larix > Larix kaempferi. The sequence goes on from BSBM01000841.1 coordinate 13,935,084, forward strand.
GGAAAGGGCAACTCAAAAGGTGCAACCACGATCACCTCGACCTCCAATATATATGGTTGTCACGCCAGTCAAGGTAACCTTCGCTTTATGTTATCTAGCCCAGACAACAAAGGGGGAGACCCGATCTACTCCCGACAGGAGAGATCAAAACCAAGACACCAAATCAGGGTATTTCCAAGTGAAGTTAGGTGTATGGTTTATCCTAGACCTAAAGATGAAGTCACAAGCCAAGTAGGGGGTTCAAAAGGTATAGCTTTGGTTCATAGTTGATGTGAGAGTGACTTATAATGTTTGAAGTGAGATCTAGGATGAGTGTACTAGTTCAATGTTGGAAGATCCACTGCCTTGGGAACTGTGTCCAATGCAGGGTAGTTAAGGGTTGTATTGGGGCTAACTAGTACAAGTGACAAGCTTGACCATGATACATGACAGCTTCAAGGGTTTAGTTCACCATGCATAAGTCAAACCACAAGTCAATCCAACAATTTAGGAAAGTTGAATTAACTTGGAGAAAAACCAGTGCCTTGGGAATTGGGAAGTGGAGTCAAAGTATGGTTGACTTGTGGTTTAGGACTCCTAGTACTTGGGACAAGTGGGCAATAGAAGTCTTGATGGATGAATGTGTCTAGATCTAGGTTTGACCAAAGTGGACCACAATCCCTTAAAACAAGGAATGCAATCCCCAAGGCAAGATTTGACAAAGTGATAGTCTAGACCTAGGTTTTGAATTATTCCGATTTCAAATCTCCAAAAATCTCAAGTACCCAGTTCCTAGAAGTGAGTCAACTCACTTCTCCAAGGTGGTGCGACTTTGCCCAAGGAGGCCTAAAAGTGGGATTAGGTGGGTCAAAACAAGTCAGATGGCATCCAAACTTTAGATCCGGGTAGATCGGTCAGGTAGAAGTATGGATCTATAATTTCGTGGCAATCCACCGATTAGATCTTAGTAGATCTGAGTTTAAGTGTTCCAAGTGGTCCAAAATGGGGATTAAATCCCTTAAAATGTGGAATGGGGCCCACAAGGTGAATTTCAAGAAAGGGACAACCTGGGTGTATGTTATTTGATGTGTAGATTATGGATCAATCGGGATCTCAAACACCCACCACCTAGATCTAGGTCAACTTGCTCCAACTAGGAAGTGCGCTTTGGTTGGGAGAAGCTAAGTTGGCTTGGGAAGGGGGTCAGATGGAAGCCAATCCTCACCAAACTATAGATCCGGGATGCCGTGGATGCTATAGAGGTGGGTTTTTCAATATTATGCCCAACAACCCACTAGATCTAAGTAGATCTGAGAAAATGTAAAATGGGGGTTTTAAGATATTTAGGGTTTTAACAATTTATGAGCTATGTCAATGGATTGGATAAAGGAAAGAGAAACAAACCTGTGGATCTTACCTGGGTAACCTTGTAGATGCCTTGATGATGATGATCTATGCAAACCCGATCAATTTGAGAAGCTTTGTGGTAGTACTCTATGCAAGTCGATTTGATCCAAGAAGCCAATGCGCCCTCTCTCCTGCACAACAAACGTCAACAATATCAGATTTGATGCATCAAGAGATAAGACTAATGCCACAAGAGAAATAACAGAAAGATAGCATAGATCACAATGAAGCTAATGATAACCCCCTGATACAAGCGAATGCCAAGAAAGTCGATTTGAAGAAGCCTTGCAAAATCGCCCTTGTTGAAGTCGCCCTCCTGTAGACAAACAATGATTTCCAAAAAAGATAGATCTTACCACAATTTCCAAATGCTAGGTTGCAATAGACTTTCCAATCACCATCTAAGAACACCAGATGCAAAGGAGACCACAAGAATTTCCACAAGAATATTTTTCTATACCAATAATCCAAGAGCCAAAGACCCTTTACAATGAGAGGCTCTCTCGTTTAAATAGGAAGGAGAGGCACCAAAACCCTAACCACTTTTTGAATGAGTGGCTAAGATTAGAAGATACAAATGTCTAATCAATGGTTTAGATGAGCTCAACAACATAATACATGGATCACACATAAAATATAACATAAGTGGACAAAATCGCCCTAGAAGAGGGGAATCCCACCAAATCATGATGATGAAATATCATAAGAGGCTTATGGTGGGTCCAAGGGGTAATTTTATCCCTCCTTGGTCAATCCCCATAGCACAATAACCAATAAATAATCATGAATGTACCAAATCGTGCCTCCATAGTGAAGTCGTGGTCCTCAAAAGACCTCAGAAATCCACAGAAAATGCCATAAGTGATGGATGCGGGCCCCGATGAAGCTGAAACTGCTGGAGAAGGTGTGGAAAGTCCCGATCTATCATCACTGATCATCCCATGCCATAAATTTGCCTCAGTAGCCCAAATCGATTTCCTCAATAGCCATTTCTACCAATCCTGAAATGCCTCGGGAAGCGTGAAACTGCCCCAAACAGCCTCCTGGAGTGCTGGCGCTATCAAGGTGAGGGCACCAATGTGTCCGGAAGGGGGGTAATATGGTAAAAACAAGTGGCTGGACCACCCCCTCCATCATCAGCGCCCTAGGTCAACCGGATAAAAGTCATCTCTGCTCCGACAGGGCCTCCAACAGACCAAAACTGCACTGGGACCGCCTACTGAGGCTCAATCATCACTGTAAGTGCCCGGAACTGAAAACAAACTATCCCATTGGACTCAGAAGGTCCAAATCTATCCAAGATGTGTACTCATACACCATATGAGTCTCTGCATGATCAAAATAAATATCCAATATACCGGAACAGGGCCAATAATAATGCGCTGTACATATACAAATACTGTTGTAACCCCAGAATCATCATCATAACCCTGTAGCTGCTGCATAGAATCATCCTGTATGTGTACATAGACCATATATCATCTATCCATATCATCATAAGGTCTAACATCTCATGTCCCATGGTCCTCCATGGTCAAACTAGGTCCGACCAAGACCAAATATAACTCAGTCCATCATCCAAGGCTGCTGAAAAGTATCAAGGTTAATACATGCTTTACAATTCATTCAAATAGAAATTATAACACAGAGTAATCATGACTGGCGATCTAAATCCAAATATATAGTGTCGTTAATTATTATTATTACTCAGACTAGACTTTCAGGATCATACTCACTTCATAGTTGTGATCAATTTGCTAGTGAAGGGTGAAGGCTAAATTAACTTGGCTAGGCTAAGGGATGACTTAACTGTCTTGACTTTGTGACACTTTGGCAAGGGAAAGGGAATACACCATAGTATATACTGAATGAGTAATAACACAGGGAATGGCGGTGTCTCACAAATGGATGAGTTGTTTGAAGAGGGTTTATTCACCTTCACAGATGCGCACAATCCATAATACAAATAAGGCCAGCAATTGTTTAGATATAGCATTTAAGTTCCATTGCTTTTTGGGCCTGAAGTTTCCATAGCCTTGATCTATGTGTGTTTACAAACACATTGCATAGATTTACATTTTTTCTTTAGGCTTTCTGCTGCAGGTGTGTTTTTAAGGCACTTGTTTACCTAGGTATTTATTTTCCAAAAGATACAACATTTTATTTTCATTGCCATGTTCATTTGGCATGCCTCTCATTCATGTGTGTTTAGAAACACATTGCATGAATGGGCTTTTCATACAAGATATAGCATTTCATTTTTCAGATTTTGTATTCATGGCAGCACTAAAAGTTTCAGGTTTAGCCAACACCACTTTAGTGACTAGGGGGAGTTCCAAAGAACTCCAACTCACCATAGGTAAGTTTTGTCACCAACTCAGAGCCGAGACACAATAAACAGGGAAGCTCATCCAATACAGAGGCTACAGTGGGGAAAATTCCTCCATGCCACTAGTCAAGTAGTAAGTCAAGGTGATAATCTAACATGTAGGCCATGGATTGATGAAGACAATGAAATGATGGAGCCAACACTAGCAAGCCAAAATATGGTGTAATGATCACCTCTATTCTCCCTAAGGAGGGTATGTACCAATGAGTATGAATAGTGAACTTCTAAGTCTGAGTAGGGACAGTATAATATATATAATAGATCAACCAAGTCCAGATATCTATATGATCGCCAGATCATGACACTAAGTGCTAGGACATGCTATAAGAATAAGTATAAAAGCACCATAACCATAACACTATGATATACCTGCTGAGTCATATACCTGAATGCACATCAACCTGTACCATCCTCTGTCCTCTGAGACTGCTGCTGTAACTCTGGGCACTATTGTCTGCTCTGTACCAATGATATAATGGCTACATCGGTCATCTCTCTGAGTGTCCTGAAACTCAGTCATGGCATGGGGAATACAACTGCTGTCCACAATCTGATAGTGATCCAATATAGATGCTCATCTCGGCATCTCAAATGCAAGGGAACTGGCTGAATAGTGTACTGGAATGAGAAAAATAATGTATGGTAGCCCGTCTACTATATATGTGATAACATCTGGCTCCGGTTGGGACAAGTGCTCTGCTGAAATGAGCGCTTGAGAACCTCAGAATCTCTGGTCCTCGAACTCTGCTACTCGAATCCACGATCCAGCACTATACCATTTTATTTCCAGCTTTTATTTTTGCAACCTATTTTCTGCATTCACAAACATCAAAAATACCTCATGCCGCATGTGTGGGAAAAATATAAAACCAACTGAAATAAAATCTACTCTATGCATAAAATATATAAGTGCAGAAAATAAATCAAACTACTAACATAATTTGCAAAATTTGAAATTTATTGTGTAGGAAAATAAAAGTGACAGGTACTCAGTTAAACTAGAAGCTTACAAAGGAGCTTAGAGACTAAGAAGGTGCCAGACTCAATGGCTAAAAGGCTAACTACTGCCTAAGTAGGCTTATTTGGTTTCCTACCTACCCTAAACTACCAGGCAATGTAAGCAGAAAGATCCCAACTAAGTGGGATCAGGGATGTGATCCCTTAAGTCCCTTTGATTGACAGGATATAAAATACGTCGTCCACTACCAGTGGTTAGAAAGCACATGCCTTCAATGCATCGCTCTACCGTGAACGGTCCAACCCATAAGTCATCAGCTTGTCCCGATCTTATATGCAATAAATGGTTGGGAATGATGACTTGACTTCCTATAGGGAACCTGTTTCTATTTACTGACTCGGGAACGACACCAATGTTACGAATAGGCATAGGGTGGATTTCTGCAGGGCTTTGCGGTTGAGGTGTAACAATCCTTGAGCTCCTCCGAGAAGGAACTGCATCAACTCTGGGTGGACCACCGTTTAAGGAAATAGCAACTCTGCCAACAAGGATTTCTCTAACTTCTCTTCTTGTTTCTTGGACTTCCTCATTTGATTCTTCCTCATGGGGAGACACAACTCTTTTAACAACTTCACCTACAGTCAAGAAGTCTCTATGTTCTTCTAAGAGAGGTGGATCACGAGATATGACAGTGTTATGACTAGAACCTTCCCCTGAAGGAACGGGAATAACCATGTTTTCCAATCTGGGAGAAACTGACTCAGGATGAAATGTAGAGGAAGTAGGAATGTGAGAAGGATCATAAATGTGATGACTAGGTGACTCGGATGGTAAGAGGAAACTAGGGATATGCGGATACGCAGATAAAGCATGGCTTTGCGGTTCTGAAGGAGTTTGAAAAATAGCAAGGTTATTTAGATTATAGTCTCCTTCAGGTGCATCATTTATTAGGGCATCCTCTTCCCAACCTAGAGAGTTATCATGGACTTGAATAAGGCTACCATCTTCTAGGGATAAATGAGATAGAGAATCTTCTATATCAGAATAATAAAAAGCTTCAGACTCTTCATTCGTTTCAACCCTAGTAGATGTTGCAAGATTGTTTTCCCATGGGTAAATAGGTGCAAGTCCTTGGCTTTCTCTCTCTCTGTTGTGATCAGTCAAGGCAAACCATTCCCTAACAGTGAAAGGAATTCTTTCTCCCCTCCTAATATCATCAAACTCATCTTCATGTATTGGGCTCTCAATATTCTCCTCATTGTTTGTTTGCTCATGAAGATTTTCTAATGGGGGAGTTTGTTCCATGTTTTGATCATCAAGCAAACTCTCAGCTCCTTCTATATTTCTTATGCCATCCTCAACCCCTTCAAGTGTGTGATCTTCTATAGAAGGTTCTTGAATGATTTCATTGTTTTGTTCATGATCTTGGGGTTGATTTTCATATTCTCTCAATTCATCTATTTCCTCAACAAATTCATTTCCAACTGTTCTTGTTATTTCAATCATTTGCTTGTCTTCCCAAAAAGAATCAGAATCTTCCATGACCATACACATACTTTGATCAACTTCATATAATTCATCCTCATCTTCAACAAGGTTAGTTTTGGCATTATTTAACAATTCATCCCCATATGTGTTTTTTAACCCTTCATCAAAAGACTCAACATGCTCATTATAACAAGGTTCTCTGTTAACCCGAATCAAAGCTCCATCAGGGTTGGGAACACAAATAAATGATAAGTCCATCATAAGGTATCCACCTAGACCAGCTGCCCATTTTCTAGATAAAAGCATTCCATATGCTGGGGGTAAGTCAATGACAACTACATCCATCATGGTAGAAATGTCTGAACATGCGAAAAGATCAGCTCTAAGGTTTTTGATCAAACCATAATACGGCACTCGTCAGGAATCTATACCACAGACATTTCCATAAGGCCTAGTCACTTCAAGTCCCATTTCCTTCATAACTTGTAAAGGAATAACATTCATTGCTGCTCCAGAATCCAACATACAGTTATGAAGGAGCATGTTTTGAATGTGCAAGGTGAGGTAAAAGGGATAGTGACCCCCGCTCTTTCTTTCATAAATAGCTGAATGGATGTTTATTGGTGGATCCTTCTCTGTTTCACTAGGTTTTGTTCCACTAAGCTTTTGGATATGGCATGATTCTAGGACCGGTTCAGGAGTTTTCTCTTGGCCCATACCATTAAAAAATTCCTCTACTTGGCATCTAACAGAAGGCACCTTCATTAACTCAGTGACAGGGATATTACACATTATCTTGCTTAACTCTTTCTTCATATCAATCTTAAGATCATAATCATCCATAACAAGATCTTCTTCTTCCTTTTTATCTTCATCAATCTTTTTATGTTTATCAAGGAAAGAAGGTTGGGAAGTACTTCCTCGTTTATAGATCTGATACTTTGGTTGCTCTTTAGGTTTTGGGAGCTCTAAGGCACAACATGAGGAGCTAGGTTCTTCAACTATATCATCTTCTTGCTCCCATGGTTCTTCTTCTAAAAGGATTCTTCCAAAGTCTTCATCATAAGATAAGTCATTTATAAAATTGATGTTTTCTGGTTGGTCATCATGGTCAATAGTGTCAGAGGGTATCTCTTCTTCTTCATCACACCAATTGACTTCCTTCTTTTCAGAGTTCTCTGGATACTCAGGTCGTCGCCTATCCCTATCCCCATCAGGCCTTCTATTATTATTCCAGTAAGGTTTAGGGCCATAAGGATTTCTATGTCTTTCAGGGTCATTCAAACTTGCCACATTCTTAGTTAGGACAGTTAATTGTTTCATCATTTCTTGCATGACTTCTAAAGTGTCCTTGGATTCCTTTGGCACACTCACAGGTTCCTTTGGTTTTCGGAGTCTAGGGTCAGATCTGGAAGTGGATGGGGTAAATTGATCAAAAAAGTTTTGTTTCCCCATGGATGCTACATTTTGCTCAGCCATCTTAGCATTTGATTGAGCGGTCTTTAAATCATTTGGGTTTTTATCCTTTAGCTGATAACCAACCCATCCCTCAAAAGCATTCAAGTAGTGAATGACAATTGCTTGATCTTTTGGTCTAATTTCTTCAGGGATAACAGCTACAGTCTTGTCAAATCTTATGTTAAACTCATGGACTGTTTCATTTTCTCTCTTCTTAATGTCAAAAAGTTGATGTAAGAGAAACTTCCCATCTAACTTTCGGGACCACTCACTATTTAGCTTGTTGACAAAGTTGTCATATCCATCAATGGATGAAGCAGGCAACCTGTCAAACCACTTCCTAACATCTCCTTCCAAGGATGCCAGGAGACCCCCCATGAACACATCTTCCTCAGATGCTCCATATGCTTCCATGTGTTCCCATACTTTATCAATGTGGTCTTCAATTGATATAGCAGATACTCCATCAAATCTGGGAACTTTTTCAAAATACTTTTCAGGCATGTCATGGGGTGCACCCTGGATTTGGGAAAAATCTAAAGGAGATGGTTTTGCCTTTCTTCCAAAAATCCTAGGAGCTTGTGGTGGAGGAACATTCTGGTTTCCCGGGTTTGTTCCGGCCATTGGATTTGGTAAGTTTATGTTTAAGTTTGAACTAGGAGATGAGGGAGGAACCGAATTAATCAAAGGGGATCCTGAAGCTCTGTTTGGAGAATCGTTAACCAATTTCCAAAGGAAGTTAGATGGTTGTGCTTTAGGATCTCTTTTACGATATGTAATTGGGGTTCCTTCAACTTGATCTAAGTTTATTTTACTTCTCGTGTTGTAAGGATGTAAATGAGCTCGCTCCTCAGCGGAGTCATGATTGGGAGTCGCCAGGTAGATTTAACCCTTCTACCAAGATATGTGTCGTTGTATATGCGGGAAGGACTACTAACTTTTCCAAGGTAAGCCTATTGCGTCCCCGGCAACGGCGCCAAAATGTTATCACCTAAACTGTAGTTACCCCTATGGATGGATCTAGTCATGGATGGCAATAGGAAAGGGCAACTCAAAAGGTGCAACCACGATCATCTCGACCTCCAATATATATGGTTGTCACGCCAGTCGAGGCAACCTTCGCTTTATGTTATCTAGCCCAGACAACAAAGGGGGAGACCCGATCTACTCCCGACAGGAGAGATCAAAACCAAGACACCAAATCAGGGTATTTCCAAGTGAAGTTAGGTGTATGGTTTATCCTAGACCTAAAGATGAAGTCACAAGCCAAGTAGGGGGTTCAAAAGGTATAGCTTTGGTTCATAGTTGATGTGAGAGTGACTTATAATGTTTGAAGTGAGATCTAGGATGAGTGTACTAGTTCAATGTTGGAAGATCCACTGCCTTGGGAACTGTGTCCAATGCAGGGTAGTTAAGGGTTGTATTGGGGCTAACTAGTACAAGTGACAAGCTTGACCATGATACATGACAGCTTCAAGGGTTTAGTTCACCATGCATAAGTCAAACCACAAGTCAATCCAACAATTTAGGAAAGTTGAATTAACTCAGAGAAAAACCAGTGCCTTGGGAATTGGGAAGTGGAGTCAAAGTATGGTTGACTTGTGGTTTAGGACTCCTAGTACTTGGGACAAGTGGGCAATAGAAGTCTTGATGGATGAATGTGTCTAGATCTAGGTTTGACCAAAGTGGACCACAATCCCTTAAAACAAGGAATGCAATCCCCAAGGCAAGATTTGACAAAGTGATAGTCTAGACCTAGGTTTTGAATTATTCCGATTTCAAATCTCCAAAAATCTCAAGTACCCAGTTCCTAGAAGTGAGTCAACTCACTTCTCCAAGGTGGTGCGACTTTGCCCAAGGAGGCCTAAAAGTGGGATTAGGTGGGTCAAAACAAGTCGGATGGCATCCAAACTTTAGATCCGGGTAGATCAGTCAGGTAGAAGTATGGATCTATAATTTCGTGGAAATCCACCGGTTAGATCTTAGTAGATCTGAGTTTAAGTGTTCCAAGTGGTCCAAAATGGGGATTAAATCCCTTAAAATGTGGAATGGGGCCCACAAGGTGAATTTCAAGAAAGGGACAACCTGGGTGTATGTTATTTGATGTGTAGATTATGGATCAAGCGGGATCTCAAACACCCACCACCTAGATCTAGGTCAACTTGCTCCAACTAGGAAGTGCGCTTTGGTTGGGAGAAGCTAAGTTGGCTTGGGAAGGGGGTCAGATGGAAGCCAATCCTCACCAAACTATAGATCCGGGATGCCGTGGATGCTATAGAGGTGGGTTTTTCAATATTATTCCCAACAACCCACTAGATCTAAGTAGATCTGAGAAAATGTAAAATGGGGGTTTTAAGATATTTAGGGTTTTAACAATTTATGAGCTATGTCAATGGATTGGATAAAGGAAAGAGAAACAAACCTGTGGATCTTACCTGGGTAACCTTGTAGATGCCTTGATGATGATGATCTATGCAAACCCGATCAATTTGAGAAGCTTTGTGGTAGTACTCTATGCAAGTCGATTTGATCCAAGAAGCCAATGCGCCCTCTCTCCTGCACAACAAACGTCAACAATATCAGATTTGATGCATCAAGAGATAAGACTAATGCCACAAGAGAAATAACAGAAAGATAGCATAGATCACAATGAAGCTAATGATAACCCCCTGATACAAGCGAATGCCAAGAAAGTCGATTTGAAGAAGCCTTGCAAAATCGCCCTTGTTGAAGTCGCCCTCCTGTAGACAAACAATGATTTCCAAAAAAGATAGATCTTACCACAATTTCCAAATGCTAGGTTGCAATAGACTTTCCAATCACCATCTAAGAACACCAGATGCAAAGGATACCACAAGAATTTCCACAAGAATATTTTTCTATACCAATAATCCAAGAGCCAAAGACCCTTTACAATGAGAGGCTCTCTCCTTTAAATAGGAAGGAGAGGCACCAAAACCCTAACCACTTTTTGAATGAGTGGCTAAGATTAGAAGATACAAATGTCTAATCAATGGTTGAGATGATCTCAACAACATAATACATGGATCACACATAAAATATAACATAAGTGGACAAAATCGCCGTAGAAGAGGGGAATCCCACCAAATCATGATGATGAAATATCATAAGAGGCTTATGGTGGGTCCAAGGGGTAATTTTATCCCTCCTTGGTCAATCCCCATAGCACAATAACCAATAAATAATCATGAATGTACCAAATCGTGCCTCCATAGTGAAGTCGTGGTCCTCAAAAGACCTCAGAAATCCACAGAAAATGCCATAAGTGATGGATGCGAGCCCCGATGAAGCTGAAACTGCTGGAGAAGGTGTGGAAAGTCCCGATCTATCATCACTGATCATCCCATGCCATAACTTTGCCTCAGTATCCCAAATCGATTTCCTCAATAGCCATTTCTACCAATCCTGAAATGCCTCGGGAAGCGTGAAACTACCCCAAACAGCCTCCTGGAGTGCTGGCGCTGTCAAGGTGAGGGCACCAATGTGTCCGGAAGGGGGGTAATATGGTAAAAACAAGTGGCTGGACCACCCCCTCCATCATCAGCGCCCTAGGTCAACCGGATAAAAGTCATCTCTGCTCCAACAGGGCCTCCAACAGACCAAAACTGCACTGGGACCGCCTACTGAGGCTCAATCATCACTGTAAGTGCCCGGAACTGAAAACAAACTATCCCATTGGACTCAGAAGGTCCAAATCTATCCAAGATGTGTACTCATACACCATATGAGTCTCTGCATGATCAAAATAAATATCCAATATACCGGAACAGGGCCAATAATAATGCGCTGTACATATACAAATACTGCTGTAACCCCAGAATCATCATCATAACCCTGTAGCTGCTGCATAGAATCATCCTGTATGTGTACATAGACCATATATCATCTATCCATATCATCATAAGGTCTAACATCTCATGTCCCATGGTCCTCCATGGTCAAACTAGGTCCAACCAAGACCAAATATAACTCAGTCCATCATCCAAGGCTGCTGAAAAGTATCAAGGTTAATACATGCTTTACAATTCATTCAAATAGCAATTATAACACAGAGTAATCATGACTGGCGATCTAAATCCAAATATATAGTGTCGTTAATTATTATTATTACTCAGACTAGACTTTCAGGATCATACTCACTTCATAGTTGTGATCAATTTGCTAGTGAAGGGTGAAGGCTAAATTAACTTGGCTAGGATAAGGGATGACTTAACTGTCTTGACTTTGTGACACTTTGGCAAGGGAAAGGGAATACACCATAGTATATACTGAATGAGTAATAACACAGGGAATGGCGGTGTCTCACAAATGGATGAGTTGTTTGAAGAGGGTTTATTCACCTTCACAGATGCGCACAATCCATAATACAAATAAGGCCAGCAATTGTTTAGATATAGCATTTAAGTTCCATTGCTTTTTGGGCCTGAAGTTTCCATAGCCTTGATCTATGTGTGTTTACAAACACATTGCATAGATTTACATTTTTTCTTTAGGCTTTCTGCTGCAGGTGTGTTTTTAAGGCACTTGTTTACCTAGGTATTTATTTTCCAAAAGATACAACATTTTATTTTCATTGCCATGTTCATTTGGCATGCCTCTCATTCATGTGTGTTTAGAAACACATTGCATGAATGGGCTTTTCATACAAGATATAGCATTTCATTTTTCATATTTTGTATTCATGGCAGCACTAAAAGTTTCAGGTTTAGCCAACACCACTTTAGTGACTAGGGGGAGTTCCAAAGAACTCCAACTCACCATAGGTAAGTTTTGTCACCAACTCAGAGCCGAGACACAATAAACAGGGAAGCTCATCCAATACAGAGGCTACAGTGGGGAAAAGTCCTCCATGCCACTAGTCAAGTAGTAAGTCAAGGTGATAATCTAACAGGTAGGCCATGGATTGATGAAGACAATGAAATGATGGAGCCAACACTAGCAAGCCAAAATATGGTGTAATGATCACCTCTATTCTCCCTAAGGAGGGTATGTACCAATGAGTATGAATAGTGAACTTCTAAGTCTGAGTAGGGACAGTATAATATATATAATAGATCAACCAAGTCCAGATATCTATATGATCGCCAGATCATGACACTAAGTGCTAGGACATGCTATAAGAATAAGTATAAAAGCAACATAACCATAACACTATGATATACCTGCTGAGTCATATACCTGAATGCACATCAACCTGTACCATCCTCTGTCCTCTGAGACTGCTGCTGTAACTCTGGGCACTACTGTCTGCTCTGTACCAATGATATAATGGCTACATCGGTCATCTCTCTGAGTGTCCTGAAACTCAGTCATGGCATGGGGAATACAACTGCTGTCCACAATCTGATAGTGATCCAATATAGATGCTCATCTTGGCATCTCAAATGCAAGGGAACTGGCTGAATAGTGTACTGGAATGAGAAAAATAATGTATGGTAGCCCGGCTACTATATATGTGATAACAGGTCCTTGGGGTGGCCTAGATGGATCTGATGCAGATCTCATAGCATAGGATATTAAATCATAAAGAGTTCTCGATTGTGAATAAATCAAATTGATTTGTTGGGCACCCTGAATGGGTTGTTCTTCATTCATGGCTCCTGACACGGCCACATATTTTGAAAGAGTAGGAAACACTGATTTTACAAACCAGTCTACTAAGAATTAATTTTGGATATTTGCATTGATAATCCTTAGATGCCTCCACCACTCATGAATATGAATAGATATATGAGTAGCAACGGATTGCCTAAGCGAAGTCAATAGTTTTGTAACTATTCATAGCAGATATATAGTTTAAAATGTGTCAAGAATACCATAGCTAAAGAAGAAAAATACATGAATGTACTACGAGGAAACTAAATGTACCATTTCACAGTTCTTCCCATGAGGTTTCACTGAAACAAACACAACCGTATACCATCATCGTCTAGGGAGTTAGATGAACACCATAAATGAAATGTCATCACATGGTTGAATGGAACATCTCCTAGTTTTCCATAAATTTTTGGTATATCTTATGGGAGTTTGGTTGGTATTGCAGGCCACCTATTCATATGTAGAACAAGATCATTTGTTAGACAGGATAAATCTACTAGATTTAGAGTAGCCAAAAATGGTGATTTCATTGGTTCTGTCGTAGGAGATTGTTGCATAGGTGGATCCTGATGGCCTGGTGGATTTTGTCCTTGGAATTGAGTGGCATTCCAAGGTGTATTTCCCCCTTATGGAGGTGGGCCCCAAGAAGATTGGGTACTTCCCAAAACCTGACCACTCCATTACAAAATGGAGTTGATACTTGGATTATTGCCCCTTGGCATGGTACCTATTGGGGGTATGGGATTGCCCCCAGGCATTGTGCTAGTATAAGTTGGAGTATGACCCCCCAAGACATTTTCACCCATCTATGGAGGATAATTCCATGTGGTGTTCATGTTCCAAGTTCCAAATATTATGCTAGGAATATTAAAATTCCATTATAAAGGGTTTCCCCCAGAAGTGGAACCTGGCCAAATACTTGGGATACTGAGAAAATTCGAGGATCCTCCATGTGTTTGTTTTGTATGGGATTGACCAACCCAACCATAGGGAATACCCGTGTTTGGTAGAGAAACCCACCCATTGGTATACATGTCGATGATGTAAATGCTTTTCTAGGATTATAACTTGGAAATGTACCTACCGACACATAAGTGCTAGTTGGGGTCATGATAGGTGCGGGTACATTAACGGATGGGATTGGTACACTTATAACTGGCATTCCAAAAATGTTCAGGGTGTGCAATGTATTGGTCGATGTGGAAGCAATGTGACCTCCTATATCCACTTGAAGTTGTGTGGACCCATGTAATTGGATCAAATGGTGTGTGTTGCAAGTCTCTCCAACTCTAAAAAAAAAAACAATTTGACCCACCGGTGCCTCATTGATAGCAAGTATAACCATATATGAAGGATCTGTAAAACGTGGATTTATGTAAGCAGTTGATCTATCCTCTTCAATTTCAAAAGGAGCAATTTCATCAACTAAGTCTATGTTTGATTTGTGATATGATGAGGATTGTTCATATTCATTTTGATGGTGTACTTATCCAATAATATTGTTTATGTCCAAAGGTAGTTCCATTTCTGAGTCATTGTAGTGTGATTCTCGTATGTGCCTCTATGATGTAGTGGGGCATTAAAAATATGGTGACTCACCTTTCTGCCACCTTGAATGGTTGATTGGTTAGCCACTTTGAATTTTATATAAGGACTTGTTTATTATGTTATGTAAACTACAATTAAACAATCCTAAGTCCAACTAGACTCCATCAAAAATCAAAATTTCATCCAACTAAAAATGCCTGAAGAGATTCAGTAAGCAAACCACTTTTCCAAAAAAATGGAGTTTAGTGAAAATATGAATTTAGGGGCCTTCCAAAATAGTATCTACTGAGGTGTCTCAATCCTCAACAATTACTAAATAAAGGTGAGAAAGAAATGGTTACACTAATATTCTACACACAATCACCAGGGGTGTAAGTACTAGCCTTAGGCCATCACCCTCTTCAGGAGTTGGACATATATTATGTGTTTCTTAGGTAGCTAAGAGTTCCCCACGTGTATTCACCTTGTGTTATATCCTAGGAATAAAAACTATGGTTACCACTTCACAATTGGAAACCAGGCATAACAGTCGTAAGTCAAGATAAATCGCATAGACTAGATATTCTAACAAAGCGATGTCACCCCAAGGACTTGTCACTTTACTAGAAAACTATAGTGAGATTATATTCCACCAAACCAGAAAAAGGGGGATACCACTTTCACTTTCCCAGCTTGACCTTGTGCTTGACACGTGTTTGGGACGTGCTTTCCTGTCAAGCCCTCCTTGCTAATAATGGATTTTCACTCTTTAGTAATTCCTAGTTTCAAAATTTAGTGGCCTTCGAGATGTTAACTCTCCAATCCTAAACCAAGGCCCTAACTTAAGCTAATGTTTATTAGCACTCAAAATGAAATCTTGATTGTTTTTAGATTAAAATGTTCATTTTTTAGGTAAATTTGCTTAGTCTCGGAAGCGTGGAATGAAATTGTATGATGTTATATGACTCGATGAGGGGAACCATTCAATGCATGTATGCTTACAAAATTCACTCTTTTTTTTCGATTAACACTCTAAGTTATGGAAAAGTAAGAGGTTTATCGATCTCTTTCCAACTCATGCAACATGTAACGTTTCCAAATACAATCAAATTTCCAACTTGAAAAATAAAGTTTCAAAGCATAAACAACTTTGTAATTTTTCCTCTTTCAATGAATCTTCATAATCAAATCAAATTAAGACACATTGATTCCTATCTATGCATGTAGTATGTGATGTTTGCAAAACATAATCAATAAATGCTTCAATTTGAACAAGAAAGGTTCCAAAAGAAAAGACAAATTTTATATTATTTTCTCTTCAAATGACTTCTCAAATCAATGTATGTAAGAAAAATTGATTTGTTTGCAAGCATGTAATATAGGAAATTTCAAAATATGATCTTCAATTGAAAAAAGACAGTTTCCAAGCAAATACAACTTCCTACTATTCTCTTTTCCAATGAATTCTCAAATAATTCAAGGTAGGGGGGAATTTGATTATTTTTCATCTCATTCACATGTGACGCATATCACTCTAAATAAATTGCAACATTTTCCAATGTAAATCTGAAACTACACCTCCAAAAAGCATCTATAATGTTTGATTGATAAAAAACGATCAAAAGCAAGCAAATCGATGCCACTCTATACTAGTTCTTTTAATGAAAGAACAATCAATCCTAAGAACCTTAAGAAGAATTACACCCAATGTAATCTGATCAAATTGAACATTGAAACAATAATCAACTCAAACAACAACTATCTGTGAGATGTAGAACAGTTGGTGGAGGGTGATGGTTAAGACACCCCTAAATGGAAAGGTCATTGGTTCGAAACCCCGTAGATACTAAAATCCAACCATGCTAAGGGTTGGTGCGGTACAGGACGGGTGTGATCCCTGGGTGATTTTGACGGATTAGTTTCCCCTAGTTCGTGGTCTCTCAGCCAATGGCAAACCCTGCTAGTCAAGGGGTACTACCACTTGCCAACAAAAAAAAAACTAAAAGAACAACTAATCCAAATATGAAATCACTTCTTCCAAAGAGTTTATATATGCCTCAATTGATAAAGAATGTTCTAAAGTGGTCAAATGCAATCCACTCAACATTAGTCTCTTTAATCCAAAAACAAATGAAACAAAGAGGTTCTAAGAAAGAGTGAATGAAATTCAAATAAATCAAGGATTGGAACCAAGATTTCTTCTACTAACATCTGGTCAAGCACCAAACGAAATCCTCCAAACCAAAAAAATTACACAAATTATTATCATTGATGGAGGTACTAATTTGAAATTTTTCAAAAACAAAGGACTTATAGGTGTATTGGCATGCAATTAGAAGAGAATCAAGGATAACCATGATCCCTTCCAACGATAACAAATCTACAATTCTTATCAACGATCTTAAATGCAAAAGAAAATTACAAAATCGACACTGCAATTTTTCAGCATTTTAGAGGTAATAAACTTTCAAAAAAGGGTTGAAATGCCTTATTAAATTCCATAATATCACTCGATCTGACAACACAAGTTTTTCCATAAATTGTGAGCAATAGAGCTTATAGAGAAGAAATATGCAAGCAAATGTTTGTAGGTAAAAACAAGGTAAAATTGTTATCTAGGCACTACAGTTTGACATGAAATTCATCAATTAAGTAAGAAAAGAAGGTTAATGTGACCTCCAAGCCATGAAGCAGCATTGTAAGTCAAGGATTTAGGCAAAATTTGACCAAAATTTGACCAAATTAAGGGGAATTCGTACCTGTTAGAGCAATAAGTGCAACTTAGTCACCTTTATAGGGCCAATAATAGTTACTGTGGAGGAATTCTTACCTGGAGGTCCAAGAAAATCAACTTTGGGGCAAAAATTAAAAAAATAGTGGGCTAAAAACCAGGTAAAATGGCTCCAAATGGCCTCAAAATTTCCCTAATCACTCCCAGATGTATTCTAAAGTGAACTAAAGCAAACTTTGACAAGAATTATATGCAAGAGAACCAAATTTTGAGAGATGAAATGCTAAAAATCAAGTCCCCTCCCAAGTGGAGTCACCATTGTGATATGAGGAGAATCAATAACATATCTAAAGAGCTAGGCTAAGATCTCCCAATGAGTTTGGTGAATTCCATTGTCATGTATATAGATGAGAAGATTAATAAACAATTATCCTAAGATATATCTCTAGTTTACACAAGGATTTGATCTAATGTGAGAAGAGAGAAAAATACTTGTTGTAGTGTGTCATTTGGAGAAGCCTTTGCTTGCATATATTCACTATTGACTGCACTTCAAGCTCTTCATGATACCTGCAAAATACATCCACGACATATTCTCTATTGTACTACTAACAAATATCATCAAATTCAAACCAAATTAGATCTAACATCCTACCAATTGAAAACACAAATATAGGGGGGCAATTGAATCTCTTCATATTACTTCAAAGAAATAATGGAATATTACAACCTCATCAATGAGATGCCCCCCTCTTCCTTGGTCCAAGTTCCCTCCTTCACTTCCCAAGCCTTTGATCACGAAAAATATTTTGAGCAAAAGAGAATCTCACTATTCCTTTAGTATAAATTTGCTTTTCAATACTTCCTCTCAAACTCTTACCCCAAGTATCTCTTAAATAGATTTTGGATTTGGGTGTTTAGGAGCAAAAGTACAATGTGGGATTGAATCCCAATTCATTATTTTCATTCATTTCCTTCAAACTTTGGTTTTCCATAGTTTTTTAAGAACCTCATGATATTTTGAGATTTTTGCTCTAAAAATACTTATTTCATGCAGATTTAACCACTTGAATCTTGTGGTGCTTTGATTCTAAGCTCATCCTAGGCAATTTCAATCATTGTAGTTACCCCTAGTCAGGTTTTGTCAATAACCACGTGCACCTTTCTTCTAGGAATGTAGCAGTTGGGTTATGAGGTTTTGTCTCTTTTAGTGTTCCATATCAGTCTTCTTATTGTGGGTGAACTTGGTACATGCTTTCGGTTTGCACATTAAAGGGTGTTAAATATTGTGTTAACACCTACCATGAGTAGTATATCATCTGTGTTCACCACCATTTCATCAACCCCCAAGAATATCTATAATTGGGCCATTCCCTCTTATTAAAGAAACATCATTGATTTATCATTCCCGTAGGGGATACTTTTCATGGTATTTACTCATTTCAGGCTCCTTCCTTCTTGTTTGTAAAAATTTCCTTATTCTTTTATTCATATGTAAAAAGATATTCCCCAACACACCAAAATGGGCCAAGCTTTAACATCATTATTCCCTTTTCGGAAACAACATACCTTGTTTCCCTTTATCGGAGCCTCTGCAACATGCCACCATTTGTTGGACATATCAAAACCTTCATTGATATCACCATCACCCTATCACATGAGCCTCCTCATCTCAATTTGTCATCACCATATTATATCTAGTTCACATCATGTTCATACCCTTGGCCCATTCAACTCCTAGCCACATACTATTCAACTAATTAAAGTTTGATGCCTAGCATCAACCAACTATATTACTCTAATCAAGAGAAGTCTTCAGCCTCACGCTTGCTATCTCATCTTGTCATGTTTTGTTCCCATCCTAATCGGTTACAATATGTTCTCGGTTTTCATCCATAGGGGCCTTTTCCTTGTGATATGCCTTGGCTGTCATTGACTTCAACACAATCTATTATAAGAGTTACAGTGGCAGTGATTGTACCTTAATTTCCATCATCCCCAGTAAATGGTCAACCTCAGACTAAGCAAAGAAATACATGGTGGCCCTTTGCCTTGGTGTCTCCCCTATGCTTGACACCAACTCATTTATTTCATCAAGGGGGAGGCATACCTTTTAGAAATTGTAACATTCACAATTATGATTGAAGACTCACAAATCTAGCATTATGAGTTGCACTCCTATCACCTCCATCATTATTTAGGTCCCCTGCCCCAATGGCTTGTTTGACATCATCAACGGTTCTACCCCCCTTGGGAATCATCATCATCATAGATGGTTACCAAGCACATCTACTCAGTTTTGGATCAAATCCAACTTCGACCTTGCCCCAAAAGTTTCCAAATTTGACCCTTAGGTATCATATAATTGCTATTCACTCAAATAGAATATCGTGAGCAAAGGGATGCTTGCCTTGTTTTTATTAAATCATTATCTTTGTATCATTGATTAGTTTCTTTCTTTATAGGTGTACACCAACACTCTCTAGTGGGTTCTCCTTTACTCTCACAAATCACTTTCTCACTTTCATAGTCATGGAATATCAACATGTTGGAAAGAAACAATGTGTATGTTGGCTATACAATCTGCTCCTAGCCTCACGTATTAGTAGGCATTTGTTATCGCCTAAATGTCGCACACCTACAAAATTTCCACATATGTTACTGAAATACGTCATCAATATATCATAAAACTCACCAAGTTTCCTTTTTATTAATTATTAACAAGTGGAATGAAGGAATCAATTCACATAAAAAAAATTACTAGCTCGTGCGACCTCACAATGTCGTGACCCGAGTGATATCGAATGGAAAATCCCTCAATACCCATGCGACTATGTAAAAATTTAGACTTTACAAGTCTGCAACACATTTATGGTTCCCCAAGTGCATTTGGGCACAAAGGGGTTCGAATTGCCTCCATCTACCAGGTACTCAGGAATTTATGAACCCACATCCTTGTAATTGGAAGCCACCTCATGAATTCACAATGAGAACTAGTTCTTTGAATACCTCCATTTTGGCTATAAAAGGGAGTCATGGATATGCATTTCCTAATAAAAATATAGAGCAAGTTTATGCTACAAGAATTTGTTTGGAAGACCTCTCTTCCACCCACATTCTTATCATCCATCGGCATTTCAAGCTCCCTTGACTTCTTCCCCTGAGAAGCAAGTGTTGTCCTTCATCATTCCAAGTTAGTTTGAGAACAATTAGAGAGATCAAAGGACCCTTATCGAAGGGAGTGTTGGATGCCCATTGGAAGATACATTCCTCAAGGTGACACCATTGTATACATGTTTTTCCATTGGACATATGCAATGTGGTTGAAGCTTATATCGTGTCTTTGTTTTCATGTCATTTAGAATTTTGAGTTCTTGAAGTAGTTCTTATGTTTCTTTTTAATTGTTTATTTGCTTCAACACATTAGTGTTTGTCACACTAACCCACTCATGATCTATTGTCTTGTTTGCAAACTATAAGGAAAGGAGATTTAAATCACCATTGAGCCATTTTTCCCACAATAGGACTTTTATATGATAAGAACATGCATAGTCTCATGGTCATTAATAGATGACATGTCAATTCCAAAAACAATGAATACCACTATAATTATTATCCGTGTATGATAGGTTCCAGGTAGGCATTCAAATAGCCAACACTTCAATTTCGATAACAATGTATTGCCATAGTACTTCCTTCCCAAACATGATAGATGCAATGAATTCCATGCCAAACCTGCCTTAATTCCCACACTTTCATCATTTTTGAAACAAGTTAGTCCCCAACAATTGTATCGACAATAAAAATTCAGCATAATGATTAAATGACAAAGACGATGATTCAACAATTGTTGGGTTTCCATCAAACACACAATGAAATTTTGTATTTAAAGTTTATAGAACCTTCCATTCAATAAGTAAATTCTAATGTTCCTAACATGTGACCTCTTGTTGAATAATTAGATAATTTAGATGAGGCTTTTAAAACTATCGTTTAAGGGTTAACATTATTAGAAAATATTTTATATCCTTTTGCATAAGTGCTTCAATCTTGTACATAAGGGCTATCATATCTTGGTTAGTTTCTCTAGCCTCTTGATGAAGTTGTGCAACTTCCTTATCTCCATTGACCTATATACAAAGAACTCTTAGACATATACAAGTTGATGAAAGTGCTACGCCTTCTGTAAAAGGTAAGATACTAAAATTCATTGCTTCTTATCATACTTCCCAAATTTTCAAAAAACATTTGAAATCAAAACTTGATCTCATTAAATGTTAGTTGTTTTTATCTTCATTGAAATATAGGAATTTGGTAGGTGTTAGTCCCAGAGACGTTCTAAGGCTATATTTAGAACTATGCATGAGCATCAATATTTCTCATTGTTTATCTTTTTGAATGCTTAGTCAAGAATCATGTCATTGATAGCCAATATAGTAATAATCAGGTTTCCCAGAATGTGGGCAGCACTTCTAATATGTCAATATAAAATTTGAATGAATTGTGTGAACGGGATGGCATGAGAAAAGGTACTTGCTTAAAGTAAATCTTTATCTCATGTTTACAAAGAACGTACTGAGCAGAATGAATTTAGTAGTTTTAACAAAATGACAACAAAGTAAAACCCGGTCCTTATAGGAATGATACAGTTAGATATTTATATCATGAATACTTCAAAACATACATTACCCATAAACAATACTTAAATCAAATATCAGTGAAACATAATCGCATCAGGATCTATTCTAACTTTGCCAATCATAGAATAAGTTTGAAAAGAGATGAGATTACAAAAGAAGAGAATATTAACTATACACATTATTGTTTAGAATCCACATAAATGCAAGATAAAGCTTGAAGGTTCTTTCTCATTCCTTGATCTGACTGAAATCATCAGAAGTTACACTTGTTACAAAAAGAGTCAACAATTTGGCTAGAATGCTCTTATCTATATATAGCCCTTACGGCCTTTACAAAATTTATAACAAAATCTGTTATAGCCTAACGGATTTCATTTTTCCGATTTGTTAGCAACAAAATTAGTTACAACAACATCTATATGGTAAACTAACGTTGACTCGATGTTAGTGGGGACTGGGGTCCTCCTTGCTGCGGTGGAGGAGGATTATGTTGCGCTAATGGCGTTCCAACTAATGACTGCATTGTTGAAGTCCTTTCCAACTGCTACACTTAAAGGAATCTTATGATATAAGTCTCCATGTCCAACCCAAAAAGATGGAAGATCGAGTGGGAAGACATTTTTAAATAACTCTTTGAATGAATTGACATCTTGTTTTAGTTGAGTAGCCATATCAACAACATTCTGATCCATTAATCCTTTTGTAATCACTTTATTTGCTTCCATGATTACCTTTGTTTTGTCTCGAACAACATATGTTTGAATCTCATCGAAGTTTTTCTCATTTAAGAAATCGATTATAGCCTTTGTTATATCTGTCTTTTTGTTTACATTGTTCAGAATTGAACGAGAATCTTGAGAAGCTGCATCAACGATTTTCCACTCCTCTTGGGATATAACGAAATGGATCCACTGTGTTGTTATCAATGTTGTTATTTGTTCCCAAATTACAAACTTGGCACTTTTGAATAAAGGCTTACCCATCAGATTTCTTGATAAATCCTAAATGTTTTTTTGGATATCTTTCTTGGACTACTGCATCTCTGAGATTGATCTAAAAATGACAGGATCTACTAACACTTGAATTTGCATGTGAATTCTTAAACCAGCTAACTTATAAAAAGGATTGAAATAACAAGTTTATGAAAGGCTTAAAGAACTGAAAAACATAAATAACATAAGATATGCAAACCATAAAAATGAAGACACCATATGATAACGGATTTCGTCTCCGATGGACTACGCCTCAAGGTCCAGCTCCAATGAGGACCGAACTTATTAGTCTTCAACAAATGCTTGAAAAGGTACATAAATGCCTTCTTCAAACTGCTACAGAGAGACTTAAAAATCAACAATGAAGTCCTCTCACTCTCCAAAACTCTCAAGAGTGGCTAAAAGCCTCTTACAAATGAGCATAAGCTTACAAAATCCTTCAAAGGCACTTTGGCATCATACCACCAAAAACTTCAATGCATCTTCCAATGCCTTCCCAAGAAAAATTACAATGGTTTAAATAGCCCAAAAATAACAAATCCACCTCCAAATACAAAGGAATTATCAAAGATTTGATCCCCAAATTTAAGGGATAAAGATCCATTAAAAATGGATAAAATCTCCTTAAATAAACATTTTTGTTTAAAAGAAAAAAAGCAAAAATCCAAAATATAATATATATATATATGGTTAAAGAAAAACCATATAATAGTTTGAACTTGGACAAAAGTGGAGCGCGCCCTTTTGGAGGTTAAATCCGATGCATATTCTAAGTTAAATAGATTAAATACCATATCTATTGATATGTCGAACCTTTGGTGCATTGGTTAAGGCGTTGCCATTGGGGAATAAGGTCTCGGGTTCAAAACAGCGGATCCTATCTCCGTTATACAATTTTGTTTTCATTATGTTATTGGCTGAGCGCTGGTGGTTGGTCATGTGGCATAGCAAATGGGGATTAGCCCTCGGCCTTCTGCTTTTTCAAAATAGAAACATTTACAACGTTAAATAGTAGTAAAGAAGTAGTAAAGAACTATATGGATTAAAAAAAAAATAGAAACATTTACAACATTAAATAGTAGTAAAGAACTATATGGATTTAAAAAAAAAAATAGAAACATTTACATCATTAAATAGTAGTAAAGAACTATATGGATTAAAAACAAAAATGTCGGAGAGGATGGTTAGTTGGATTTGGTAAACTGTCCTAAACCTCCAACTAGTTGCCACGTGGCAGACCTTGATTGGTCTACTTTAACCTTCCATGTCACCACTCGTCTGGCATGTCACCACTCGTCTGGCATGTCACCTCCATGTGGCCTCTTATAGAGCTGCCATGTCACCACTCTACTAACTATACCTACTAATTGTACATGCCACATGGTGCTCTGTGGTGGTGCCACGTGTACGCTTGCAGTGGTGCCACCTGGCTCCCCTTTTTCCATTTTTACATGTTTTGTCGAAAGTTCAGAACATGATAACTTTCATGTCTGGAGTCCATTTTGCACGAAACGAACGTTGCCGAAAATATCTCATCGAGCTCTACACAACTGCAAGCTTCTGCTTTCAATTTGAATACTTTAATTTTGATCGATCTCGGATATCCTCCTGGATCCAAACATTTGGCTAGATTTCTCTTATCTATAAATAGCCCTTACAACCTTTACAAAATTTATAACAAAATCTGTTATAGCCTAACGGATATAATTTTTTCGATTTGTTATCAACAAAATTAGTTACAACAACATCTATCTGAAAAACTAATGCTGACTCACTCGTTGTGGGGATTGGGGTCCTCCTTGCTGAGGTGGAGGAGGATTCTGTTACGTTGATGACGTTCCAACTGTTGACTGCATTGTTGAAGTCCTTTCTAGTTTCTGCACTTGAAGGAATATTGTTATATAAGTCTCCATTTCCATCCCAAAAAGATGGAAGACCGAGTGGGAAGACATTTCTCAATAACTCTTTGAATGAATTGACATCTTGCTTTAGTTGAGTAGCCATATCAGCAACATTCTGAGCCATTAACCTTTTGTAATCACTTTATTTGCTTCCATGATTACCTTCATTCTGTCTCGGACATCATATGCTTGAAGCTCATCAAAGGTTTTCTCATTTAAGGAATCGATTACAGCCTTTTCTATATCTGTCTTTTTGTTTACGTTGTTCAGATTGAACGAGAATCGTGAGCAGCTGCATCAACAATTTCCCACTCCTCTTGGGATATAACGAAATGGATCCACTGTTTTTTTATCAATGTTGCTATTTGTTCCCAAATTACAAACTTGGCACTTTTGAATAAAGGCTTACCCGTCATTTTTCTTGATAAATCCTAAATGCTTTTTGGAGATCTTCCTTTGACTACTGCAGCTCAGAGATGACCAAGTTCCTTTTAGATAACTCTTCATTGATATTACTTAGCTCATCACATTTGAGTTTTTTAATTGATTATGTGCATGATTCAGTTGGGCATCTTTAAGACTCGTCTTTGTGACTGCCTACGCGAGCTTGTCAGTAGGGTCTGCTGAAGAGGTGGCTTGTAAAGCTACGACCTTTTGAAGAAGGGTGTCTTGATTTTGCTTACAGTGAGCTCATTTAATTCATTCTCTAGAGTAACGATTTTTTCCTTGAGCGTTTGGCCATCAGCTAGAGCTTTGTCTAGCTCGGACTGCATTGCCACAATTTCAACTGTTTGCGAATGCTCAACCGTGGGAATGCTGAGTTTTTTCTTTAGGCTGGAAATCTCCTTATCCTTTTCCTTTGACATGGCTTGAACCGGAGTCGCATCACTAGGATCTTGAACCAATTTGATAATCTGTTGCTCTAGGTCAACTATCTTCAACTGTTTTTCTTTATTTGACGACTTCTCATTCTTTGTTTTTTTCTCCATCCTTTGGACTGCAACCTATAGCTTGTTAGCACTCATAGTGTACTTCATTACATCTCTATATACTCCTTCACCTATTTGTTGGTGAATCTCCATGATATATTTTGAAGGAAATGCATCTAAATTGTCCATGACCTGAGTGGTCTTGAAACTTGAAGGTATTTTCTTTCCTCCGGGCACAAGTGGTTCCAAAATCGCCATCTTAAGGGTTCCTTGCCTCAAATCTAGTGCAAACAACATCCTGGACTGGTGTCCTGTCTTGAGATATTTCTTTAGGAATAAGGTCTTTTGGAGATCAATATTTTTGTCTTTGATTTGAGAGTATAAGCCAATAATCCAGCTTTAACTGGTGATGTTGTGACCAAAGCACCCTCTAGAGACAATGTCTCCTGCTTTTGAGGCCATGTTGCAGATGGAAATTTTTCCAAGATGACAAGTGCCAAAGATGAGGGAGTTAGTTTAATTTGCAGTGTTGAGATGGATACATTTTCGGATCTGGACCTCTTTGATTTTGACTCAACACTCCTTGATTTATATTTGTCGACGTCGGATGTTGATTCAAGCGTGCTCCTTTTTCCCAAATTATCTACTTTATGCGGTGTAGGTATGACTGGTGCCACAGTGGTCTGGCTTGGATCCAACACTAATTTAGCCTTCTCCCAACTATCTAAGTTGGTAATTTTATCCAAAATTAGGTGCAGCTCGTGGGAGTAAGCCATTGCTCTAGTAGATTGTCTTTTCTGAGAGATGATCCATTTGGGATCATATTTGCATGCAAAACTCACAGGGAAGCTATAGGCGGCTAACATTTCTTCAACCACCTTCTAAGCATATTTGTTTCTCACTTTAAAAGGTCCATATTCATTAGGGACATTGAAAGTTCTGGTGTTGTTACCCTTCATGAAATGTACGTCGTCACAATTGAACCTTTGGCTGATGTATTCCAAGGTAAAGAACCTAGGAGTCATGAATACAGGTAACTTATATCGAGCAAGCTCCGCTTCATATACTCGAATCTCAGTGTGGGTCTCAAAGCAAAACCAATCCCCAACTTAGTCGTTAGGATTTAGCTGGAGCAATTTTTTGCATTCTGGAAGGATTATGGGAGGAAGAGAGTCGAATAACAATGTATAGATTTTAGTCACAGTGGTATCCACAAACAAAGAGAAACATTCATGAAGCGGAGCAGGAGTAATTGACTTATGGAGGTCCTCTCAGTTGAAGAAATCCTTATTGTGATTGATGATCATATAAATTAGAAAGGAATTGTATCTGAATAGCTTTTTAGAGAAAAAAATCTTGAACTGCAAATGAATGGACTAAACAAGGAAAGATGGCAAGTCCAACTTAACAGGTTCCTCTTGTTGAGATAAATTTATAAGAAAGAGAAAACCTAAAGCAACATCATCAATTACCAAGTCATGATCATACCTGAGGACCTGACAGATCATGGATAAAATTGGTCTGGCTTGCTCTAAGAATACTTCCAGACTAAACATTGAGTGAGTACTGGGTAGGTCGACTTCTGGGGGAATTATCATGTGGATGAATGCTTCCCTGCTCTCTAATGATAATTCGTGAATCTTCCCTGCCAGGACTTCTTCATCGAACTGAAAGTTGGTGTCTTCCCCAGTGTCTGTTAATTCCATGATGAGTTCTTTAGTGATTGGGCAGACGATTGATCCCAACTGAGAAATGACCGCGCTCCTCTCTGGAGCATATCTTTCTACACACCATTGCACTAGTTCTGGGAAGGGTCTGGCATGTGGTAAAATCATCTTCTCCAATCCAGAGCTCCATAGGTTGAAGAAATATTTTCCAGTTTTGGCTTGATCTTCGAATTCTCTGGATAATTGATGCAAATTGGAGAATGAAGATAAAGGGTCATGAATATCAAAATGCTCATCTCCCAAGTGTTCTTCTTGGTTGAGTGTAGAGGCTGCAGAGGGAGATGTCTCGGGGTTAGAGATAGAAGTCATGGTAACGCTGGTGAGACGAAAGAAAGGATGATGGATGCTCAACTTTGGTTGCGAAGAGGTTGGTATGATGACTGATAACAGAGGAGCTCGAGGCTGCAGGAAGCAAGTGCCCGATAAACTCTTCTGAAGCATACTTATAGTGGAAATTCGAAAATGGGGGGCTTTAATTAGTAGTATACGTGGCACTCAAGGATTTCTCCTTTGTGAGAAGGGTGCGGGGATTTTAAATGCGCAGGGATCGTTTCCACTGAAGTAATATCCATTAGATAAAGCTTAGGTGAGTCTGCTGAGGGAGGAAGGTGAAAAACTCCAGGAGCGATTTCAGGGCTCACAATAAGTGGTTTGGGGAAACCACTTTTTGGGCCCTAAATGAACGTGAGGCCGCCACGTGGCCAAGACAGTTTTCATTAAGGATTGCACCCGGATCTTTAAACGTCGAGCTATTAACGGAGCCTGAAAGCAGGACAACAGTATTGTTATCACACTACTTGTAGTTTCCCCTAATGATGGATCCTATACAGGATGGTAGATGGGATAGGAAACCAAAGAGGTGAACCACGAGAGCCTTGATCCCCAAAAGAATTGATTGTCACGTCAATCGAGGCACCCTTCACTTTATGATATCAAATCCATATATAGTAAAGGGGGAGACCCTGATCTACTCTCGACAAGAGAGATCTAACCAGATCACCAGATCAAGCTATGGAAATAGGGTACGTAAGGTGATAGGTAAAGAACCATATATTTAAGGAAATAAGGTCACTGTGAAGGCTTAAGAAATATAAGATTCGATTGATATTGTTTAGGCATAGTGACACAATAATTAAAGATGATTCCAGGATTCAAGTGCTAATACAAATTATCAAAATCAACTGCTTTGGGAAATGTGACCCTTAAAACAGGGAAAGTGCCCCAAAGAGTAGATCTGAAAGTTTAGGATTTCTAACACAGCTTGATTGAAGGATGTGATAGTGTCAAAGCACGCAATATCACAAACAGGGAACAAACGACAAGAAAAACCAATCAAACAAGGAATGTGCATGGGTTAAGAGACTAGTGCCTTGGGATTTGGGCCACATGGAGGCCTCCAACCATGATGTCTAGGAGAACCCACCTAGGGATATGCAAGAGCCTGAAAAACCCATAAATGGTTTTGCAGTAAACCAAGTTGTTTGAGCTAGATAATTTTCCAAGTAAATTATAGCTAGGGTTTTGACGGTAAAATGAAATGGCCAATGGATTGGAACCCAAAATACCTGAATCAAGAGTGGATATTACCAGGATAATCTTGTGGATGCCTTGATACTGATGATATATGCCTTCCTGATCAATTTGAAGCATTTTGGATGAGTGTCCAAGTGAAATCGATTTCCCCAGAGAAGCAAGTGCGCCCTCCTCTCCTACACAACAAACTACAAATGTTAGATTTGATGCATCAAGAAAATAAGACTGTAAATACAAAAGACATATCAGATAATAATCAAATATCGAAATGAAACTATTGAAAACCCTTGATATTAGCAGTTTCAAGGAAGACGAGTTGAGGATCCCCCTGCAAAAACGTCCCAAGTGAAGTCTCCCTCATGTAGATAAACATTGTTTCTCCAAAAATGTATGGATTCACCACAAAATCTCAAATGCTAGATGACAATAGACTTTCCAATCAATATCTAAGAACATCACATCAAAGAAAATCCAAGAAGTGTCTGCAAATGATTCTTCCATTATCAAATTCCAAGAGGCAAAGGTCTCTTTATAATGAGAGGGTCTCTCCTTTAAATAGCACTGGGAGAGACCAGAACCCTAACCTCCTTTTTAATGAGTGGCTAATATTAAAAGATACAATGTTCTAATCAACGATTGAGATGAGCTCAGCAATAAAGTACAAGGATCAACTCCAAAACATAAGAAAACACACTAGTCAAATCGCCCTAGGGAGGACGTCCACATCAAGTGACTAGGAAAACACAAGATAAAGTTCATGGTGGGTCCAGGGGGTGATAAAATCCCTCACTAGTGTGTCCCCATGGAACAATAACATAAGACAACTCATAAAAGTACAATAATGATCCCATGTGGCAAATTCGTGTGCCCTCAAAGACACAACAAAACCATAAAAAATGAGCTCGGGAGGTGTGTGGGCCCTGTTATCACATATATAGTATCCGGGCTACCATACATTATTTTTCTGATGCCAGTACACTATTCAGCCAGTTCCCTTACATTTGAGATGCTGAGATGAGCATCTATATTGGATCACTATCAGATTATGGACAGTAGTATATATTCCCCATGCCATGACTGAGTCTCGGGACACTCAGAGAGATGACCGATGTAGCCATTATACCATTGGTACAGAGCAGTCAGTAGTACCCAGAGTTACAGCAATAGTTTCAGAGGACAGATGATGGTACAGGTTGATGAGCATTCAGGTATATGACTCAGCAGGTATATCATTGTGTAACGGTTATATTGCTTTTATACTTATTCTTATAGCATGTCTTAGCACTTAGTGTCATGATCTGGCGATCATATAGATATGTGGACCTGGTTGATCTTATTATATATATTATATTGTCCCTACTCAGACTTAGAAGTTCACTATTCATACTCATTGGTTTTACCCTCCTTAGGGAGAATAGAGGTGATCATTCCACCATACCTTGGCTTGCTAGTGTTGGCTCCATTATTCATTGTCTTCATCCATCCATTGCCTACCTTTTAGTTTATCACCCTGACTTACTACTTGACTAGTGGCATGGAGGACTTTTCCCCACTGTAGCCTCTGTATTGGATGAGCTTCCCTGTTTATTGTGTCTTGGCTCTGAGTTGGTGACAAAACTTGCCTATGGTGAGTTGGAGTTCCTTGTGAATTCCCCCTAGTCACTAAAGTTGTGTTGGCTAAACCTGAAACTTTTAGTGTTGCCATGAATACAAAGTCTGGAAAAAATGAAATTCTATATCTTGTATGAAAAGCCCATTCATGCAATGTGTTTCTAAACACACATGAATGAAAGGCATGCCAAATGAAAATGGCCATGAAAATAAAATGTTATATCTTTTGGAAATGTAAATTCCTAGGTAAACAAGTTGTCCATGACACACCTAGAAGTGCTTAGGTAAACAAGTGCCTTAAAAACACACCTGCAGCAGAAAGCCTAAAATAAATGTAAATCTATGCAATGTGTTTATAAACACACATAGACCAAGGCTATGGAAACTTCAGGCCCAAAAAGCAATGGAACTTAAATGCTATATCAAAACAATTGCTAGCCTTATTTGTATTATGGATTGTGCGCATCTGTTAAAGGTGAATAAACCCTCTTTGAACAACTCATCCATTTGTGAGACACTGCCATTCCCTGTGTTGTTGCTCATTCAGTATATACTATGGTGTGTATTCCCTTTCCCTTTGCCAAAGTGTCACAAAGTTAAGTCAGTCAAGTCATCCCATAGCCTAGCCAGTTATTTTAGCCCTCACCCTTCACTAGCAAATTGATCACAGCTATGAAGTGAGTATGATCTTAAAAGTCTAGTCTGAGTAATAATAATAATTAATGACATTATATGTTTGGATTTAGATCGTTAGTAATGATTAATTTGTGTTATAATTGTTATTTGAATAAGTTGTAGAGCATGCATTAACCTTTGACACTTTGCAGCAGCTTCCGATGATGGTCTGAGTTATATTGGGTAATGTTGACTTGGTCAAACCTAGTTTGACCAAGGTCAACCATAGGACATGAGATGGTTGGACCTTATGATGATATGGATAGATGATATATCGTCTATGTACATGTATATGATGATTCTATGCAGCAGCTACAGGGTTATGATGATGATTCATGGTTTACAGCAGTATTTGATCATTTACAGATTATTATTATTTTCCCTGTTCTAGTATATTGGATATATATATTGATCATGCAGAGACTCATATGGTGTATGAGTACACATCTTGGATGGATTTGGACCTGTTGAGTCCAATGAGACAGTTTGTTTTCAGTTCCGGGCACTTACAGTGATGATTGAGCCTCAGTAGGCTATCCCAGTGCAGTTTTGGTATGTCGGAGGCCCTGTCAGAGCAGATGTGATTTTTATCCGGTTGACCTAGGGTGCTATGCTTGGAGGGGGTGGTCCAGCCACTTTTTTTTACCATATTACCCCCCTCCCGAACACACGGGTGCCCTCACCTTGACAGCGCAGGCACTCCAGGAGGTAGTTTGGGGCAGTTTCACGCTTCCCGAGGCATTTCAGGATTGGTGGAAATGTCTATTGAGGAAATCGATTTGGGCTACTGAGGAAATTTTATGGCATGGGATGATCAGTGATGATGGATTGATGTCTTCCACACCTCCTCCAGCAGTTTCAGCTTCATCAGGGCTCGCATCCATCACTTATGGCACTTTCTGATGATTTCTGAGGTCTTTTGAGGCCTACGATTTGACCATAGAGGCACGATTTGGTACATTGATGACTACTTTATTATTATTGTGCTATGTGGATTGACCAAGGGTGGCTAAAATTACCCCTTGGACCCACCATAAGCTTCTTATTATATTTTGTCATCATGATTTGGTGGGATTCCCCTCTTCTAGGGCGATTTTGTCCACTCATATTATATTTTATTAGTGATCCATGTATTCTATTGTTGAGCTCATCTTAACCATTGATTAGACATTTGTATCTTTTAATCTTAGCCACTCATTCAAAAAGTGGTTAGGATTTTGATTCCTCTCCTTCCTATTTAAAGGAGAGAGCTTCTCATTGTAAGGGGTCTTTGGCTCTTGGATTATTGGTATAGAAAAACTTTCTTGTGGAAATTCTTGTGGTCTCCTTTGCATCTGGTGTTCTTAGATGGTGATTGGAAAGTCTATTGCAACCTAGCATTTGGAATTTGTAGTAAGATCTATCTATTTTGGAAATCATTGTCTTGTTTACAGGAGGGCGACTTCAACAAGGGCGATTTTGCAAGGCTTCTTCAAATCGACTTTCTTGGCATTTGCTTGTATCAGGGGGTTATCATTAGCATCATTGTGATCTATGCTATCTTTCTTTTACTTCTCTTGTGGCATTAGTCTTATCTCTTGATTACATCAAATCTGATATTGTTGACGTTTGTTGTGCAGGAGAGAGGGCGCATTGGCTTCTTGGACTAAATCGATTGCATAGAAAACTACCTCAAAGCTTCTCAAATTGATCGGGTTTGCATAGATCATCATCATCAAGGCATCTACAAGGTTACCCAGGTAATATCCACAGGTTTGTTTCTCTTATCTTGATCCAATCCATTGACCTAGCTCATAAATTAATAAAACCCTTATTTCTTCAAACCCTCATTTTTACATTTTTTCAGATCTACTAAGATCTAGTGGCTTCTTGGGTAAGATATTGAAAACCCACCTCTATAGTATCCACGGCATCCCGGATCTATAGTTTGGTGAGGATTGGCTTCCATTTGACCCTCTTCCCAAGGCATTTAGCCTCTCCAAGCAAGGGCGCACTTCCTAGTTTGGTGAGTTGACTTTTCTGATTGCTACCTTGTGGGCCCTATTCCACATTTTAAGGGATTTAATCCCCATTTTGGACCACTTGGTATCTTCAAACTCAGATTTAGTAAGATCTAGCCATCGGATTGCCTTGAAATTGTAGATCCACACTCCTACTTGATTAACCTACCTGGATCTAAAGTTTGGATGCCATCGGACTTGTCTTGACCCACTTAACCCACATTTTAGCCTCCTTGGGTAAAGTCGTACCACCTTGGAGAAGGGATTTTTCCCACTTCTAGGATGTGGGTACTTGAGATTTCAGTGGATTTGGAACAGGAATAATTCAAAACCTAGGTCTAGTAGGTCACTTTGTCAAATCTTACCTTGGGGATAGCATTCCTTGTTTTAAGGGATTGTGGTCCACTTAGGTCAAACCTATATCTAGACCTATTCATCCATCAAGACTTTAATTGCCCACTTATCTCATGCAATAGGAGTCCTTAACCACAAGCTAACCTTACATTGACTCCATTATCCCAATTCCCAAGGCACTGGTTTCTCTCCAAGTCAATTCAACTTTCCTAGATTGTTGGATTAACTTGTGGTTTGACCTTAGTATGGTGAACTAAACTCTTTGATGTCATCATGTATCATAATCAAGCTTGTCACTTGTACTAGTTAGCCCCAATTCAACCCTTAAACTACCCTGCATTGGACACGGTTCCCAAGGCAGTGGATTTTCTCACATTGAACTAGTACTTTAATCCTGGATCCTATTTCACAAATCATAAGTCACTCTCACATCATTAATGAACCAAAGCTATACTCATTGAACCCCCCACTTGTCTTGTGACTTCATCCTAAGGTCTAGGATAAACCATACACCTTACTTCACTTAGAATTAACTTGATTTGGTGTCTTGGTTTTGATCTCTCCTGTCGGGAGTAGATCGGGTCTCCCCCCTTTGTTGTCTGGGCTAGATAACATAAAGTGAAGGTTTCCTCGACTGGCGTGACAACCATCTATTGGAGGTCGAGGTGATCGTGGTTGCACCTTTTGAGTTTCCCTTCCCTATTGACATCCATGAGTGGATACATCCATAGTGGTAACTACATTTTGGGTGACAACATGCCCCACTGACTGATGTAATTGCTCTGGAAGGTGTGGGAGATGTCACACACAACATCAAAATCACCCTCATGCCATTTCCTTGCCTTAGTATCCCAAATCGAATTCCTTTGTAGCCATTTTACCATTTTTTATGCCTCTGTAAATCACTTGTAGAAGATAGGAATACCTGTAACTCACTTCCTGGTCACCCAGGGCCAAAACTGACTACACCAATATGTCCAAGAGTATGGATAAACAGTAAAAACTAGTGGTTGGACCCCATACTCTCTCTGTAGCTCCCTAGGTGAAAAGAATAAAAAGTCAAACTGCTCCGCCGGGCCATTTTTAATGGCAAATCTATACCAGAATGATAAACTAACATATACCTCAACTGAACCTTCCCAGAACTACAAACTGAGCATCCCAACGGAATCAAAAGATCCAAATGTACTAAGAATGTGTACTCATACACCATGTGGATAACTGTATAATCATATAATACCATAACCATGCCCGGACAGATAAAAAATAATAATCTGTAAATGATCAAAATCATAAAAATCATAAAAATATACCAAATAATCATCTGAAACCTGTAGTTGTTGCATGGAACCACCTGGTGGGTACTATAAGACCATATATCATCAATCTCTAACATCAATGGTCTAATGCATCATATGCCCTGTGGTTGACTTGGTCAAACTGGGTTTGACCAGGTCAAACTGACCAATAATATGACCCAAGCTTAAACATCAAAATGTTGCAAGTGTAGTTGGTTATAAAATGCTTCATTCAAAATAACAAGATTGTAAACATAAGTAGTACTTGACTGGCGGTTTAAAACAAGATATTCAATGTAAACTTCATTAATAATTATTGCTTAGAACAGAACCTCAAGGATATACTCACTTCATGGTTGTGATCAATTTGCTAGTAATGGGTGAATAGATACAAGGCTAGGCTAAGGGATGACTGTACAAAGTTCACACTGTGATACTTTGGATGTAGGAAAGGGGATACACACTAAAGCATATGCTGGACAAGCAATAACACAGGGGATGGCAGTGTCTCACAAATGGATAAGTTGTTTAGGAAGTGCTTATTCAACCTTAATAGATGTCTACAACTCACATCCAAGCTGACTCAGCTCCGTGAGGATCTTTTCTAGAGCCACCTGTTACACCCAAAATATACACCTATGTAACCTCAGTGCTTAAATCCCTGAAGTCCCAATATCAAGTTAGTCATTCAGAGTAAGTTGATGGCCTTTATATATACTCCTAATTAGGTCGGCGCAGGTTGTCTTTGAGCAATATGCGTCGGCGCGGGTTTTCTTTGAGCAATATGCGCCGGCGCAGGTTTCCCTCATGCAACATGCACTGAAGTCAGTTTAAAGAGATAAAGGTAGCTTTCGAGCGAATTCTAGAAGTTGGATGAGGAGGATCCCTATCCCTATCTCCTAGGTGAGCTGGCCTTTGTTTCCCTAACCTAATGGGAGGATCCCTTAACCCTCTCCCCATGATCCTCATCCTACTCTATCCACTTGGTCCTATAAATGCAAGAGCTCTCTCCATCCCAAGGGGAGGAAGTCTATGGTACTCTTATGTTGGTGAAATTAGCTCAGTAGTTTAGCACCCTAGTCTTGGAGGCACCTACTTCTCTCTAGGAGCTTTGGTTTGGCGTGTCGGAAGGAGATTGCGACGTTGAGGCATCGGTTGTAATCCTCTCTTCTATTGTACTCCCCACTTTTTATATAGTAATATAAATTCTTTCCATAAATATTATTGTGTTAATGATATTTATAGTTCACCTCCTCAACTATTTACTTAGACTAGTTAGTTTTTAGGCATGTTTTACTGCTTGTATTGTTCCTATGTGTTTTGACAGGTCTTACAGCCCTAGATATGACGACCCCCGGGACTCGGAACAACAACAAGGAGAAAGATCTACGAATATGAGGTAAGATTGCTTAATTAATTGATCTCTAACTAGATCTAGGAGAGTAGTTTCATATTCTGTCTCATTTGTTCTAGACTTGCATTAAGCTAGAGAGATCATGCATTAAGTCCGCTTTTGGTAGATTTTCTGATAACACTGGCATGACTAGGTGTCCGGCTAACTGTAACTTGAGACTCTAGGGGACACTTAGAATTAGTTGTCCCTTACTCCATCTCATATCACAACCTGCAAGCTAATGAAGAATAAATCATTACATTCAAATAAGGTCATCAATCATTGGATTTAGCATTTATTAAACCATTGCTTTATTTGGACCTTTTCATTTCATTTCCATGGCCGTCACTCTTTAGATTTGGAATTTGTTTATCCACTACTTTTATTTGGCCTTTAGATATCCCTTCAAGGGGATTTACATTTCATTCATTTCCATAGCCCTTCTTCCATTGTGTTTAAAAACATAGTTTCAATGGGCTTTCAAATAAGATATACAATAGTTTCCAGATATATGTAATGATGGTAGTACTATCTATTTCAGGTATAGCCAACACAACTTAGGCAACTCAGAATCAAGACACAAAGTAAACAAGGAAGCTCATCCAACAAAGAGGCTAGAGTGGGGGAGTCCTCCATATCACAGGTTAAAATGTAAGTCGGGATAAAACTAAAACTGGAAGGTAGCGGATGGATGGAGATAGTAAAGATGATTCCAAGACTATCAAGCCATATAATTGTGGGAATGATCACCTCCATTCTCCTATGGAGGGTAAAACCAATGAGTATACACAAGAACTTCATAATTCTGAGCAAGCAAGACTCTATAGATATAAGTTAACAACCATGTCCATAATATATAAATAGATCCCATGTCATGACCACTGAATTCTAAACCAAGATACAAGAATGACCAACAAAGCAATAGTAAAGCAATACACAAATAATATACATGCATGATCATATACATGTACCAATCATCCGAATCATCAACTGTCAACTGGAAACCTGCTGCTGCATCTCTAGGCACTGCACACTGCTCTACATGGAAAAAATGGCTACGTCGTTCAACAAATCTGAGTTTCCTAAGACTCAGTCATGGCATACGGATACACTGGCTACTCATAAATAGGAGTGATCTTGATATAGATGCTCATCTCAAGCATCTCAATGTAAAGGACTGGCTGAAAAAAGGACCGGAATCTGATCTAAAGAATATGGTAGCCCAGCTACTATATATGTGATAACATATGGCTCCAGCTGGGACAATTGCTCTGCTGAAAAGAGCACTTGAGAACCTCAGAATCTCTCGTCCTCATCACTCTGCTACTCGAATCCTCGATCAAAGCACTCTAGCTCTACATCATCTACAAAATGTACCTACTATCTGCAAAATGCCGAGAGCTATACCAAACTCGCAAACTGGTCGTTAGAACAATGCATGTATATACATAAATATCAAAATAACATAACTGAAATGAAAAGCTGAAATGAAAAGCTGAAAAGGAAACTAATCTACTAACAGAACTTCAAATCTTTTATTTTGCAGGGACAACAAAAAAGAAAAGTACTCAAAACTAACTACTAGCTTCAAAAGGTGAGTCTTAAGTATGAAAAAGGTGCTAGACTCAATGGCAAAAAATACTAAACTACTGCTCAAGTGAGCTTATTCAGTTTTCTACCTACTCTAACCTAACAAGTCGGACAAGTGCTAAGTAAAATCATAAATCCAATGTAACCACTTGTTGAACAGATCAATTGATTTTTCTTTAAAGTTAATAATGCAACAAGTCAAAGATGGTTTTGAAGTAATGTGAATGATAATTAATGCCATTCTAACTTGCCGTTTGAAAATCATAGAGAGATATGGATAGTGCAAAATGAAATTATGCCAGGGATGGGATTGATTTTGGCAAACTTGTTCCATCAAGATACCGATATGATCATAAAAATAATGCAAGTTTAGAATTGATGGAAGAACATAATATGACACATGATTCAACCCTCCTAAGCTTTTCTTTGCTTCATCATCTACCTAACTGGGACAATTAATTATTTTCACTCCATGAATGATGTACAAACCAAGTAGGGATGAATTGTGAAATAACATTGAGACCGAGATCAGTGTATTTTTTAAGGATTCTAATATGATACTTAAGTATAGTATCCTAGGCGATTATTTTGGATTGAAAAAAACATGTATATAGATAGGTAGGCAAATATTAAATATGAAACATATGATTTACTATTTAAATGTGTGAATTTTGGCAAATATTAAGATAAAAAAAACATATTTTATGTAAATATAGGCAATATTAGAGACTAAAAATGACCAAATAACGAATTTATTTTTTGAAAAAAAGCCCAAAAAATAGCCAATTAGCGAAATTTCGCCCTTAAAAATTACCCTGACCGAGATTAGCCCCACTTTTTTTTCAAAAATGGAGAAACGATGAAATTAATCTTTATATACCTTTTCCAGCCACCAACGAGAAGGATTGAAAAACTGAAAAATGTTATTCATCAAAGATGACTGGAAAGGGAAATGAAGTGTTGCATCTCTACTCATGTGACAATGCTTAGACTCCTGATTGAAAATCTCAAAAATAAAAGAATTACCAGACCACAAACCCAAAGCAGATTCAAAAAGTTGGGATGGGAGGGTGGATTGAAAATGCATAGTTTCTCCGAGATGGCTTAGATTGATTGAAATTTGACAAAAGGGAAAGAATTATTGCGAGCACACAACCCCAAGAAATGAAATAAGTTATCCTGATAAAAAATTGAATTGGGAGAAATATCAACATTAGATGAGTTAAGTAAAGGATTGTTTGAGAACTTATCATAATCAGTTAGACATTGATTTGAGGACTCTATTAAGGAAATCTCTTGATTAGTTTGATTCAATAAACCATCCTCATCATGAGATTTCTCTTCAATTGATTTATCATTAACTTCACATGATGATAATTGATCAGGGATTGTATCGACAAACTCATTAACAACCACTTGATCATTTTCATAAATTTTATCTTTAAACACGCAATGATCATATGAATTCATTTCAAAGGAAATTTGGTTGTTGTCCCTATTTTCTTCTTCTTCAATATCATGATCAGAAATATCGTTAATTACACAAGGATTGTGAAAAAGCATCTCAAGAGAATTTTCAAAGGATTCACTAATGGAAGACTCAACCATGGATGCTTCTTGATGGAAATCATTGGTATCATCCTTTTCAACTGTGACTTCTTTAGGTAATGATGACAGGATTTTGATAAGTTCCCCTCTTATGTCAATGTTGAGGCAATAATCCTGAGGAGTTGAGATTTTCTCACTGTCATACATTATTTTCTCATGAGACTCCATCGGCTCAGGGGAAGAGGAATCAATTTGATAAGGACAATCATTATTTAATTCAATATCAGTATAATCTTGATCATCTTCATCAAGTTGATTTTCATCAAGACACTCATTGTCTGACTATTCTTCCATAGATTCATTAATGTTTTCTCCCCACTCACTTATTGACAAATCCATGAACATGTCATACCCAGTGATGGATCCTCGGGATAAATGATCAAACCATAATCAGGCATCCCCATCTAGGGATGCACCAAGGGCCTACATATAGACATCCTCACCATCAGCACTCAAAGATTCCATATAGTCCCAGAGGGCATCCGAATGACTTTCAATAGATGTTCCATTATTTCCATCAAAATGAGGCAACCTCCTAATGTATCCATTTGGCATAAGATGAGGTGCCCCATATATCTCTGAAAAATCAAAAGGGGATGGCTTGGGTTTCCTAAAGGTTCTAGTTGCTTGAGTTGGGCGAAAATCATTTACAAAAAGCTTTGGCTGGGTTTGATATTTTCTAATTGGTTCACTCGGGATATTTGGGGAAGAAAAATTGTTAGATGGATGAGGCAAGGGTATCATCAAAATCTCGATATGCAGGTTCATACCCATGCTTATATTCGTAATCATCCTCATACCGAATGATTGGATTCCTTTTAGTATACTCTTCAAAATATTTTAGGGCTTGCTCAAAATCATGAAGAACATCTGGGTTCATAATGAAAAAATAAGATTCCCTAATGGAATCTATGAATGGGTTCGCTTCCTAGCAGAGTCACGATTTAAGATTTTAATATTTATATGTTGGGTTCGATTGTCAGTAGAGTCGCAGGGTGGAGTCGCCAGGTGAAACACACAAGTAATTCACCGAAAATGTAAATGTCGTAGGAGAGGTGAGATGAGTGAATTAAGATGGTGATTGGAAAAATTATGAAATGAAAAATGCAATCACCAAACCAAAGTATCGGATGCGATAAGATATAAAATAGCGCACAGACACTCGCAGACAACGAAGGTAAGCCTCTACCTCCCTGGCAACGGCGCCAAAATGTTATCACACTACTTGTAGTTGCCCCTAATGAAGGATCCTATACAGGATGGTAGAGGGGATAGGAAACCAAAGAGGTGAACCATGAGAGCCTCGATTCCAAAAAGGATTAGTTGTCACACCAATCGAGGCACCCTTCACTTTATACTATCAAAGCCACAGATAGTAAAGGGGGAGACCCTGATCTACTCCTGATAGGGGATATCTAACCAGATCACCAGATCAAGCTATGGAAATAGGGTACGTAAGGTGATAGGTAAAGAACCTTAGATTTAAGGAAATAAGGTCACTGTGGAGGCTTAAGAAATATAAGATTGGATTGATATTATTTAGGAACAATGACGCAATAATTAAAGATGATTCCAAGATTCAAGTGCTAATACAAATGATCAAAATCAACTGCCTTGGGAAATGTGACCCTGAAAACAGGGAAAGTGCCCCAAAGAGTAGATCTGAAAGTTTAGGCTTTCTAGCACAACTTGATTAAAGGATGTGACAGTGTCAAAGCATGCAAGCTCACAAATAGGGAACAAACGACAA
Source organism: Larix kaempferi (assembly GCA_027924585.1). Classification (NCBI taxonomy): domain Eukaryota; kingdom Viridiplantae; phylum Streptophyta; class Pinopsida; order Pinales; family Pinaceae; genus Larix; species Larix kaempferi. The sequence goes on from BSBM01000841.1 coordinate 13,976,641, forward strand.
GAAAAACTAGTCAAACAGGGAATGCGCATGGGTTAAGAGACTAGTGCCTTGCGATTTGGGACACATTGAATCCTCCAACCATGACGTATAGGAGAACCCACATAGGGATATGCAAGAGCCTGAAAAAACAAAAATGGTTTTGTAGTGAACCAAGTTGTTTGAGCCAAAGAATTTTCTAAGTAAAATATAGCTAGGTTTTTTATAGTAAAATGAAATGGCCAATGGATTGGAACCCAAAATACCTTAATCAAGAGTAGATCTTACCCAGAAAATATTTCGTATTCCTTGATACTGATGATATATGCCTTCTCGATCAATTTGAAGTGTTTTGGTTGAGTGTCCAAGTGAAATCGATTTCCCCAGATAAGCAAGTGCGCCCTCCTCTCCTGCACAACAAACTACGAATGTTAGATTTGATGCATCAGGAAAATAAGACTGTAAATACAAAAGACATATCAGATAATAATCAAAGATCGAAATGAAACTATTGAAAACCCCTGATATTAGCAGCTTCAAGCAGGACAAGTTGAGGATCCCCCTGCAAAAACATCCCAAGTGAAGTCGCCCTCCTGTAGATAAACATTGTTTCCCCAAAAATGTATGGATTCACCACGAAATCTCAAATGCTAGGTGACAATAGAATTTCCAATCAATATCTAACAACATCACATCAAAGAAAATCCAAGAAGTGTCTGCAAATGATTCTTCTATTATCAAATTCCAAGAGCCAAAGATCTCTTTACAATGAGAGGGTCTCTCATTTAAATCGAAATGGGAGAGAACAAAACCCTAACCGCCTTTTTAATGAGTGGCTAATATTAAAAGATACAATGTTCTAATCAACAGTTGAGATGAGCTGAACAATAAAGTACAAGGATCAACTCCAAAACATAAGAAAACACACTAGTCAAATCGCCCTAAGGAGGATGTCCACATCAAGTGACTAGGAAAACACAATATAAATCTCATGGTGGGTCTAGGGGGTGATAAAATCCCTCACTAGTGTGTCCCCATGGCACAATAACATAATACAACTCATCAAAGTACAATAATTTTCCCATGTGGCAAAGTCGTGTGCCCTCAAAGACACAATAAAACCATAAAAAATGAGTTCAGGAGGTGTGTGGGCCCCACTAACTGATGTAACTGATCTGGAAGGTGTGGGATATGTCACACACATAATCAAATTCATCATCATGCAATTTCCTTGCCTCGGTATCCCAAATCAAATTCCTTTGTAGCCATTTTACCATTTTTTATGCCTCTGTAAATCAGCTATAGAATATAGGAATGCCTGTAACTCACTGCCTGGTCACCTGGGGCCAAACCTGAATGCACCAATATGTCCAAGAGTATGTATAAATAGTAAAAACAAGTGGCTGGACCCCATACTCTCTCTGTAGTGCCCTAGGTGAAAAGAATAAAAAGTCAAACTGCTATGCCAGGCCATTTTTAACGGCAAATCTACACCAGAATGATAAACTGACGTATAACTCAACTGAAACTGCCCAGAAATGCAAACTGATCATCCCAGTGGACTCAAAAAATCAAATTGTACTAAGAATGTGTACTCATACACCATGTGGATAACTGTATAATCATTTAATACTATAACCATGCCCGGACAAATAAAAAATAATAATCTGTAAATGATCAAAATCATAAAAATATACCAAATCATCATCTAAAACCTGTAGCGGCTGCATTGAACCACCTGGTGGGTACTGTAAGACCATATATCTTCAATCTCTAACATCGATGGTCTAATGCACCATATGTCCTGTGGTTGACTTGGTCAAACTGGCCAATAATATGACCCAAGCTGACACATCAAAATGTTGCAAGTGTAGTTGGTTATGACATGCTTCATTAATCATTCAAAATAGAAATATTGTAAACATAAGTAGTACTTGAATGGCAGTTTAAAACAAGATATTCAATGTAAACTTCATTAATAATTATTGCTCAAAACAGAAGCTCAAGGATATACTCACTTCATGGTTGTGATCAATTTGCTAGAAATGGGTGAATAGATACGAGGCTAGGCTAAGGTATGACTGTACAAACTTCACACTGTGATACTTTGGATGTAGGAAAGGGGATACACACTAAATCATATGTTGGACAAGCAATAACACAGGGGATGGCAGTGTCTCACAAATGGATAAGTTGTTTGGGAAGTGCTTATTCAACCTTGACAGATGTCTACAACTCACATCCAAGTTGACTCAGCTCCGTGAGGATCTTTTATAGAGCCTCCATGACTAGGTGTCCGACTAACCATAACTTGAGACTCTAGGGGACACTTAGAATTAGTTTTCCCTTACTCCACCTCATATCACAACCCACAGTCTAATGAGGAATAAATCATTACATTCAAATAAGGTCAGCAATCATTGGATTTAGCATTTATTAAACCATTGCTTTATTTGGACCTTTTCATTTCATTTCCATGGCCAACAGTCTTTAGATTTGGAATTTGTTTATCCACTGCTTTTATTTGGCCTTTATATATACCTTCAAGGGGATTTACATTTCATTCATTTGCATAGCACTTCTTCCATTGTGTTTAAAAACACAGTTTCATTGAGTTTCATTTCAATGGGCTTTCACATAATATATACAATAGTTTCCAGATATATGTAATGATGGTAACACTATCTGTTTCAGGTCTAGCCAACACAACTTAGGCAACTCAGAGCCGAGACACAAATTAAACAGGGAAGCTCATCCATCAAAGAGGCTAGAGTGGGGGAGTCCTCCATATCACAGGTTAGGATGTAAGTCAGGATAAAACTAAAACTGGAAGGTAGCGGATGGATGGAGATAGTGAAGATGATGCCAAGACTATAAAGCCATATAGTGGTGGGAATGATCACCTCCATTCTCCTAAGGAGGGTAAAACCCATGAGTATACAAAGGAACTTCATAATTCTAAGCAAGCAAGACTATATAGATAGAAGTTAACAACCATGTCCATAATATATAAATATACCTAGAGGTCATGACCACTGAATGCTAAACCAATCTACAAGAATGACCAACAAAGCAATAGTAAACCAATACACAAATCATATACCTGCCTAATAATCAACTGTCAACTGGGAACCTATTGTTGCATCTCTGGGCACTGCACACTGCTCTATATGGAAAAAATGGCTACATTGTTCAACAAATCTGAGTTTCCTGATACTCAGTCATGGCATGAGGATATACTAGCTTCTCATAAAATAGGAGTAATCCTGATATAGATGCTCATATCAAGCATCTCAATGTAAAGGACTGGCTGAAAAAAGGACTGGAATCTTATCTGAAGAATATGGTATCCCAGCTACTATATATGTGATAACATGTATATTACATCTCGTATTACCTTGATATTTGTACATGGCTTGGAGCGACTTTATCAACTGGGACCCTATTTCCCTGACAGACAGTTGTAAAAGGGGCCCGGTTGTCTTATCTACTGCCATCCGCGAGAGTGGTTTCAAGGCTCACAATAAATTGTTTGGGGAGACCAATTTTTGGGCCCTGAATGATCCTGAGATTGCCACATGGCCAAGGTGGTTTGTATTTAGGAACGCGCTTGACGCGTTAAATATCATACACTTCAATCCCATGAACCAAGTCTCCACCATTGATCTGTACTTGATTGCGCTATTTGTAGATGTCAATGTGATTCCTGGATCGTCGATCATACGGATCTTTGGCCAACCAATCTTAGAATCCCTCTTCCCGAGGAATTTTGCTCCAATCTTCAAACTAACAAAACCGGCATCGCCTGCGATCAGTTGTGTTGTTCATTTTCGACTGTGTTGAAAATGTTAGTACTAACAGTAGGCATATTTAACTTTTAGGCATAAGTACAATGAAAAATTCAAAATCAAATAATCATATAATAAGAATTAATTGAATAATCATATATTAGGAAGTCTTATGGATGAATTTATCCCTTTGGTAATAAAAATGATGATACCTCGTCCTATGGACAATTATATTTTATTGTGTAGGCTCGTGTATTGCACATATTTCTATGTACTTTATTAGAAGCATCCTTGTACATATTTCTTCTCTTAGAATCTTCCTTTGTTGTAATTTAAGGGAGACTTGGTCAACATTGATCACTCTCACACGATTTTGAACTCCTATAGATAATAATATACTTGACTATGCATATATGTGTACGCAATGGAAACCATACTTTCATACTTGTATTTACTCCTTTACTTGTGTCAAAGTAATTGTATTATTGGTCTATTATTAGTATCAGTTGGTATCAAGATTGGAAATCATGGCCTTTGGAGCTAATCAGTTGAATGGTTTCCATACCTTACCCTTACTAGATATCATTCTATTGGCTTCAAGACAATCTTCTTCTTTTACCCTTGATAGATATCATGAAATTAGGATTCGTTAGGGTTTCCATAATTTTACCCTTAATATATCTCATTCCATTTGGATTGAAACACTCGAGGAAAAAGGTCTAGTCTCCTAAGGGTTTCTACTTACTACCCTTTTTCTCTCAACAAGCTTCATCTTTTGGAGTTACACATTTGGAGAAATTGACACACTTGCTCACTTGGTATGAGGATCACTTTAATTTTGGAATTCTTCATCAACTTAACACTACATACATTTCCCAAGTACTAACATATCTTCTTTTGCTAACTTGTCATTATTGTATCATCCACATACAACTCCATACACTAGTATGAATCACACACTCAATGACCGACCTTCATCTGATACCATTGGGCTCAGAGGAGTGAAAGTTTCCTTATGGCCTCCTTGTGCCATTGCGAGGTGAGTCAAGGGTAGTGTCCTTGCGGGGTACTAGGGGAAATGCCTCAACCGAGATCAAGGGACAATGTCGCTTGACACTGTTATCACATATATAGTAGTCGGGCTACCATACACTATTTTTCAGATTCCAGTATACTTTTCAGCCAGTTCCCTTACATTGATATGCAGAGATGAGCATCTATTATGGATCATGATTATTATATGGACAACAGTTTTGTTCCCCATGCCATGACTGAGTTCAGGGACACTCAGAGAAATGACCGATGTAGCCATTTAGCCATTTATACAGAGCAGTCAGTATTTCCTAGAGTTACAGCAGCACTTTCAGAGGATAGATGTTGGTTCAGATTATGTGCATTCAGGTATATGACTCAGCAGGTATATTCTGGTGTTATGGTTATATTGCTTTTATATTCATTCTTGTAGCATGTCTTAGCATTTAGTATCATGATCTGGCGATCATATAGATATGTGGACCTGGTTATATATTTATATATATTATTTTGTTCCCACTCAGACTTAGAAGTTCACTATACATACTCATTGGTTTTACCCTCCCTAGGGAGAATAGAGGTGATCATTGCCACCATACTTTGGCTTGCTAGTGTTGGTCTCATTGTTCACTGTCTTCATCCATCCATTACCTCCCAGTTTGTTCATTACCCTGACTTACTACTTGACTAGTGGCATGGAGGACCTTCCCCCACTTTAGCCTCTGTGTTGGATAAGCTTCCATGTTTCTTGTGTCTCGGATCTGAGTTGGTGACAGAACTTACCTTTGGTGAGTTGGGTTGTAGTCCTAAATCATTATGGTCGGTTGTCCCAATGTTTGTCACTGGTACGAAGTCCCCCTAGTCACTTAAGACACGTTGGCTAAAACTGAAAGCTCATGTACTACTTATAGAAACTTATGTAAATTCGCCCATAGAAATTGTAAACTCTAGAATGCGTTTCTTAACACACGTGAGTAAAGGGTAAGAGAAATGAAAAGCTATAAATACTCCTTAAAGAGTATAAGAAAGGTCCAAAAAAGCAATGGTTCTTAAACTCTTTATCTAAATGATCGTTGACCTTATGTATATGTATGAAGATGCCCTGGATGCAAAGTGCAATTAGTTGTGCTTCTTAGCACACCTGAGATCCGAAGGGTTATGTAGGACAAAAAGGCCATAAAGTGAAATCAATGGATCCTAATGAACTCGGATCATCTTTTATAAAAGTAGACATGAAGCCTAAGTTGAATAAGCACTCTTTAAACAACTTACCCATCTGTGAGACACTGCCATCCATCGTGTTACTGCTTGTCTAGCATATGTTAGAGTGTGTATTCCCTTTCCATTTCCAAAGTGTCACAATGTCAAGTCAGTAGTCATCCTTTAGCCTAGCCTTTTAATTTTTAGCCCCCACCCTTCACTAGCAAATTGATCACAACTATGAAGTGAGTATGGTCTTGAAAGTCTAGTCTGAGTCATAGTAAATATTGAAAGCCTTATATATTTGGTTTTAGATCGCCAGTAGATGATTACTTCTTGTTATAATTGTTACTTGAATGAATTGTAGAGCATGTTTTAACCTTTTGCACTTGTAGCAGTTTGATGATAGCGCGAGTTATATTTTGGGTCATGTTGACTTGGTCAAACTTAGTTTGACCAAAAGTCAACCACAGGACATGAGGTGGCAGACCTCAGATGATGCAGATATATGATATATGGTCTGGTATAGTCACCAGATGGTTATATGCAGTGGTTTCAGGCTTATGATGATGATTAGTGTTTTTCAACACTTTTACAGATTATTATTATTTGGTCTATTGGGTATATTGGATATTTTGTGGGATCATGCAGAGATCCATATGGTGTATGAGTACACACATTGGATGGATTTTGGCTCTCTGAGTTCAATGAGGCAGTTTGTTTTCAGTTCTGGGTAGTTACCGTAATTTTTAGCCTCAGTTGACTATCCTAGTGTATTTTTGGCCTGTCAGATGGCCTGTCAGAGCAGGGATGAGATTTGTTTGGTTCACCTAGGGAGTTGTGCATGGAGGGGGTGGTCCCGCCACTTGTTATTATCATATTACCCCACTCCCAAAGAGCCTGGTGGGCTCACCTTGACGGCGCAGGCACTCCAGGAGGCAGTTTGGGCAATTTCACACTTCCCAAGGCAGATTAAAAATGGTGAAAATGGCTACTGAGGGATTTGATTTGAGCTACTGAAGAAAGTGATTGGCATGGGATGATTTTTGATGATGAGTTGGATGTCTTCCACACCTTATCCAACAGTTTCAGCTTTTAGTGGGGCCTACACTCATCACTCCGGCATTTTTTATGGATTTCTGGAGCCTCCTAAGGCTCACAACTTTTCCAGAGAGGCACGATTTGGTGCTTAGATTATTATTTTGATGATATTGTGCCATGGGGATTGACCAAGGGTGCTAGATATTTCCCCTTGGACCCACCATGAGCTAGATCTTATGTTTATTCATTGACATTTGGTGGGACCCCCTCTCCTAGGGAGATTTGGTCCATTGATGTATTGTATTGTTATATTGATCCATGTACTTTTATGTTTAGATCATCTCAACCATTGATTAGATCACTTTGATCTTTTAATCTTAGCCATCCATTCAAAAGGTGGTTAGGGTTTTGGTGTCTCTCCATCCTATTTAAAGGAGAGAGCTCCTCATTGTAAAGGGGACTTTTGGCTCTGAATTATTGGAATAGAAAATTATTATTGCATCTACTTGTTGTGTTGTGGTGAATGCTTTTGGAGTTCAACTGTTTGTTCTTCCTTTGCACTGGGTTATTGGAGATTATCTTGCTATCTTTTGTTCCATGTATTTTTCATCTACAGGTGGAGGCCAATTTGCTTCAAGGAGGTCGCATTGGTAAGGGAGACTCTCCATGCCTCTTCTTTGGGGTCTCTTCGTTGGTAACAGGGAGTATTACTATCTTAGTACCTTCTACTTCATGTTGCTATTGTCATTTGCTTGTATTTCCTCCATTCTTGATCTCACTGATTGAATTGATTTTCCTTGGTTTGACAGGAAGAGGAGGGCGCACGTGTGGGAAAGAAAAATCAAAGATATCCCATTTGATCTATGCGGGAACATTCCTCAACAACATGGAAACCTCATCCATCACTCAGGTATGATCTCAAGGTAAGTTTTTGATTCCATTGATCTATCCATTTTTCTAATTCATTCAAACCCTCATTTAAAATCAACTAAAATTCTAAGAAAATTTTTATTGATCAAATCCCTTTGTCAATTGGCAAATCCTTTCTGGGTATTGTAGATCGGGTATATTGTGAAGGGGGTTCACAAAAAGGTCTTGATTGGGTGACTCCATAGGCCCAAACCCCAAGGCACTGATCTCTCCAAGCCCTCACGACTTTCTTGGGTTGTCCAATTTCCTTGTGGGTTGATCCTTTTTTGGTTGCTTGCACACTTGGACATTGTCATATCCCTTCACCAAGCACATCTAGAAATCGTTAACTGTCAGATCTACGTTTTGGGACACTTTCCCTGTTTTAAGGGTCACGTTTCCCAAGGCAGTTGATTTTGGCCATTTTAAACTAGCTTTGAATCCTGGAATCATACATAATCATAGAATCACTGTGTGTTATCTTTCCTTATCATCTCACACCTTTCGTAAACCTCCACAATGGTCCTAACTCCTCAATTATAGGGTTCCATACCTGTCACCATATGTACTTCATCTGATTGATTTGATCCGGTGATTGGGTTGATCTCTCCTATCAGGAGTAGATCTGGGTCTCCCCCTTGCTATCATGGCTTTGATAGCTAAAGCGAAGAGTGCCTTGGTTGGAATGACAACCATCCTTTTGGGAACTAGGGATCTCTTGGTTCACCACTTTAGTTTCCTGTCCCCTCTACCATCCACCTTGGATCCATCTGTAGGGGCAACTACAAGATTGGTGATAGAAGACACCAATGATTATTTTACTATGTTCCACCTGATTTTGTGCTTCTTCTTGAAGGTTCCGCTTTGTAATTTTTAGAAAGATAGTAAGATCATAGGCATGTTATTGGTTTCTCTCAGACCCAATTGGATTGTCTCTTGGAGGTAGTGGATAAGAAGACTAAACCAATAATAGTTCCAAGGAGAAGATAACCCAAATTATATAGGAGATGGAGAGAGCCTTCCAAGAGGCTCTCTTACAAAATTGTTTTCAAAAAAACCTAACACCACCAATTACTTTCCAAATAGAAACCAAGGTCAAGATCCCTAAGTTGATAGAAACTTTGATGGAGAGAAACTAGCTCTTGGTTGCATATTCTAGAGGCCTACTTCAAGACTCATCTTGAGATAACCAATGTAATGAATATCCAAATTGTTGAGTCCCTTGCAACAAAAGTTGCTCTATATTTGTGGCAGTATCACCCTAATGTTTTGGCTAATGAAGAAAGATAGATCACTCGCCATGATAATTTCAAATCTATCATGTAGAAAAGGTTCTATCCTTGTAAGTATCCAACATCCTATTGTTGTAGTGGCTTCAACTTAAGACCCAAGATAATCAATCCAATAATACATGGACTTATTTCAACAAGATTTAGGTAAAACTGTGAATTTTAGATTTTAAAGAAAACTCACCATTAAGTGTCTTTTTGTCTTAGTTACTAGCCTTAAAAATTAATTAGCCATGTTTGAGTAGATTCTTTGTCCAAAGCATATAAGTAATCATAGCCATTGAAACCAACATTGATCTAAGTTTGTGAAAAAGAGTTCTAGCAATACTAGTAATTTTTCCTCTAACCCTTCCACCTTAAAGATTTCATCCAATCCTAGTGGACAACCTAAGGGATTTCAACCATCCTTCTTCATTTTCTAGTAAAGGGAAATAGCGCACCTATCATAAGAGGTTCAATCATTCATGTTATCACATATATAGTAGTTGGGATACCATACTCTATTTTTCAGATTCCAGTACACTTTTCAGCCAGTTCCTTTGCATTGAGATGATGAGATGAGCATCTGTTATGGATCATGACTATTACATGGACAGCTGATTTATTCCCCATGCCATGACTGAGTCTCAAGACACTCAGAGAGATGACTGATGTAGCCATTTAGCCATTTATACAAAGCAGTCAGTATTGCCTAGAGTTGCAGCAGTAGTTTCAGAGGACAGATGTTGGTTCAGAGGATGAGTATTCAGGTATATGACTCAACAGGTATATTTTGGTGTTATGGTTATATTGATTTTATATTCATTCTTGTAGCATTTCTTAGCATTTAGTATCATGATCTGGCGATCATATAGATATGTGGACCTGGTTGTACTTTTATACATATTATATTGTCCCTACTCAAACTTAGAAGTTCTTGACCTATACTCATCGGTTTTACCCTCCTTAGGGAGATTAGAGGTGATCATTCCCACCATACTTTGGCTTGCTAGTGTTGGTCTCATTTGTCATTGTCTTCATATCCATTACCTACCCAGTTTGTTATTTACCTTGACTTACTACTTGACTAGTGGCATGGAGGACCTTTCCCCGTTGTAGCCCCTATATTGGATGAGCTTCCTTGTTTATTGTGTCTCGGCTCTAAGTTGGTGACAAAACTTACCTTTGGTGAGTTGGATTGTAGGCCTAAATCATTCTAGTCGGTTGTCCCGATGTTTGGAACTGGCACGAAGTCCCCCTAGTCACTAAAGATGTTGTTGGCTAAACGTGAAACATATAGTATTTCCATAAATACAAAATGTGAAAAGGAAATGTTATATCTATTGTAAAATCCAAATGATTATGGCAATGAAATATCAAATGTTATATCTATTGTGAAATGTAATACCCAAGTAAACAGGATGTCTAAAAAACACACCTGGAAGAAGATAGCTCAGGTAAACAAGTGCCTTAAAAACACACCTGCAGCATGAAGCCCTATGTAAAATGTAAATCTATACAATGTGTTTATAAACACACATAGATCAAAGGCTATGGAAACTAAAGGCCCAAAAAAGCAATGGAACTTAAACTCTATATCAAAAAGATAGCTGGCCTCATTTGTATTATGGATTGTGAGCATCTGCCAAGATGAATAAACACTCTTTGAACAACTTACCCATTTGTGAGACACCGCCATTCCCTGTTTTATTGCTTGTCCACTATATGCTATGGTGTGTATTCCCTTTTCCATATCCAAACTGTCACAGTGTTAAGTCAGTAAGTCATCCCTTGGCCTAGCCATTTTATTTTTAGCCTTCATCCTTCACTAGCAAATTGATCACAACTATGAAGTGAGTATGGTCTTGAAAGTCTGGTCTGAGTAATAATAATAATTAATGACTTTATATATTTGGATTTAGATTGCCAGTAATGATTACTTTTTGTTATAATTGCTATTGGAATGAGTTGTAGAGCATGCTTTAACCTTTGACACATTGCAACATTGTGATGATAGCCTAAGTTATATTTTGGGTCATGTTGACTTGGTCAAACCCAGTTTGACCAAAAGTCAACACAAGGACATGAGGTGGCAGACCTCAGATGATACAGAGATATGATATATGGTCTGGTACAGGTCACTATGGTGGTTCTATGCAGTGGTTTCAGGCTTATGATGATGATTTATGCTTTTCAACATTTTTACAGATTATTATTATTTGGTCTGCCGGATATGATGGGCATTTACTTTTTACTATGCAGAGATCTATATGGTGTATGAGTACACATCTTAGATGGATTTGGGATCTCTAAATCCAATGAGACTGTCTGTTTTCAGTTCCAGGTAGTTACGGTGATTTTTAGCCTCAGTTGGCTATCCTAGTGCAGTTATACAGCCCTGTCAGAGCAGAGCAGAGAGTTGATGAGTTCACCAAGGGCGCTGTGCATGGAGGGGGTGGTCCAGCCACTTGATTTTACCATATTTTTAGCCTCACCTTGACAGTCTAGACACTCCAGGAGGCAGTTTGGGCAGTTTCACACTTCCCAAGGCAGATCAGAAATGGTAAAAATGGCTACTAAAGGATTCAATTTGGGTCACTAAGGAAAGGGAATTGAATGGGATGACTTTTGATGATGAGTGGGATGTCTTCCACACCTTCTCCATCAGTTTCAGCTTTTAGTGGGACCCACACCCACCACTTTTGGCATTTTATATGATTTTCTGGAGCCTCCAAAGGCTCACGACTTTCCCAGAGAGGCACGATTTGGTGTCTAGCTTGATTATTTTTGGATATTGTGCCATGGGGACTAACCAAGGGTGTTAGAAATTACCCCTTGTACCCACCATGAGCTAGATCTTATGTTTTATCATTCACTTTTGGTGGGACCCCCTCTCCTAGGGTGATTTGGTCCATTGATGTATTATTTTATTAGTGATCCATGTATTTTATTGTTGAGATCATCTCAACCATTGATTAGATCATTTGATCTTTTAATATTAGACACTCATTCAAAAAATGGTTAGGATTTTGGCCTCTCTCCATCCTATTTAAAGGAGAGAGCTTCTCATTGTAAAGGGGTCTTTTGGCTCTTAGAATCTTGATAATAGAAAAACATTCTTGTGGAAATTCTTGGGTCTCCTTTGCATCTGGTGTTCTTAGATGGTGATCAGAAAGTCTATTGCATCCTAGCATTTGGAATTTATGGTAAGATCTATATTTTTTGGAAACTTGTGTCGTGTCTACAGGAGGGCGACTTCACTTGGGCGTTTTTGCAAGGCTTCTTCAACTCACTCCACTTGGCATTCCCTTGTATCAAGGGGTTATCATTAGTATCATTGTGATCTATGTTATCTTTCTGTTATTTCTCTTGTGGCATTAGTCTTATCTCTTGTTTACAACAAATCTAATATGGTTGACGTTTTTTGTACAGGAGAGAGGGTGCATTGGCTTCCTTGGACTAAATCGATTTCATTGAAAACTACCTCAAAGCTTCTCAAATTGATCGGGTTTGCATAGATCATCATCATCAAGGAATCTACAAGGTTATCTAGGTAAGATCCACAGGTTTTTTCACTATTTCTTGATCCCAATCCATTGGCACAAGCACATAACTGTTAAAACCCTCATTTTACATTTTCTCAGATCTACACTAATCTACTTGGATTTTGGGTAAGATATTTAAAACCCGCCTCTATAGCATCCACGACAATTCGGATCTATAGTTTGGTGTGGATTGGCCTTCATTTTACCCATTTCCCAGGCAACTTAGCCTCTCTAAGTGAGGTTGCACTTCTTGGTTGGGTGAGTTTTGCTAGATCTAGGACCTGGGTAGGTGAGATCCCACTTGATACTTTCTCTCCACAGTAACCTGCCCCTAGTGCTTCACCTTGTTGATTTTTACCTTATGGGCCCCATTCCTCATTTTGAGGGTTGAGCCCCACTTGGGTCACTTCGTGATGCATTTCAATTTCAGATCTACTGAGATTTAGCCATTGGATGATATTAATCTTCAAGACCCACCTAGCTTTACACCTCAACATCCCTCATCTACAGTTTGGTGGACATCCAACTCCATTTGGCCCATTTTCCAAGGCACTGATCCTTCTCCAAGCCCTCACGAATTTCCTAGGTTGTTGATTTTGCTTGTGGTTTGATCTTTGTCTAACTACTTGAACACCTAGGCATTGTCATATCCACTCACCAAGCATATCTAGAAATCCCTAATTGTCAGATCTCTGATTTGGGACGCTTTCCTTATTTTAAGGGTCACGTTTCCCAAGGCAGTTGATTTTGACCTTTTGAAACTAGATTTGAATCTTGGAATCATACTTCATCCTTGAATCACTGTGTGTCATCTTTCACTATCATAGCATACCTTTCCTAAGCCTCCACGGTGGTCCTAATTCCTCATTTCTAGGGTTCCATACCTGTCACCCTTTGTACTTCATTAGATTGATTTGATCTGGTGATTTGGTTGATCTCTCCTATCGGGAGTAGATCTGGGTCTCCCCCTTGCTATCTTGGCTTTGATAGATAAAGCAAAGAGTGCCTTGGTTGGTGTGACAACCATCCATTTGGGAACCAAGGCCCTCTTGGTTCACCACTTTAGTTTCTTATCCCCTCTACCATCCACCTTGGATCCATCTGTAGGGGCAACTACAAGATTGGTGATAACAAGTACATTGATGAATGCCTAGCTCATTAGTTCAAATGAGAGTCTAAGACGTTCCTGTTATCACACAACTTGTAGTTGCCCCTAGTGATATCCCATCCGGGACGGTAGAGGAGATGGGCAACTAAAGAGGTGACCCAAGAGATGCCATGGTTCCCAATGCAAGGTGGGAGTCACGTCAACCGAGGCACTCTTCGCTTTAGATCAAGGTGAAACAAGACCTAGGGGGAGACCCTATAACCAATCAAAGATGATTGGACCCAAACAAAGGTTCCTAGGGATGAGTAAATAGTGAGTTACGGAAACCAATGCAAGGTAAGTGGACCTAGAAGTTGAAGTATGGTTGAAGGTGTGTAAGAGATTGTTAGTGTTTCAACCTATGTATGGTTTAGGCCACATGATGGGGTATGATGACTAGGTATAGTACCATATGTTTACACAAGTGGGTCTTATTTTCTTGGGAAGTGTGAAATGGTCTTAAGCGGGCCCACAAGGTGAAGCTAGGTTTAAAGTTGGTACTAGAGGTTAGGTAATGACTAGATCTATAGATCCAAGTTGATTCTAGAAATACCCATGTGCTAGATCTAGGTTTTGACACAAATCCCAAGGAGTGCGACTTGCTTTGAGGAGGACTAGTGCCTTGTTGGATGGGCTAATGGGGTCAAAAAGTATGTCAAAGTATAGATCGGGACACCTAGAAGCCAAGTCAAGCGGGCTAAATGAGATCTAATGGTTGGGTCTTGCTAGATCTAGGTTTTCAAGAAATGACCCTAAGTGGACCACAATCCCTTGAAACAAGGAATGCTACCCCCAAGGCAGATCGTCACAAAAAGATACCCTAGACCTAGGTTTCAAGGTATGGCCGTTCCAAATCTCCAAAAATCCCAAACACCCACTTCCTCAAAGTGGACAAACTCACCTTCCCCAGGTAGTGCGACTTTGTTCAAGGAGGGTTAAAAGGTGCGTTTGGTGGACCAAATCAAGTCCAATGGTCACCAAACTATAGATCCAAGTAGCTAGTACCCCGATCTATGCATGTCCCAAAAATCAAGTCAATCCAAGGGCTAGATCTTAGTAGATCTGAGTTTTGAGGTGCCAAGAAATTAAAAAGGGGGTTTTAACCCCTTAAAACATGGAAAGGTGTCCACAAGGTAGATTTCACCAAAGTAAGAATCTGGGGGTAGGTTATCAAGTGTCTAGATTGCAAATCAAGTGGGATCTCACCTACCCATGTGCTAGATCTAACCAAACAAGCCTCTCTCTAGGAAGTGCGATTTGGGTTCAAGAGGGCTTTTGCCTTGAAAAGTGTGTCAATTTTAAGCCAATCACCACCAAACTATAGATCCAACTAGGGGTGGATGCTATAGAGGTGGGTTTTCAAGATCTTCTCCAAAGCAAGGCTAGATCTAAGTAGATCTAAGAAATACCAAAATTGGGGTTTTAATGAATTAGGGTTTTATGACCAATGAAGATAGAATGGATGAAAGAGGCACATACCTTGTTAGATCTTACCTCAATTGCTTATGGCCACCTTGCAAATTGATAGCATTCTCCTATGTGTATATTCAAGAGAGAGATCCAAGAGCTCCAACCAAAACGTCCTTCTCCAAGATAGCCAAATCGTCCTCCTCCTACAAGACAAGATCAAAGAAACAAGTCATGCAAGATGATTATGAAAATGGTAGAAAGATGTAATAGAAAGCATCAACTATGTCACTAAGATACAATAATGATACTCCCTATCACAAGATCAACCCAAGAGAGACTATGTGGATCCCTCCAACAATAACCCTCATGAAGTCGCCCTCCTCTCCACCAATTTGACTTTCCTGTAAAAAGATTAGTAGAAGCACCAAAATCCACAATGATACATAGAAGAGATACTGTATATTCAATATGCAAGAGAATCCACAATACAAGAGAGATGTGCTCCACAAAGAATTTTTCTATTTCAATATTCCAGAGCTCCAAAGGTGAGCTTTACAATGGGGGGTCTCCTCCTTATATAGGATAATAAAGACCAAAACCCTATACCACTCTACAATACTACATCAAATGAGTGGTTGAGATTAAAAGATCTCATCATACAATCAATGGCTAAGATGACCCATAACAATATATCACATGGATCACTCAATATAACAATAGCGCCCCCACTAAATGGTACAAAAAGGGGGTGACATCATCCACTAGAGAAGAATAGGTGCCAAAATCCACCTCATGATGACTAGGACATGATAATATAAGCACATGGTGGGGCTAGGAGGCATCAATCCTTACTAGCTCATCCCCAAGGCACAATAAAATAATAAAATATGTCCAAGATAATATAAATGATCAAAACTGTCCTCAGAATCCATGACAGTCAAGCAGTAAATGTCCTCCTGTGATCAATCTGGGAATACCCACATGGTGAAAACTGACTGGAAGGTAGTGATGCCACCCTGGAAGACCTCTGTGAATACCAAATGCCAAAACCTTGCCTCAATTGCCCAAATCGATTTCCTCAGTGACCACTTTATCCCATTTTTAAACTGCCTCGGGAACTGTGAAAGTGCCAAAACGGCCTCCTAGGGTGCTAGCGTTGTCCATATGAGACCACCAAGCTCTCCAGAAGGGGGGGTAAATGGTAAAAACAAGTGGCTGGACCACCCCCTCCATCATCAGCTCCCTAGGTGAACTGGCCTCTCGGGGCCCCTGCTGCTCAGGCTGGGAAATCAGCCCCAAATCTGGTCAACAAGTGTAAAACTGCATCAATCACTGTCAGAAGTGCCCGGAACTGAAAGATAAGTGTCTCATTGGATCCAGAAGACCCAAATCCACTAGAAATGTGTACTCATACACCATGGGTTTCCCTAATGGGCCAGCTGTAGGGTCCACCATATATGGACAATGTATAAACTGCTGATCTGAAGTAGTAATAAACCTGCTGAACTGGATCAAACATCATCTACATCATATGTCCATCATATGATATCATCATCAAACATGTGGGCCCATCAATCATCATCAATAATCATCCATACATGGTCCACATCATCACGGATCCCAAGAATATACAACCAAGGATAAATCACATCTGTAGACTAAGACAATGCCTCTCTAATCATTCTCACAGCTAAGCTCAAAGTATAACATCCATTTAGTGGCATTAATTAAGTTAGCACATTCCGTTGTTACATAAAATTACTTGCACAATAGTTCAAATGACAAACTCACCCATTGGACATGGTCAAACTGCTAGTGAAGGATGAAGGCTAGGAACAAGGTTGGGCCAAGGGGTTGACTTGTCTAACTTAACTCAAAAATGCTTTGGACTGGGAGAAAGGGGAAAGCTACAAACTCTGTGCTGGACAAAAGAACACGGGGGATGGCTGTGTCTCACAAATGGATAAGTTGTTTAGAGAGTGCTTATTCAACTTAGGCATCATGTCTACATCAAGTTGATCCAGGTTCATTAGGATCATTCAATTTTATTCCATGGCCTTTTTGGCCTACATAACCCTTCGGATTTCAGATGTGCTGAGAAGCACAACTAGTTGCAGCTTGCATCCAGGGCATGTTTTTCAAATATTTATAAGGTCAGCAATTGTTTAGATATAGCTTTTAAGAACCATTGCTTTTTGGACCTTTCTTATACTCTTCGAGGAGTATTTTTAGCTGTTCATCGCTCTTGCCCTTTTTTGTTTCCATGGGCGAATTTATAATTTTCCATAGGTAAAACATGAGCTTTCAGTTTTAGCCAACAACATCTCAAGTGACTAGGGGGAGTTCGAGCCAATGCCAAACATCGAGACAACCAACCAGAATGATTTAGGCCTACAATCCAACTCACCAAAGGCAAGTTTTGTGACCAACTCAGAGCCGAGACACTGAATAAACAGGGATGCGGTCCAAACACAGAGGTAGAAAAATGGGGAAGTCCTCGGTATCAGAAAGTCAAATGAGACAATTCAGGGTTTAAAGTCAAACAGGAAGGTCATGTATGAATGGAGACAAGTGAATATGGAGCCTACACTAGCAGACAACTGGTGTCGGGAAAGACCATATCTATGTAAGGTGAAAAACCAGTGAGTTTTGTTAAATGACCTAAATGTGCAAGCAATTGTCCATTTTATGATTTACAGTTCATTTTAAACAGTTTGCCACATCAGGAATAATATACCAAGCACATGTTGTAATCATGACTAAATCAACAAGATAATAATCCAAAGTCAGTGATAACATATCCATAGATCATACAACATCATCAAAATAATAATCATCGTGCATCATCTGAAACACTGCTGCAATACATCTCTAGGCACTGAACTGAAACTGTATGGGATAAGTGGTCACATCAGTCATCAAATCTGAACTCTCAAGGCTCAGCCTTGACACAAGGTCATACATAAATCTGAATAATATACTGCTCTGATCATGAGTGATCCAAAATATATAGCCATGCTCTGGAATAATGGAAGCTCTGGAATGTGCAGATATCTGCTGTACAAGAATAGTAGCCCTGCTACTATGGTGTGATAACAGTTCCTCATAGAACAAAAAACATCATAAATTATTGTCCCCGTAAAGAAACAACCTAAAGATGTAGGGATTACAATTGATAATCCATAAGCTCCAAATCAGGAAATTAATTTCATGACCAATGACTATGCAGCTAGTCCAAAGGAATCCCTCTTCATAGAAAATTATTAGGTAAAATATTGTTTGTTTTGTCTCATCATTGATAATGGTATTCTGAAGAACATGATATCTCAAAATGGTATTTCATACTTAAATATTCCTATTACAACCCATCCTACCACTTATCACCTCATTTGGGTTAAAGATGTTGGGCATCCCACACTAGTAACAAGACAATTTTTTGTCACTTTTTCCATTGTCCCCTTCAATAATATTATTCACTGTGATGTCACTCCATTGGGATGCTATGAACTAATCCTTGGGGATCCCTATTAGTATGACCGGTGTGCCATCCATGATGGGAAACACACTACTCATGAACTCCAAGAATATGATAAAGTTTACAAACTTGTATCTACTTCTTCATTTACTAGTTCTCCTTTACCTTTTGGCAAGCCATCAATTAAACAAGTCAATCTCCATAAATTCTTAGCACTTGTTGTTGTCTAACAAGCCAAAGAAGACAATATAGAGAATATCCCTCCCTAGATATCTAGATTATCATAGATTCCTCTTTATATGCTTTTGAAGAGCCTACCCTTCTACCACCTCTTGACACTATCCAACAGAACATTGATTTGGTTCTAAGTCCTTCACTTCCCAATTCTTATGCATATTGCACCCCACCTATTGAGTGAAGATATTAAAAAAAAATTGCAAATATTCTTGAATATGGTGAGATCTATCATGACACTTCTTCTTATGGTTATTTGGTCCTCATTATACCCAAGAAAGAACAAGAAGAATGGATAATATGCACATACTACGAATGGGATACCCAATACTTAGGATTGATGATCTCATAAACAAATTGAAGGGATCCAAATATTTCATCAAATTGATCTAACTTTTGGATATCATTAGGTATGTATGAACCATTTTGATGCTTGGAAGGCAACATCCAAAACCAATTATAGGCTCTATGAGTGGCTTGTCATCCCTTATCATCTTATTAATGCTCTAGACACATTCATGAGAATTATCAATGACATATTTCACCCACATTTGGATATATTTATAGTGGTATATTTGGAAGACATATTGGTTATACAAACAGTTGGGGAGACCATCTTTAGCATGTTCAAATCGAGTTTCACCTTCTTTGACAACATAAATTGCAAGAAAAAATGAAGAAGTCCTTATTGTTTCATAGTTCCATTCATTATTTTGGGTTTTTTATTGACCACGCTAATGTGCATGTAGATCCAACCAAGGTCAAAGTCCTCCAGATTGGATTACTCCCTCTAGTTCTACAAATTTAATTTATTTATTTTGTTGCATGAATTTCTATAGGAAATTTATTTGACATTTCTTTCACATTTCTCGATCACTCCATCATCTATACAATCATAAGAATATCTCATGGAATGATGCGACAACTAAGTTATTTCAACAACTCAAAGAAGCCCTTTGCTCAACGTTAGTTCTTGCTCTTCCTTACTTGCCTCATCCCTTTGAAATAGAAATCGATGCATTGGATTATACCATAGGATCACTTCTTAGGTAGGTGGATACCACTAAAAAACACTTAGTGCGATAAAAAAATACCTACAAAACTTATGATAAAGATCTAAGTATGAATATTTTCACAGTGTATCAACATTGTGTTTAATCTTCTGGATTTTGCACAGTGTCCTGAAGATGGTTGGAGTGTCTACTTGAAACACGTCGATCGTGTTTAAACTCTGACACAGTGAAAAATCCAGAAGATTAAACACAATTATGATAAATAATTATATGCCTTGATTTAAGCACTCAAGCAATGGATACATTATATCCTTCATAAGGAGACTAGCCTTCACACTAATAATTATCCCCTTATATTTTTTATCTCTCAATCTAAGATTCATGTACAAATGCATCTTAAATGGGCCTCTTATCTTGAACAATTTATTCTCGTTATTAAGTACAAAAAGGGGATTGCTTAAAAATTTTCTAACATGTTGAGTTTACCTCTTCTAAGGTTTTTCATATTCTCAATACAAAAGTTTTTGCAAGTGAAGAATGGAAGTTTCTTTATTCATTATATCCATGCTTTGGGTCAACTCTCACTTCTTTATAATAACCTAAAGTGGTAAATCAAACTTTTTTTCTTGATTATACATTAATAGATGGTTTGTGTACACATTAACTCAACTTTTTGTTCCATATGGTTCACCACACCCTACACTCATCCAAGAGGCACACCACTGCACTTCCCATAATGGTCATTCTGTCACCTTGAGGACTTTACAACATTTATAGAGATGCTTCCATTGTCCTTCTATGAGGAAGTATGTGGAGAATTTTATTAGAAGGTGTGCCTTTTGCAATTAATCTAAACATTCTAATAGAAATATTGGCCTATACGAACCACTTTAAATTCCCTCACAACCTTAGGAATCCATATCCATGGACTTTATTAGTGGCTTTCCCACCATTCTTAGGAAGCATACTTTCCCACCATTGAGCATGTCATCCCATGAACATTGATAGCTTCCAACATGAGGGATTTAATCGAAAGAGTTGTGTGTTGTGGGCTGATGGATTTTCAAATTAAAATCAACTTGTTTCTAGCAAGCCAGATCTTCCAACACGTATATTTAGGAAGCATCATCCACAACCTACTCATATTTGACTTATTAAGAAGTGAACCAAGATAGAATTTTTTTTAATTTTATAAGAGGTTACTCCAAAGGGAGGGAAGAGTTATGGTCCCCCCCAATTCAAATAAGGATTTTTCCCAAACCTTTTGAGTGAATTTGCATTATAGGAATAGATGTTTGGTCATCTCTTCCTACTTATGGAACAACACAAACGAGAAGGCCCATAAATGTTGTGCTTCCAAAGGTTTTTAGCTGTGAGGATTCTCTCATGTGCTAAGACCTAATCAAAGGCATTGATTTTATGAATATCACTTGGATGCCAGATCATATTCCACATATTAGATTGAGGGGGAATATCCCAATTAGAGATAAGCCTTAGATAAACTTCTCGAATAGAGAAAAGGTCATCCTTGCCCCAACTGTGATAGTATCTAGAAGAAATTGTAATGGGGGTGGCACTTTGAAGCATGGACAAGAGGATGTCAAAGTGATATTGCATATTCCTAGGTATCTCCACCTATTTCCATATTTCCCATCGTCTTGAAGAGACCCACTCAAATGGATCAAATAAAAATCGACATCCCTTGTTCATTAACCAATTTATTATTTCATCAAGGATTGGTTTTGAAGCAAGTGGGGCACATCCCATGATTTTATTTTCCCATAAATTAATCTATTTCCATTGCAAGGATCCAAAATAATCCATATTGGATTAGCTTAATGGAAGCCTTGCATAAAATCCAAATACTTATCCCTCTACCTTCCCACTCACTATGATATATACATCGCATTCTTGAGCCCCTTAGGTATTTTTTTTCTTATCACTTCTTTCCGCCAATCAACTTTCCGAGTGACTAGTCTCCATAAAAATTTTGAATAGCTAGATTCCTTATTCTTGAATCTCTAATGACAAGCCCTCCATTAATTGAAGGGGCTCGAATAATTTCCCATTTTATCAAGTGAAACTATTTTGATTTGATTTACCCTCTTGCCAAAGAAAGTGTTGAATCTCCTTGCTAACATTGGCCATGATGTGAGTGGAGCACTGAAAAAAGGAAGAGATGAGAGAACCAACTTGATTAAGGTAATATTAGATGTTGGGTTCAACCACTTCACCCCCCAAGCCTACACTTTGGTTTTAATTTTTTGAATAGCATGTGCACAATCGGTAGACTTTGGATATTTTAGAGAAATGGGAGTACCTAGATATGTAAAGGAAGTCCATTCGTATTGCTTGGTAAATCCAAATATGAGTGAGGTGCACCGTAAAATCCTCGGTGAGATGTTATAGCTTAGAAATTGATGCTTTCCTGAGTTCATATGTCATCTTGAAGATTCAACAAAGGAATCCAAAACTTCCTTAAATATATAAGCATTCATTGAAGAGGCTCCACCCAAGAAAAGGGTGTGATCTACAAATTGAGCATGATTCAATGCTTTCACACCATGAGAGATAAAAAAAGTTTCAAATATTCCCTTCCTCTCTTTCCTTATCCAATATCTTGATTTAAGTCTCTCCCATAATAATATAAAGAAATGGATATGGAGGGTAGCCTTGTCTTATACATATGGATATTTGAAAGAAAGGGGAAGGCCTTCCATTGATCAAGGGCACAATCCAAGTTCGACCATCACATGCTTTGATCTACTTTATTAAATTTGAGGAGAACTAACTTTTTCTAAAATGAAAAAGATAAAACTATCTCTAACTTTGTCAAAATCATTAGCAAGATCAACTTTTACAACCATACCTTGGTTACCTCTACTATAGCTTGAGTGAATGGCTTCCTGAACTAGAACAATAATGTCAAAGATTTGTCTCTTTGCGATAAATCCAACTTGATTTTCTAAGATAAGCTTGGGAAGAAGAGTCTTGACTTTGGCTACCAATATTTTTGTCAAGATCTTGTATGTTGCATATCGTAGAGAGATGGGCCTAAAGTGAGAGAGAGAGAGAGGTGGGATTTGTCTCCCTAGGAATCAGGGCAATGAAGGAGGAGTTCATTACTCTAAGGAAATGAATGGTAAATCCATCTGGCCTAAGGGATTTATCTGGCTCCAAGCACCAAATTGACTCCATTATTTTATTTTAATTGATCTTCTTTTCTAGAAATCAGTTATCTTCATGTCTTAAACTGGGAGTATTATGCAACATTTATTTCTTAGCAATTGGGTTGGAACCACTTGTTTCTATGTAAATATCCTTTAAGTTCCTATACGCCTCTTCCTTAACAACATTAAAATATCATATTTTTCTTCCATTGGAGTTGTTTATTTCCTTAATAGTGTTTATATTCTTTCTACTCTTGGCTTGTTAATGAAAGAACGGTGTTTCTGCCCCCTGTCTTTAACCATAAACTTCTAGATTTAAGGCACCATATCTCTTCCTCTTGCCTATGAAGATTACGAGTTGCTTGGCTTAATTCTTGCTCTTTATTAGATTATATCAAGACACTTTCCTTGCTCCATTTCTAGTTGAAGAGTTCTTCATTTAGCATGAATTTATTTCATTTTTCTAGTTAGACACCTGTTATCACACAACTTGTAGTTTTCCTAATAGGTGATCCTATCCAGGATGGTAGAGGCATTGGAAAACTAAATAGGTGACCCAAGAGATGCCACGGTACCCAAGGTAAATGGTTGTCACATTAACCGAGGAACTCTTCACTTTATATCTATCCTAAGCAAGACCAAGGGGGAGACCCTAGCTAACCTATGAAGGCTAGCGAACCTACTCAAGACCTCCAAGGGAAATGTGAAATGGAAAAGAAGAAGATCAAGAGTGAATGGATCTAGATCTAGGAAAGGTAAGTGGACATATGGAGTTAGTGTTACACCAAAATATCGTCACCATGAGTTATGTGTCATCCTTATGCCTTGATCCCTAAAGTTCCTGAGCTAAAACATCAGAAGAAAGGTTATTGTCTTTTGCTTTTTCCTTTTGTTGTCACCCCGACGTGCCCTTCCTTCTAGCAAGGTGCATTAGGATCAATGTGACGCGCTCTTCAAATTAGCAATGCGTCAGTGATGCGGTCTGCCCTTGTACAAGGTGCATTGATCTACTTATGACGCATATTTCCCTTGTACAAGGTGTGTCGCAGTTGGGTAAATTGGAGAAAAGGAAGCTTCAAGCAACTTCTCAAAGCTTTGGGTTTCGTGGAGGCTTATCCCTAGAGACCTAGGAAGGTGGAACTTGATCCCCTTTCCTAGTGGGATGATCCCTTAAGCCTCTCCCCTGAATCCTAAACCTCTCATATCCCTTTAGCTCTATAGATATGAACCCCCTCTCCATTGTGAAGAGAGTAAGGATTGAGTACCTACATGCTGGTGGAATTTTGCTAGGAGATCCTCTTCATCCATTAGAGGCTAAGCATTTGATCTTAAGGATAGCATTTTTGGAAGGAGGTTATGACGTCAAAGCATCAATTGTAACACCTCTCTCTTTGTGTTTCTTATCATTAAATTTAATACATATTCTTTCCATAAACTATATTGTGTTAATATTGTTTAGGATTGACCTCTTTGACTATTAATCTAGATTGATACACATCCATGTGCTTTTATCTTTTGTCTGTTTCCACATGTTATTGACTGGTTTTACAATTTGAGATCTGAATATCGGGATTTGGATCAGCAAAAGGAGAAAAGATCTGCATCCATAAAGTAAGCTACTTCTTTCATTATCTTTCATTTTAATCAATATAGGAAAGTTGTTTGTATTATGTACTTTTTTTGTTCTAGATCTAAATCATTTAGACTAGGGAGATCAGTTTTTGTCTGCATTAACAGATTGTCTACAAACAAAATTGGAAACCATACTAGGGAAAGAGGTCCGTGATTTTGATTTCATTGTATTTTTTGTTTCTTTGATTTCTTTCCAATTAGTTTCTAGCCTCTAAGTTCCCTCTTATCATTAGATCTAACCTTCAGAGAGTTTCTGGACCATCCAGAATCTGCTTAGGATCATTAGTGGACCATCTTCTTGTTTATTCTTGGAGTATTTTTTATTTTTGTTGCTCAAATCCCGCCTGGTGCACCTGTTTAGTTCAACCCTTGTGTCACTATAATTCTGACACGATTGACATGTTAGCAAACTGCATCGCTAACTCTCTCTGGCAGTTTACACACTGTGTCGTTGACACGGTTTCCCATTTTGGAGAGAGCTTTGTTGGGTCGTCCAACATTGTGGTGCACACTTGTAGGGCGCGTCGCCCTTCATTAGTTGGCACTCAGTGTAAAAAAATTCAAGGTTGGTTTTTGGTTTGGTTTTTTGAGTTCTATGTGGTTGTTCTTCGCTACTGCAGAACCTCCTAGGAACAACATGCTATGTCCTTGGCTTGATTTTGAATTTTAAGTGTCGATTAGAATCCTAGCTAGTCAAGCAGCTGTTTCATTCCTTGTGGGAAATCTCAATCCCCCATGTGTGCACTCAGTCTTGTGACTCCCTATCACCTTGGCTAATTTGTTCGATCTGACTTATGAGCCCTCCCATATTTAGTTGTTGTGACTTTTGCTCGATTTTGTGTGTTTTGAGTGTTTTTGAGATTTTGGGTGATTATTTTTCTTTAGGAATTTCCAACCGATTAGAGTTTGCAGTAGTATATTCTCTCATTTTTTTTAATATAGATCTGAAAAGTGACATAATTCTCAGACATATTGGGTACATTCTATTACAAAATCAAAGTTGATCATTATCTTCATTTCAATTTTATTTCTTGGAATTGTTGTAGAGGATTTTACATGCTTTGGAAACAATTATTAAAATATCTTTGAAAAGTTTGAAAGATTTATTATTAGCTTGCGTTTTCTTGGTTGTGAAAATTTATCCATCATTTCCTTGAATATTTCAAGTGCATTTGAACTTTTGCAAAGCATTCCAAAGGTATATGTTGGCTTACATAACTGTCTTGAGGTTTTCTATAAAGACCGAGGTTTTTCGTGGTTCAAGGAACCAACAAAACCCCTTTTCACTGGCCCTTTCGGCAATAATCTACGAGCAGACTGAGGTCTCCCCCGAGGAAAAGTTATGGGGGGGCTGTGGAATTTGTTTTCCACAACCGTGTGATGAGTGCTTAAACAGATCTAATGAGCAGCGCGCTGATGGGTTGCGCTACGAACTGAGGACTGTGCGATGATCACCTTCGTCACGGTTAACACTTCTACAATCCCAAACGCTTGATACAACTTGTGCATCCAAGGACTGCGCGGCTCGAAAATAGCTCAACACGGGATAGCGCAACAGATAACTACGCTTCCTCTTCAAACTTAACCAGTTTCAACAAGTAACACTTAGCGTTTTACCTACTCATCAACTGCCTTAGATTATTGATCTTATGACTTATGCAATGTGATGGAACTCAAATTACTGCGCGCTTTTGGTGCTGCGCTCCGATAGAGTCGCACAGTTCAAACTCAATTGACTTAAATGCTTATACAATAGGCTTACACATTCATTCAGACTTAGAAATACTTAAGCATCTATCATTCATCCACATATGTGTAACTTAACATATTACTCCCATCTCATTCCTTACGATGAATACATATAAAAGTAAACACATAACTGGTAAGCAAGATCTCAAGCATTCATTGTAAGCAAATAAATAGATGCAAAACATGTAAACAATCACATAACACAGGAATTTAACGTGGTTCACCCCCAGGATGGGAGCTACGTCCACAAGAACTATTGTTGTATTAGTCTTTGGGAAGGGTACAACAGTTCCATTCTGCGCACTTAGCTGCAGACTCTCTTCTCTCGCAATAGGCCTCTGCACACACAGCTTGCAGAGCCTTTACAATGGCAAACTCAAAACAAGTCTTCTTCAAGATTATACAATGAGAATTAAACCCAATAAACAACCCTTTCCCTTACAAAATGGTGGCTATTTATAGATCATTCCCATAGGTCATGTCTTTACAATGTACAGGAAAAAACCCTAAGGTTTCCCAAAACTATCACAGTTTTCCCTTAACCGGACTTGCTGGCTTCTGGTAGTGAATCTTCCATCGTGGCCATCCTTTGCACGTGGTCACGTCACTATTAGCCTGCCTTGTCGACCACATGATGACTGTTGCTTTCTCCTGGTTGTTCCTTCTCTAATGACCTTATTCGGCCGGTTCATGTAGTGGTTCCTTGCTTGTGCGATCGGTCGCTTTCCTTCGCTTTACTCCTTACCCATCGCTTGCTAATCATGGAGCATCTTTACCAACAATAGACCATCGATGGTCCAACCGGAATATATGTCACCTTCCGTCCAAAATTCCGCCTTGCCGGATCTCTGTAGATTGGGCTCATCACAACGTTGTACTCCTTTGCAACGCTGGACTTCGCAGCTCTTCCAACCCTGCACTACGCTCAACTTCGTAGCTTCCCAAAACTAATTTGTTCAAAAAGTCTTCAACTTTACTGTGCTTAACTTCATAATGCCAAAAGTTAATTTGCACAAAAATGCTCCACTTAGGCCCGGCCCAACAGGTCCCTAACACTTACCTGTGGCTCGTCCCCAAGCCACCTTCAACCTCTACTTCTCCGAGTTGTTCTTCCTCTTGCGGAGCTAACTTCGCAGTAAGCTCTTGGTATGTTGCAGTCAATTTTGCAACTTCTTCCTTGGTGTCCTGCTCAATTTTTTTTATGGTTTCCAACGCATCAGTTGTTATTTCATCGTCCACTTGCTCTTGTATTGAATCCTATCCTTTGCAGAGCTCTTTCAGCTTTTCTTCAATTTTCTACATGATCTCATGCGCTTCCTCTTGTAGGGGCTGCGACTTATCTCTGATTTTAGTCTCCTTGTCTCGCAGTTCTTGTAGTTGTTTCTTCTATCCCCTAACTTCTAGAAATCTGCGGATTCGGTCCCTTGGTGAAAAAGCCTTGACTTCTGCGTCCAGCAATTCTAATGAAACCTGCCTATCTTTCAAAGCACTTTGGATTTCCCTCAACTCTGGATCTTCTTCCAGGGAAGTGAATGTTTTTGTTTCCTCATCTAACAAGGTTTGTCACTTAGCCACTTCGTTGGCTATACTTTATGTCGCATTTTTCACTTATTGTGCTCGAAGCTATTGCCGATTACGTGGTATCTTCGGTTGATTCTGCGTTTCCAGGGTAGCAATCTTTGTTTGATAACTGATCTCCATATTCTTCATCTCCACCTTAAGATCGCTAACCACCTAGCCAATCTTAATGACAGTGTCTACAGCCTCTAGTTTCTCATCGCATTCTAATATCTTTGTAGCTACCGCAACAACCGTAGTCTCTAATCTCTTTCGTCGATCGTGCTCATCTTGCAGTTCCATGGCCCTCTGCGAGCGGGATTCCTGCAATTGCTTATAGCTTGTTTGTATCTTAGTGTGCTGGTTCAAAGCGTCTATACTTCGCTCATGGATCTCCTCCACACCCTACAGATGCAAATTGTGTAGACCGGGCAGTGGTATCCTTACACTTAAGGGATCAAGTTTGACAATGCGAGACTTCGCAGGCAAGGTCAGGGCTAGAGATGTTGTCCTCAGCTGGGAAGTTCCCCCTGACTTCCCTTCCGACTCTGAGTCTCGCGACAAGGGTAATATGCATTGTACTTCTTCAATCCTTTCTGTAATGCCTTGCAGTGTGGTCAGATTCTTCTGCAGACTCTTCTGAATTACCTCATTCTTTTTATATTTTTCGGTCATCAGGTCTTCCATCTGCAATGTTACCGTAGACGCAATCATCTTGTAATTGTCATCATGGAGATTTGCTTCCGATGGTCCCTTAACTGCTTTCTGCTTTTTCTTCGGTACTTTCTGTTGTACAAGACTCTCAACTTCCTTCCTTTTTTCTGTCCCTATCCACAACTCTTCGACAATGAATGTAGGAATGGGATTGCTCTCCACGGAGTCACTTTCGATTTCCACAACTTCAACTCTAAATTCAGCAGGCCATTCCTTCATGATGGTATCAATGTCTTCTTCATTCATGTGGTATCTTCCTTAGAACCATTCAGGGTTCTTCTTCTGTGCCTTGGCTTAAATATGAATGGCACACATGTCAGCATAAAAATTGACTGTGCGAATATACTTAGTTGTTACCTCTTTTGTTATCTATGGTTTGACGATAATGGCCTCGCACATCTGCTCATAGTAAGTGTAGAGGACTTCAGTTGTCGCGTGCTACCTTTCTAAATTCAAATTCACCCAAAGGTTTGCATAGCAAGCTCCTCTGCAATCACTGCTGTCGATTCTTATGCCAATGTAATCCTTTGGGTCCTTCCATCCTATGAAAGCAATCAACACTATAAACCATGTATAATGGAAATTACCGCCATGTGTCTGGGTATCATTCAGTTCCTCCAAGAACTCATTCAACAGGTACTGACACCAGTTGAATCTTCGTCCCTCCGCGGCTTTTGCACCATGTAGTGTTGTGCCCGTAGGTACTTCCAATGGTCTTGTTTTCCTCAGAATCTTGTCGGCTAGCAGTTGTGTGACAAACCACGTAGCCTCATCGTCTATGCCATCTGTGACAAAGCCTCTCTTCCCTTTGACGATGGTTTGCATTTTCTTCATCTTCACGGCGACCTCCTTGTCGTGGCTCTTGCGTACAAAAAATTGTTTGCGGTCCTTGCCTCTCTTGCTTAACCCAGTTATTCGGTGGATCAGATCAATATTTAGGTCAAGATTAGGATCAAGCCACAGATATCCTTGGTGCATGGGCGACATGAGAGTGTGCACCACCACATTCAACTCTGGAATTTTGTCGAAGTGCGGGAGTCTCAACAGGTTGAGCAGTCCCGATTCGACTACTCCAGAAAACCAACTTTCTGCGACCAAGGTAACATTTCCTTTCACGTCTTTCTTCCAGCACATGTAATGGTCGGGCTGGAACTGTGGATAATTAGGTTCATTGGGGTCCTTCTGCATTTGAAGCAGATCATAGTCTTCCCACTTACAATCCAGGATCTTACCCAACAGATTTCCTCCCACTTCGACATGCTTTGACATAGGTGAGAGCGGAATCTCATACTTGGCATTCTTTAATAGCTTAATGGTCGGTGCGTCCTGTGCACGCAGCGAGATATACTCAGGGGTTAGCTTCAAAGGTATTTCCTAGTCACCCAACGGAGCTTGTGGCATTGTGGAACTCATCACTTTTGGTTTCATTTTCGGAGTTGTTGGTTCTTTGCCTTTATCTTGCATTGTTGTAGCGTGTCTTGGTGATCTTCGGGAACTCTGACCTTGCTCTATCATAATTTTCTTGACGGGATTTCTCATCAATCCTTTGATTCCTCCGTATCTAAATACCTTCACAGTCTCCTGGACTGTGAATTCTTGCTCAATAGAGGACCTCTCAGACATTCACTGGATTGGTCTGGAAAGACCAATGGGATTTCTAATAACTTTCTGGTAAATAATCTCAAAGTATTGCTCACGAGAAAATTAAAGGGTTTCGGTAATGCCCGCGAGTCCAAATACAGTTGTATTTATAGGCGCAGCTATCTTCCTTCGCGCCCCTCAACGACTAGATAAGCATTAAATGCGGTATCCGTTGGCCAAATCCGGTTAATATTTCAGTTATTTTCTCGATTAACTCGTTCAGAACGGCTAATTCTGTGTTAAATGTCTGAGCGGTCGCTAGAAAAAGTACTGTATAACGGCTATATTTGCAACCAACATTCTAACGGCTACTTTTCTAGAATGTTGAGTCGAACTGCGCGGTGGACCATCACTACTCCAGTGCAGTTGCTTCACCGTGTCAAGCTTCTAGGTTCTGAACTTGAACCTTCTCTACTTCATTGGGTTTGCGCAGCTACCTTTTCGAGCTTCGCGCTGCACGGTTCTGCTTTTCTTTTTCTTTTTCTTTTTTTTTTCTTTTTTCTCTTTTCTTCTTCTCTTTTTTTTCTTTTTTTTCAGCTACACTCTACAGAGGGTTCTGCGAAGTAGGGCTATCCAGATATGGTTTTAGCCTACTTCCATTGACTAATCCAGGTAGATCATCTCCAGCTAACGTGGCTAATTGAACTGCGCCAGCATTAGTAACATGTACAACAGTATATGGACCAAGCCAATGCATCTTAAACTTTCCAGGAAATTTCATAAATTTGCTATCATACAAGAGGACTAGATCACCTACCTAAAAGGACTTGTTCTCGATGTGGCGATCATGCCATGCTTTTTCTTTTTCTTTCTGCACTTGTTGGTGAAAGCCTGCAATGAAGTGATCTTCCTCTAGACCAACCAAGTGTAGAATTCTTTCTTCTAGTACGTCACGATCTGCCATGCCTGTGAATGCAGCTATTCTCAAGCTGGGAATAATATACTCCATAGACATCACTGCTTCCTGTCCATAGACCAATCTAAAAGGCGTATGGCCTGTCAATTTCTTACAAGTAGTTTTGTATGCCCACAACACATCTGGAATGCGCAGATCTCAATCATCCCTCTTCGCATTACATATATTAGTTAGCGCATTCTCCAGTACTTTATTGAAAGCTTCAACAGTTCCATTTGCTTGTGGATGATATGGCGTACTTCACTGATGATGAATGTGGAACTCTTCTGTCAATGCCTCAATAGTTCTATTCAGAAAATGAGTGCCTTAATCACTCATCAAAATCTTTGGGCATCCAAACCTTGTAAGGATGTTCTCAAAAAAGAATTGTGCGGCAGTGACTGCGCTACAGTCCTTCACTGGCTTTGCTTCTGCCCATCTGGTGAGATAATCAGTAGCAGTAATAATATAGCAGTAATAATATATCTCGCACCAGTTATTTTTCCTGATGGGTTTATAGGTCCCACAAAATCAATTTCCCATTTCTCAAATGCCTGAAGTGTCAGTTGTAGATTCAAAGGCATCTCGTCTCTTCGCGGTGGCTTCCCTATCCTTTGACAAACATTGCAGCTCTAGCAATGTTCTTTTGCATCTTTTTGAATAGTAGGCCATCATAGCCCTGCTCGCAATATCTTCTGTGCAGTGTCTCTTCCTGCATAGTGGCTTCCCGATAAACCTGAGTGTGCCTCAACCAAAATAAATGGCTTCTCGTGTTCTAATACACATTTGCACAACACTTCATCCGGTCCCAACTTATGTAGTTGTTCGGTAATTATGGTGAAGTCTGTTGCTCGTACTACCAGCTGCTTCTTCTGCTCCATAGTGAATTCAATGGGTGCCAACCCAGTAGTCAAGAAGTCTATGATATCTTTATTGTAGTCATCAACAATCTGGATGGAAAACAACTGCGCATCAGGAAAATTGTCTTCAACATTCGTAGGTTCTTCTCCTGACTCGATTCTTGACAGATGATCAGGTCCCAAGTTTAATCGGCCAAGCTTAACCACTATTTCAAAGTCGTACTCCTGAAAGAGTAACAACCATCTGCAGATTTGCCCCCCTAACACTGGCTTGTTGACCAGGTATTTCAAAGTAGAATGGTAAGTGAACATAGAGAAGTGCACACCAAGAAAACAGTGCCTGAATTTGTGCAGTGCGTAGACCATAGCTAGACCTTCTCTCTCAGTAGTCGTGCAATTATTTTCTGCAGATGAGAGCTTCCTGCTCGAAAATGAAATGGGATGGTCAATACCTCCATATCCTGGTTTTGCTAGTACCACTCCCAGTGCTATACACGAAGCATCAACAAGGACATGAAATGGTTTCTCCCAGTCTGGAAAAACTAAGATCGGCACAGTTACCATTTTCTCTCTTTAATGTGTCAAATCCTTGTTCACATTCTGCGTTCCAGATGAACTACGCGTCTTTCTTTAACAACTTCTCCATTGGCGTGGTTATCTGAGCATAACCCTTTATAAACTTTCGATAATAACCTATATGGCCCAATGTGGTGCGCAGTTGCTTTACTGAATTCGGTGTCAGCAGGTTTACAATAATTACGATCTTTGTAGGATCAACCATCAAGCCTTGTTTGCACACAATGTGTCCCAATAGGATTCCATAGGGTACACAAAAGAGACACTTCTTCAGGTTCAATGAAATTTGATGTTGTCTGCACTTTTCTAGCATCAATCTGAGGTTTGCGCAATGGTTCTTCAACAACCCAAATACTGTTCAATCATCAAAATATGCTTCTAAAAACTTATGCATGAAATATTTAATGCTGCGACCATAACTTTAGAAAATATGGCAGGTGCGTTCTTCAGTCCAAAAGGCATTACTGTGTACTGGAACGACCCCCATTCAGTGGCAAAAGTTGTCTTGTGTCTATCTGTTGGATCACTTCTTATCTGATGGTATCCCAAAAATCCATCAGTGAAAGAGTATGCCTCATTTCCTCCAACGTTATCGAGCACCTCATCAGTGAAGGGAGTAGGAAATGGGTCATGCATCGAAGCATCATTCAATTTTCTTAGATCCACGCAGATCCTGGTCTCACCCTTAGTTTTCTTGTCCTGGATCACCATCGGGCTTATCCACTCTGACTATTCATCTAACTCGATGATCCCCGTAACGAGCATTTTATCAAGTTCTGCCCTGACTCATTCTTTGTATCGTGGATTCAGTCTATAGGGACTTTGCTTAACATGCTTCGTGCCTGGCTTAAGAGGTATCTTCATAACCCCTAAATCACCCAGAATACCTTTCATTTCTTTGAACTTTGTTGGGAATAAATCCTGATATTCATGGAGTAGGTCTGCGATCTCCGCGACCGTCTAATCATCCCAGTAGTCTCCAATAGACGCGAACTTCGGCTATTCACTTGTGCCAATGTTCACTTTCTTCATTTTTATAGGTCCACTCATGTCTGGAATCCCCAGGGGAGGTCCTTCTACTTTGCGCGCACCTTCGGACTCAGGTATATTGACGTTGCACGGATCCTCCTCATCGCTTTCTTCTTGTTTATCTTCTTCTTCAGCAAGGTTATAGCATTCAAGGGCATGCTCTATCTGTTTCATGTACTCTGGCTGTAGGTTTTCAAGTACTTCTATATCTCCAAAGAATTCCTCTAATGTCATGTTTCTATGTGGACATTCTGGTCTAAATATTCTTTCCTTAATAATCTGCAAAGCATCATTTATGCTAGCGTCGTCGTCTTCAAAACTGAAGCTCTTCTGGAAGTTCACAGCCAGGGTAGGCCAATCTATAGTTTCTCTGCGCAACTCCATGTCTAGATACCAGTTCTTTGGAATTTGTTCCCCCAACGTGTGCACAAACAGATGCACCCATTTTGTCTGTGGTCTCTCCTCCCATGCTTGTGAACATATTTCAATATGCTCCCTTGGATCTGTCTATCCATTATATTTTTCAAAGGTCAGTGAACCTTCTCAGTGAATCTGATCTGTATCTTTATTCTGCACTGATCCCATGTGGTCAATGTCTGCTTATAGCATTCCACCATCTGGCAGGTGTCTCGTGCAGTGCCATGTCTAGCGCTGGTAAGTGATGTTCTTCTGGAATTGCTACAGTATATTCTTTGATAAAGGAATAAACATTAGATGAACCATCATATTGGACTTACCTCCTTTCCAATCCATCGCAATGACTTTGTAATCTGCACGCATCTCCTTGCAGATACTTCATACATATGGCCTTGCCAGTTCTCCAGTCCTGCATCAGAGTCTGATATGCAAGAACTGTCGCATCGCCAACTGAGTGTTCCATCCGCAGTGGGATTAATATAGTCATGTTGATTTGCAGTCATCTTGTAAAGGCAGTCAAGATCCTGTGCTTTGGATTCTTCCTGAATTGGCTCACTGTATCGGTCTCCATCTACAGGGTCCAGTGGTGTGATGACCCTGAGATGCTTTCCTTCGAAGATCATATTCTTTGTCTTCAATTTTATGATGGCGAGGTTATCCATATCCTAGTCAATTCTCAACAGTGCAGGATAAGGCTGACTATCATCCACAATTTCGATAACCTCGAAGTCTGCATGACTACGCACTCCATCAATGTCAACAATAACATTGGATAACCTTCCAAAAGGTATGACTTTCTACTGGTTGGCCATTCTCAACTGTATAGGTGACCATAATAGATTTGGTCTCCCCATTTGCTGCCATGTCTGTTTAGTTAAGACATTTACTTCAGATCCCAGATCAAGAATGATCTCATCCATCTCATAGTCTCCTATCTGCGCACTGAGTCTCATTTCTCTTCCTGTTCTTTTGTGTTTCTCGATGTGATGAACTGCACTTTGGGAAGTTTCCATCTCGCTGCGTGGTTCATATTGATCTAACGGTTTTTGTAATTTTGTGATAGCATCTGGTCTCTTTAATAGTTTCATGCAGCTCCTTAGGAACTACGCAACAGAGGTGCCTGTCTCTACTGCGTGGCACATTTTGTCATAAGCCGCCGGCATATCCTCTATATGCGGTATTTCACTGCGCAACGGGATTCTTGGTGACCTAGGTGCTTGTCCTTTGATAATGTCCCGTGCTTCTTCAAATAGTCCTTTATTTTTCTCTAGATCGAAAGCAGGTGTCTTTCCAATAGCTTTTCTGATCCAAATTGTTTCAAGAGGAGTCTGCTTAGTTTCAAAGCCTCCAGAAGTCGAAGCTTCGGCTCCTTTATCTCTCCCTGTTGTAGTGCCACTTCACATCACTACATTGATACTTGGATCCGCATGCCTTTTCTGTGTTGCGATCAACTGAATGTTCGGGTTCAGCGCATCTTGCTTTCTTTTCTGCATTTCTGTAGCTAACACTGGGAAGACCTCAATAACATGATCAAAATATTTTCAATAATTAGAAGTAGTACATTCATTGGTACAATCTCTGGATAGGTGGCCTGCCTAGCGACAGTTGTAACAGATCATTTGACCTCTTCCCCTTCCTTGTCCTGGACCAGTATTTCTTCCTCTTCCGCGGAATCCTCCACGGCCTCTATATGTGCCCTGGTCATACTGCGCATTATCTTGCTTCTGCGAAGTTGCTTCTTGGACTCTATATACTCCACTATCACGCATATGCTCCATGTCTTGCTTTTTTTCCTGCATGAGCTCATATGCCCTACAATTAAATTCATCATGTCCAACTGATTTACAGAAATTGCAATATAGATTCTTAGGGGTGCGCACATACTTCTGTATGAGATATAAATCTTCAGGCCTGTGGCCTCACGTTTTACAGATTTCACACCATGGTGCTTGATTTTGATTTAGCAGATTCGGTGCTCCACTGTTAAGATACTTTTGAAATAAGGGATAATTCTCTCTAGTGTGCCCTTCTCCTTTGCATCCTATACACCATACTTCTTGTATTTCTTGTTTTCCTTTTTTCATATCCTGAAGTTGTAATGTTAGGGTAGCTAACTGGGTCTGAATCTGAGACATCCTAGTGCTAGTCTCTCCAATTGGTGAAGCTTACAACTTCATCGCGATTTCCAAGGATTCTTCTTGTGAATCCACCATCTACTGCATCAGTGACAGTCTGATATGGGGCAACAACGCAGCTACAAACCATTCCTGGTGCTGTTGCAGAGCTATGACAAAACTTACTTGGTCTAGCAATGTCTTAAATTTTTGGTCAAATTCCCAGACAATTTCATTAGGTTTTTGCTTAATCTCGTTTAATTCTTTGATACACTGTGATTCTGACTTTGGTTTTTTAAATTCGCTCAATAATGCAGCCTTAATTTCTGCTAAGGTTCTATTATGTCCTTGAGAGTACTTCATGAACCAGTTTAATGCTCTGTCTCTGAACGTGGTGACGAGCTGCGCTCTCTTCACAGCATCATCCTGGACCTGCTTAACACTCCAGATGGCTTCACATAAAAACCAGTGCTGGTCAGGGTCTTCTAGACCTGTTCCTTTGAATATCGGCAGCTTGATATCATTAGTCATCCTTCTCCTAGGTGGTGTAGGGTTCTACACAGGTTTTTGAGCGGCAAAAGTGAAATTGGTACTGAGTGGAATGTTCTGAAGTAGGTTATTTTGAGTCGAGATAATCTGAGTACTCACTACCACGATGTTACTAGTATCAACACTCTAAGGATGAGGGATATTAACAACGGGAGGGTTCTGAACTGACGGGTTCTGAGAGATAGGAGGCGCGGTACTTGCAACGGGTGGATTCTACAGTGTAATAGGCTCATAGGTAGCGGATAGAGGTGCAATTTGGCTATCAGGCTGAGTTTGTAAATCAATATCTACACAGAGTCCAATCTTCTTAGTGGTACACTTATATCTTTTTCCACTTCTCAAATTATGCGTTTCTTTGTCAGAATCACTATAAATGCTATTGACCATTACAAATTCAAATTGCTAGAACTCTTTACTGGATTTTTAAAATACATTTTTAAGCTAAAAGGAATTTAATGTATAAACTCAAATTGTTCAGGTACTTACCTTTGAAACCTTCAAAAAATTCTGCTTCGGCTGCGCTGTAGGACTTCAAGGTGTCCATAGCGAACTCTGTCATGAAGCCTTCTAGGATACCGTCAACCCAAAACTCGACTGCTTTGGAAAATGGACTATATGTTGCTTGGAGCCTTACAATGAGCTCTGGGGTCCACTCAGTCGGTATGTCTGGCGGGAAACAGTTCTTGCGCTATGCGAGCTACGATAACCACTCGTGCAACTCGTTTCCAAAAGATGCCCAGAAAATATCATGGATATCTTTCCACATATATTTATTTAACCAATCTATATCAGAGAGATGTGGATCTCTATTTTCTTTCCTGGTGAAGTCTCTTTCTGTCTTGTCACACCAAGCCCAGATTTCTATCTTGTCGGGATGCCAAATTTCTGCAATCAATGGGACCTTTTCTTCTGAGCACATCACTTCTTTTAAGCGCAGCAACTCATCACGGATTATTAGCGCAGCAATGGAACCATTTCTTGGCTTACATAACTGTCTTGACATTTTCTGTAAAGACCCAGGTTCTTCGCGGTTCAAGGAACCAACAAAACCCCTTTTCATCGGCCCTTTCGGCAACAATCTGCGAGCAGACTGAGGTCTCACCCGAGGTGAATTTATGGGGGGGTTGTGGAATCTGGTTTCCACAACCGCGTGATGAGTGCTTAAACAAATCTAATGAGAAGCACACTGATGGGTTGTGCTACGAACTAAGGACTGCGCGACGATCACCTTCATCACGATTAACACTTCTACAAGCCCAAACACTTGATACAACTCGCGCATCCAAGGGCTGCACGGATCGAAAATAGCTCAACATGGTATAGTGCAACAGATAACTGCGCTTCCTCTTTAGACTTAACCAGTTTCAAAAAGTAACACTTAGCATTTTACCTACTCATCAAATTCCTTAGATTATTGATCTTATGACTTATGCAATGTGATGGAACTCAAATTACTGCACACTTCCGGTGCTGCGCTTCAATAGAGTCGCACGGTGCGAACTCAATTGACTTAAATGCTTCTACAACAAGCTTATACATTCATTCAGACTTAGTAATACTTAAGCATATAGCATGCATCCACATATGTGTAACTTAACATATTACTCCCATCTCATTCCTTAAAACGAATACATATAAAAGTAAACACATAACTAGTAAGCAAGATCTCAAGCATTCATTGTAAGCAAATAAATAGATGCAAAACATGTAAACAATCACATAACACGGGAATTTAACGTGATTCACCCCCAGGATGGGAGATACGTCCACAGGAACTGTTGTTATATTAGTCTTTGGGAAGGGTACAACAGTTCCAGTCTGCACACTCAGCTACAGACTCTCTTCTCTTGCAATAGGCCTCTGCAAACACAGCTTGCAAAGCCTTTACAATGGAAAACTCAAAACAGGTCTTGTTCAATATTATACAATGAGAATTAAACCCAATCAACAACCCTTTCCCTTACAAAATGGTGGCTATTTATAGATCATGCCCGTAGGTCATGTCTTTACAATGTATAGGCAAAAACCCTAAGGTTTCCCAAAAATGTCATGGTTTTCCCCTAACCGAACTTGCTGGCTTCTGGTAGCGAATCTTCCATCATGGCCATCCTATGCATGTGGTCACG
The DNA here is from genome assembly GCA_027924585.1 of Larix kaempferi. Lineage (NCBI taxonomy): Eukaryota > Viridiplantae > Streptophyta > Pinopsida > Pinales > Pinaceae > Larix > Larix kaempferi. Next base: position 14,015,708 of record BSBM01000841.1, read on the forward strand.
TTGCTATCATCCCTCCCTGACGACCGCATGCCGACTGTCGCTTTCTCCCAGCCATTCCTTCTCTAACGACCTTATGCAGCTGGTTCATGTAGTGGTTCCTTGCTTATGCCATCGATCGCTTTCCTCTGCTTTACTCCTTACCCATCGCTTGGTAATCATAGAGCATCTTTACCAACAATAGACCACCGATGGTCTAACCGGAATATATGCCGCATTTCGTCCAACATTCTGCCTTGACGGATCTCTGTAGATTAGGCTCATCGCAGCGCTGTACTCCTCCACAACACTAGAATTCACAGCTCTTCCGACGCTGCACTGCGCTCACCTTCGCAGCTTCCCAAAACTGATTTGTTCAAAAATTCTTCAACTTTACTGCGCTTAACTTCGCAGTGCCAAAAGTTAATTTGCACAAAAATGCCCCACTTGGGCAAGGCCCAACAGTAGAAAAATCCTTACATTTTTTTATTTTCTTCCCATTTTTTGGATCATTATTTTGAAAATAAGGGTTATCACATTCAAAAAAGAGAAACTCTTCTTTTCATTTTTTCGTAGATTCGTTCAACTTGAAAAGAGAAAAAAAAAAATATTTAGATTTGGTGTGTTATCCATCTTTGTTGGATTGTGAAAGAGTGCTTCATTAGTCTTTTTGGTTGATTTTCAAAGCATAGGGGTACTTGTTCATTTTCATTATCGAAAACAAAAAGAAGATTTCTCCTTATTATAGCTATTTTTCATCGAAGAGAAAACGGAAAATATTTTCATTTTCATATAGTTAAGGTTTGCATCTTTTTAAATTCCAAATCTCTCACCTCATGCATTCACTTAACCATCAAGATAAAATTTAACGGTAGCTTAGGTTAAAACTGTATAGAAACTTGTGTGTTAAGTTAGAGATGTGTTCCGACGTCTTTAAGCATGGTAGTTGTTGTTATTTTCCTGCACTCCATCCTGGGGGCTTGTAGTTATTCCACGTACCAATCGGTATATCAAATGGCCTTTCATGTACCCTTGGGTATATAGAAAGGTACTTCACGTACTCAATAGTATATCGGAAGGCCCATGTCGTATGGATTTGACCTCCCATGTACCTTGTGTGCATCGGGAGACCCCATTAGGATTCCTGTAACTATCTGAGATAAAATATTGGTCGTCTTGGCGTGGCAATACACGGAGAACAGCAGTCGGGGAGCTACTATGCATGTGCTACTAGGTAGTCGGGTTATACTGTGAGGGGTATGGTCCTAATCCTCCCTAGTTAGTGCTCTGAAATATTGGGCCAAGTATAACTGTTGGACCCTGTGGTATATCGCAAGTTGTGATGCCTTTATAATCCCGTGAGGTTCCAGACCATTGAATCCCATCCATCACACAATTTGCTTGCGGATTTAGCTTGAGTAGATCTTGGAGTGTGCTTTTCTTTTCTTCAAAAGACTCTGTTACACCTAAAATCCTACCATCATGTCATTCAGTGTATACAACCCTGGAGTTCCATTGGCTAAGTCATTTACCTGGAAGGGACATCATTGTGCTTATGATAGGTTTTGAGATGTCGCCGCATGCTGCACTCATGCAACCTGCGACGTCGCACCTTGCTCCATTACAGGGTGCGACGAAGTCAGTTAATGGGAAAAAATAGCTTCTTCGAGCTCATTCTTGAAGGTTGTTGACTTAGATCCTTATCCCTGACCTGTTGGGGGAGCTGGCCTTCGGTTCCTAACCTCATGGGAGGATCCCCTATCTCTCTCCTATCATATCTCAACCTACCCTATCCATATACTATCCACTTAGCCCTATATAAGTGAGGCTCTACCCATCTCCAAAGGGGGGAAGTCTATGGTACTCTTATGCTGGTGAAATTAGGCTTAATAGATTTAGCACTCTAGCTTGGGAGACATTCACTTCTCTCTAGGAGCCTTGGCATGGCTTGTCGAAAGGAGCTTGTAACGTTAAGGAAATGGTTGTAATCCTCTTTTCTATTGTACTCTCCACTTTTCAATACAGTTAATACAATTGCTTTCCATAAACATTGTCGCGTTGATGATGTTTAGAGTTTTCCTCCTTAAGTGTTAACTTAGATCTATCATATGAAATGTATGCTTTCACTATTCCTGGTCTATTATATGTTCAACAGGGTATAGCCGTTTAAGATCTAGCAGCGCTGGAACATTGGATCAATGAAGGAGAAAGGGATCTGCAAATCCAAGGTAAACAATCTATCTTTCCATTTGCACTTCTATTTGATCTAGGAAAGTATTTTGTGTTCTATCCTATGTGTTTTAGACTTAGGGACATCATTGTGCTTATGCTCGGTTTTGAGATGTCGTCGTAGGCTGCACTCATGCAACCTGCGACGTCGCACCTTGCTCCATTACAGGGTGCGACGAAGTCAGTTAATGGGCAAAAATAGCTTCTTCGAGCTCATTCTCGAAGGTTGTTGACTTAGATCCTTATCCCTGACCTGTTGGGGGAGCTGGCCTTCGATTCCTAACCTCATGGGAGGATCCCCTATCTCTCTCCTATCATATCTCAACCTACCCTATCCATATCCTATCCAATTAGCCCTATATAAGTGAGGCTCTACCCCTCTCCAAGAAGGGGAAGTTTATGGTACTCTTATGCTAGTGAAATTAGGCTAAATAGATTTAGCACTCTAGCTTGGGAGACATCCACTTATCTCTAGGAGCTTTGGCATGGCTTGTCGGAAGGAGCTTGCAACATTAAGGAAATGGTTGTAATCCTCTTTTCTATTGTACTCTCCACTTTTCAATACAGTTAATACAATTGCTTTACATAAATGTTGTCGCGTTGATGATGTTTAGAGTTTTCTGTTAAGTTTATACTAATTTGACTAGCAAGATCACTGAAAGAAACACAATCACAAGATAGACAAATATTTTACCCTAGGAAACCCTCATGGGGTAGAAAACCCAACAAATATTTCCTCAATAAGATGATCAACCAAATACAAGATGTAGTCCAAGACTAGAGCTCCTTCTCTGCCTCCTATGCAAACCTCTCTCTCACTTGTGCGCTATTTTCCGAGTGACGGAAGAGTGAGATAAGTGAGGAACATCCTCCTCTACTTATACTTGTTTCCTGACTGGATTGTTTACCATATGGGGTCGACCTCTCATAAGAGAGTCTAATAAACCCTAATAAATTAACTCAGGGCCGACCCCCACATGGTAGATCTAATAACCCAAGTTACCATAATCCATCGGAGGAATAAACATCTCCGGATACATAATAAAGTCACATCGGAGGAATGAAACATCTCCGGAATAATACAAATATAATATTCTTAGAAGTTACAATATTTCAACATTTTCCTCCTTAACTGTTAAATTAGATCTATCATATGAAATGTATGCTTTCACTATTCTTGGTCTATTATATGTTCAACAGGGTATAGCCGTTTAAGATCTGGCAGCGCTGGAGCATTGGATCGATGAAGGAGAAAGGGATCTGCAAATCCAAGGTAAACGATCGATCTTTCATTTGCACTTCTATTTGATCTAGGAAAGTATTTTTTGTTATGTCCTATTTGTTCTAGACTTACGTTAAGCTAGGGAGATCAGGCCTTGAGTCCACTCTTGGTAGATTGTCTATCAAATAAACTGGTGACCATACTGGGGAGAACATGGAGAACATGGTTTTTTGTTTTTGTTAGTTGATTTCTTGTCAAGCCATACTATTTTGTCATTTCCTTCTTGAAGTGGATTTCACCATCAGATCTTCACTTTGAAGAGTCTAGTTAGCTTCCTTTGAGTTTGCACATCACATTTGCAGACCTTTTTATGCTCGCTGACTGGAGAATTGGTTCATTTTTTAAGTCAGATCTCGCATGTCGCACCTGGTCAGTGTACCCAGAGTGACACTGTGTTTTTCTTGATCTCTGTTCTTTTCCTGTTAGTCTGTCGTTGCGGCCCCTCCATTGGTATACTGCGACGTCGTCGCACTTCCCGTACAGGTGAACTGCGACATCACACTATGTATAAGAACAGAGTGCGTTGATCTGCCACTTTTTCCATGCAGACATGCCCTCTCCAGTTATGTTGTGCGTTTGGTTTGTGTGCAGACTCCCTCTGTACTGTATGATCCAGTCATAGATCCTTTTTGCTTTGTGTGATTGAATGTTTGGTTTTTGTTTGGATTTGTTTTGGGTTATGTTATCACACAACTTGTAGTTTCCCCTAGTGGTATCCTATCCGGGACGGTAGAGGAGATAGGAAACTAAAGAGGTGACCCAAGAGATGCCACGGTTCCCAATGCAAGGTGGGAGTCACGTCAACCGAGGCACTCTTCACTTCAGGTCAAGGTGAATCAAGACCTAGGGGGAGACCCTATAACTAATCAAAGGTGATTGGACCCAAACAAAGGTTCCTAGGGATGAGTAAGTGGTGAGTTACGGAAACCAATGCAAGGTAAAGTGGACCTAGAATTTAGAGTATGGTTGAAGGTGGTTTGAGGAATGATTAGTGATTCAACCAAGGTATGATTTAGGCCACATGATTAGTTATAATGATAAGATGTAATACCATACGTTGCACAAGTGGGTCCTACTTTCTTGGGATATGTGAAATGGCTTGATATGGACCACAAGGTGAAGTTAATGGATGCAATTGGCACTAGAGGATATGTAATGAGTAGATCTATGGATCTAAGTTGAAAATAGGAGTACCCATGTACCGGATCTAGGGTTTGACACAATCTCCAAGGAGTGCGACTTGCTTTGAGGAGGACTAGTGCCTTGTTGGATGGGCTAATGGAGTCAAAAGATATGTCAAAGTGTAGATCGGGACACCTAGAGGTCAAGACAAGTGGGCTAATTGAGATAGTGTGGTGGGATCTTGCTAGATCTAGGTTTTCATGAAATGACCCAAGTGGACCACAATCCCTTAAAACAAGGAATGCTATCCCCAAGGCAGATCGTCACACAATGATACTCTAGACCTAGGTTTCAAGGTATGCCCGTTCCAAATCCACCAAAATCTCAACCACCGACGTCCTCAAAGTGGGAAAACTCAGACACCCAAGGGAGTGCGATCTTGCTCAAGGAGGGCTAAAAAGGGGATAAGGTGTGTCAAATCAAGCCCAGTGGCCACCAAATTGTAGATCCAAGTAGCTTAGGCACCGATCTATGTGGATCTAGAAAATCAAGTCAATCCAAGGGTTAGATCTTACTAGATCTGAGTTTTAAGGTGCCAAGTAATTTAAAAGGGGGTTTTAATCCCTTAAAATGTGGAATGAGGCCCACAAGGTAGAAATCACCCAAGTAAAAGTCTGGGGGTAGGTTATCAAGTGTTTAGATTGCAAATCAAGTGGGATCTCACCTAGCCATGTGCTATATCTAACCAAACAAGCCTCTCTAAGGTGATTTGGCTCAAGAGGGCTTTATTGCCTTGAAAAGTGTGTCAATTTTAACCCAATCACCACCAAACTATAGATCCAACTAGGGGTGGATGCTATAGAGGTGGGTTTTTAATATCTCTTCAAAAGCAAGGCTAGATCTAAGTAGATCTAAGAAAAACCAAAATGAGGGTTTTGATCAATTAGGGTTTTTATGATCTAGAAATTATGGATGATTCAAGGAAGAAGAAGATCATACCTTTGGAGCATACCTGGACGAAGAGATGAATGCTAGTTGAGATGAGGATTACTTTTTCCAAAGATCAAATGGAGAATTTTTGAAGCCCTCTTGCCAAATAGATTTTTCCAAGCCACATATGTATCCCTCTAACCTGTCAAAACCAAGGAGCAAAGCATCAATCAGTTTAACATGTTGAAAGTAGATACAAGCAAGAAAAAGATAAGCAAAGAATAGTTGGTGCAAAGACAAAACCACTCCCTGTTTAACCCAAAACGTCCTCTTCCAAGCTTGAAGGGCAAGCCTCCCCACCAATTCACACTTGTTGAAGAAGTCTTCTCAACCTGTAAAAAAATATATGGCAAATATGCAAGATAGCTACAATAGATCCTCCAGTGCAATGGACAAAAGAATTTACAATCAAAACAACCAACATCCACTCCAACCCAAGCATGTACTCCAAAAGATAGAAATTTTATTCCAAGAGCCAAGAGCCAAAAATCTCTAGATGATTTTACAATGAGAGGCTCCCTCCTTAAATAGGATGGGGAGAGAGCATAATCCTAACCACTTTTTACATGAGTGGCTAAGATTAAAATATCAAAAGATCTAATCAATGGTTGAGATGAGCTCAACAATAAAAATACATGGATCAACCATAAAATATAATAATAAGTGGATAAAATCGCCCTAGGAGAGGGGATCCCACCAAATCATGATGACAAAATATAAAAATAAGCTTATGGTGGGTCCAAGGGGTAATTTTATCCACCCTTGGTCAATCCCCATAGCACAATAATAACAAAATAGTCATCAATATACCTGTTATCACACCATAGTAGCAGGGCTACTATTCTTGTATAGCAGATATCTGCACATTCCAGAGCTTCCTTATTCCAGAGCATGGCTATATATTTTGGATCACTTATGATCAGAGCAGTACATTATTCAGATTTTATGACCTTGTGTCAAGGCTGAGCCTTGAGAGTTCAGATTTGATGACTGATGTGACCACTTATCCCATTACAGTTTCAGTTCAGTGCCTAGAGATATATTGCAGCAGTGTTTCAGATGATGCATGATGATGATTATTATGATGATGTTGTATGATCTATGGATATGTTCTCACTGACTGTGGATTATTATCTTGTTGATTTAGTCATGATCAGGGCATGTGCTTGGTATATTATTCCTGATGTGGCAAACTATTTAAAATGAACTGTAAATCTTAAAATGGACAATTGCTTGCACTTTTTAGGTCATTTAACAAAACTTACTGGTATTTTACCTTACATAGACATGGTCTTTCCCCGACACCAGTTGTCTGCTAGTGTAGGCTCCATATTCACTTGCCTCCATCCATACATGACCTTCCTGTTTGACTTTAAACCCTGACATGTCTCATTTGACTTTCTGATACTGAGGACTTCCCCATTTTTCTACCTCTGTGTTTGGACCGCATCCCTGTTTATTCAGTGTCTCGGCTCTGAGTTGGTGACAGAACTTGCCTTTGGTGAGTTGGATTGTAGGCCTTGGCTCGAACTCCCCCTAGTCACTTGAGATGTTGTTGGCTAAAACTGAAAGCTCATGTTCTACCTATGGAAACTAAAAATTCGCCCATGGAAACAAAAAAGGGCAAGAGCAGTGAAAAGCTAAAAATACTCCTCGAAGAGTATAATAAAGGTCCAAAAAGCAATAGTTCTTAAAAGCTATATCTAAACAATTGCTGACCTTGTATAAATATATGAAAAACATGCCCTGGATGCAAGCTGCAACTAGTTGTGCTTCTCAGCACATCTGAAATCCGAAGGGTTATGTAGGCCAAAAAGGCCATGGAAATGAAATTGAATGATCCTAATGAACCTGGATCAACTTGATGTAGACATGATGCCTAAGTTGAATAAACACTCTCTAAACAACTTATCCATTTATGAGGCACAGCCATCCCCCGTGTTCTTTTGTCCAGCACAGAGTTTGTAGCTTCCCCCTTTTCCCAGTCCAAAGTATTTTTTGAGTTAAGTTAGACAAGTCAAACCCTTGGCCCAACCTTGCTCCTAGCCTTCATCCTTCACTAGCAGTTTGACCATGTCCAATGGGTGAGTTTGTCACTTGAACTATGGTGCAAGTAATTTTATATAACCACGGAATATGTTAACTTGATTAATGCCACTGAATGGAATTTATACTTTGAGCCTAGCTGTGGGAATGATTAGAGAAACATTGTCTTAATCTACTGATGTGATTTATCCTTGATTATATATTCTTGGGATCCGGGATGATGTGGACCATATATGATGATTATTGATGATGATTTATGGGCCCACATGTTTGATGATGATATCATATGATGGACATATGATGCAGATGATGTTTGATCCAGTTCAGCAGGTTTATTATCTCTTCAGATCAGCAGATTATACATTGTCCATATATGGTGGACCCTACAGCTGGCCCATTAGGGCAACCCAGGGTGTATGAGTACTCATTCCTAGTGGATTTGGGTCTTCTGGATCCATTGAGACACTTATCTTTCAGTTCCGGGCACTTCTGACAGTGATTGATGCAGTTTTACACTTGTTGACCAGATTTGGGGCTGATTTCCCAGCCTGAGCAGCAGGGGCCCCGAGAGGCCAGTTCACCTAGGGCGCTGATGATGGAGGGGGTGGTCCAGCCACTTGTTATTACCATTTATCCCCCCTCCCAGAGAGCCTGGTGGGCTCAGATGGACAGCGCTAGCACCCTAGGAGGCAGTTTTGGCACTTTCACAGTTCCCGAGGCAGTTAAAAAATGGGATAAAGTGGTCACTGAGGAAATCGATTTGGGCAATTAAGGCAAGGTTTTGGCATTTGGTTTTCACAGAGGTCTTCCAGGGTGATCTCACTATCTTCCAGTCAGTTTTCACCATGTGGGTATCTCCAGATTGATCACAGGAGGACATTTACTGCTCGACTGTCATGGATTCTGAGGACAGTTTTGGTCATTGTCATTATATTGGACATATTTTATTATGTTATTGTGCCTTGGGGTGAGCTAGCAAGGATTTATACCTCCTAGCCCCACCATGTGCTTATTTTATCATGTCCTAGTCATCATGAGGTGGATTATTGTACTTTCTACCCCTCTTGTGGGATGACGTCACCCTCCATTGTACCATTTAGTGAGGGCGCTATTGTTATGTTGAGTGATCCATGTGATATTATGTTATGGGTCATCCTAGCCATTGATTGTATGATGAGATCTTATAATCTCAACCACTCATTTGATGTAGTATTGTAGAGTGGTATAGGGTTTTGGTCTTTATTATCCTATATAAGGAGGAGACCCCCCATTGTATAGCTCACCTTTGGAGCTCTGGAATATTGGAATAGAAGATTTTTTGTGGAGCACATCTCTCTTGGCTTGTGGATTCTCTTGCATATTGAATATAAAGTATCTCTTCTATGTATCATTGTGGATTTTGGTGTTTTTGCTAACCTTTTGACAGGAAAGTCGAATTGGAGAGAGGAGGGCGACTTTTTGAGGGTTATTGTTGGAGGGATCCACATATTCTCTCTTGGGTTGATCTTGTGACAGGGAGTATCATTATTGTATCTTCGTGACATAGTTGATGCTTTCTATTACATCTTTCTACCATTTTCATAATCATCTTGCTTGACTTGTTTCTTTGATCTTGTCTTGTAGGAGGAGGACGATTTGGCTATCTTGGAGAAGGGCGATTTGGTTGGAGCACTTGGATCTCACTCTTGAATATAAACATAGGAGAATGCTATCAACTTGCAAGGTGGCCATAAGCAATTGAGGTAAGATCTACAAGGTATGTGCCTCTTTCATCCATTCTATCTCCATTGGTCATAAAACCCTAATTAAATCAAAACCCCAATTTTGGTATTTTTTTAGATCTACTTAGATTTACCCTTGCAATTGAAAAGATATTAAGAACCCACCTCTATAGGATCCACCCCTAGTTGGATCTATAGTTTGGTGGTGATTGGCTAAAAATTGACACACCTTTCAATGCAAAAAGCCTTCTTGAACCTAAATCGATTTTCCTAAGAGAAGCTTGTTGGGTAAGATCTAGCACATGGGTAGGTGAGATCCCACTTGATTTGACATCTAGACACTTGATAACCTATACCCATATCCTTGCTTTGGTGAAAACTACCTTGTGGACATCTCTCCATGTTTTGAGGGGTTGAAACCCCCTTTTGATCTTCTTGGTACCTTAAAACTTAGATCTACTAAGATCTACCCATTGGATTTACTTGAAACTTTGAAGGAACATAGATCGGGGTACTAACATCCCGGATCTACATTTTGGTGGCCATTGGACTTGGTTTGGTCCACCAAACCCATCTTTTTCCCTTCCTTGAGAAAGTCGCACCCCCTTGAAGTTTTGAGTTGGACCACTTCTAGCAAGTGGGTGGTTGAGATTTTCAGAGATTTGGAATGCCCATGCCTTGAAACCTAGGTCTAGACTGTCCTTTTGGCCCGATCTACCTTGGGGATTGCATTCCTTGTTTTAAGGAATTGTGGTCCACTTTTGGTCATCACTCAAAAACCTAGATCTAGTAAGATCTAACCATTGGATCACATCCATTTCACTTGACTTGGCTTCTAGGTGTCCCGATCTACACTTTGACATCTTTCTTGACTCCATTAGCCCACTAAACAAGGCACTAGTCCATCACCAAGCAAGTCGCACTCCTTGGGATTCGTGTCAAACCTTAGATTTAATACATGGGTACTCCTAGAAATAACTCAAACTCATAGATCTAGCCTAGATCTAACCTATAATACCAACTTCACACTTAACTTTACCTTGTGGGTCCACCTATAACCATTTTACACTTCCCAAGAAACTAGACCCACTTGTGTAAACAAATGGTATTATACCTAGTCATCATACCCCATCATGTGGCCTAAACCATACATAGGTTGAAACATTAACAAACTCTTACATCTCCTTCAACCATACCTTAACCCATAGGTCCACTTAGCCTTGCATTGGTTTCCGTAACTCATTACTTACCTACCCATAGAAACCTTTGTTTGGGTCCAATCAACTGTGATTGGGGTATAGGGTCTCCCCCTTGGTCTAGTTACACCTTGACCTAAAGCGAAGAGTGCCTCGGTTGACGTGACTCCCACCTGCATTGGGAACCGTGGCATCTCTTGGGTCACCTCTTTAGTTGCCTGACTCCTCTACCGTCCCGGATGGGATACCTCTAGGGGCAACTACAAGTTGTGTGATAACAATACCAAATCGTGCCTCTATGGACAAATCGTAGGCCTCCAAAGACCTTAGAAATCATCAGAAAGTGCCATAAGTGATGGATGTGGGCCCCGATGAAGATGAAACTGCTGGAGAAGGTGCGGAAGACATCCCACTCATCATCACTGATCATCCCATGCCAAAACTTTACCTCAGTAACCCAAATCGAATTCCTCTGTAGCCATTTCTACCAATCCAAAACTGCCTCGGGAAGCGTGTACATGTCCCAAACTGCCTCCTGGAGTGCCTGCGCTGTCAAGGTGAGGGAACCAGTGTGTCCGGAAGGGGGGTAATATGGTAAAAACAAGTGGCTGGACCACCCCCTTCATCATCAGTGCCCTATGTGAACCAAATAAAAATCATCTTTGCTCTGACAGGGTCTCCGACAGACCAAAACTGCACTAGGACAGCCTGTTGAGGCTAAATCATCACTGTAACTGCCCGCAACTGAAAATAGACTATCTCATTGGACTTAGAAGGTCCAAAACCATACAATATGTGTACTCATACGCCATATAGCTCTCTGCATGATCATATAATATACCCAATATACCGGAACAGGTGAAATAATAATAATCTGTAAATGATCAAATAATGTTGAAAACCATAGATCACCATCATAAACCTGTATCTGATGCATAGAACCATCATGTACATGTACATAGACCATATATCATCTACCTATGTCATCATAAGGTCCAATAATCTCATGTCCTGTGATTGACCTTGGTCCAACTAGGTTTGACCAAGTCAATATTGACCCAATATAACTCAGACTACCATCTGAAGCTGCTGCAAAGTGTCAAAGGTTAATGCATGCTCTACAACTCATTCAAATAGAAATTATAACACAAAGTAGTCATTACTGGCGATCTAAATCCAAATATATATTGTCATTAATTATTTATATGACTCAGAGTAGACTTTCAGGACCATACTCACTTCATAGTTGTGATCCATTTGCTAGTGAAGGGTGAAGGCTAAAAATAAACTGGCTAGGCCAAAGGATGACTGATTGTCTTAACATTGTGACACTTTGGACATGGGAAAGGGAATACACACCATAGTATATACTGAATGAGCAACAACACAGCGAATGGCGGTGTCTCACAAATGGATAAGTTGTTTAGAGAGTGCTTATTCAACTTAGGCTTCATGTCTACATCAAGTTGATCCAGGTTCATTAGGATCATTCAATTTCATTTCATGGCCTTTTGGCCTACATATCCCTTCGGATCTCAGGTGTGATGATAAGCACAACTAGTTGCAGCTTGCATCCAGGGCATGTTTTTCATACATATATAAGGTCAGCAATTGTTTAGATATAGCTTTTAAAAATCATTGCTTTTTGGACCTTTCTTATACTCTTCGAGGATTATTTTTCAGCAGTTCATCGCTCTTGCCCTTTTTAGTTTCCATGGGCGAATTTATCAGTTTCCATAAGTAGTACATGAGCTTTCAGTTTTATCCAACAACATCTCAAGTGACTAGGGGGAGTTTAAGCCAATGCCAAACATCGGGACAACCGACCAGAATGATTTAGGCCTACAATCCAACTCACCATAGGTAAGTTTTGTCACCAACTCAGAGCCGAGACACAATAAACAGGGAAGCTCATCCAATACAAAGGCTACAATGGGGAAAAGATCCTCCATGCCACTAGTCAAGTAGTAAGTCAAGGTGATAAACTAAAAGGTAGGTAATGGATGGATGAAGACAATGAGTAATGGAGCCAACACTAGCAAGCCAAGGTATGGTGGAATGATCACCTCTATTCTCTCTAGGGAGGGTGAAACCAATGAGTATGAGTAGTGAACTTCTAGGTCTGAGTAAGGACAGTAATATATATATATAATAAGATCAACCAAGTCCACATATCTATATGATCGCCAGATCATGACACTAAGTGCTAAGACATGCCATAAGAATGAATATAAAAGCAATATAACCATAACACCATGATATACCTGCTGAGTCATATACCTGAATGCTCATCCTCTGAACCATCATCTGTCCTCTTAAACTACTACTGTAACTCCGGGCACCATTGACTGCTCTGCATAAATGGTATAAGGGCTACATCGGTCATCTCTCTGAGTGTCCTGAGACTCAGTCATGGCATGGGGAATACATATACTGTCCAAAATCTGATAGTGATCCATAGATAGATGCTCATCTCATCATCTCAATGTAAAGGAACTGGCTGAAAAGTGCTCTGGAATCTGAAAAATAATGTATGGTAGCCCGGCTACTATATATGTGATAACAGGTTCCATCTTGGACGAGTCTGAGACTTGGTAGTGGCGAATACTCTTGTCCCCCCCACCTGCATCCACTCACCCTTGCATTCCCTCCTCTCCTTTCCATATCTGACCATTCTGTTGGATCAGTTTCCAAACCTCACTTGCATTCATTTCGTGAGTTTTGCTTGCTCCTAGTCTTGCTTGTTGCTGATTGATTTTGAGTGTTTGTATGTATTTTCAGTCCATTGTGTGCTCATCTCTTCTTGAGATTTTATGAGTTATTAGAGTGCTGCGAGTTATCTTTTCAGTTCAAGCATTTATGTTTAAAAGCACAGTTGTTATCAAATTGTCATTTTGATGCACTCATTGAAGGATCAAAAGTACTTTATTTTTCGTTAATTTTCAAGATCGTTTGAAGAATTGCATAATCATTGGAATATCTCATTCATAGATCTTTTGGAGAAGTTGAAAGAAAGTTGCATTATTTGTATTTTTCAAGAATTATGAGTTGCTCATCTTCTTGAAGAATTCGAATATAGATCAAGTTTTGCAATAGTAATTCTGTGCTTTGGAAATTGCATTGTATCTTTTCACTTTTGTGCTTTTAGGCTATCATAGTGAAAGTGAAAAGTTTGCATACCTTACTTAGAAATTCTCTCTTTTCATTACTTAACATCATTTTCGTTTTGAAAAGACAAATGAAAAAGAAAGAAAGAAAACATGCTTTGATTTGGCTTAGTAGTTTCGTGAAAATTTTTGTGTTTCGTTGAAAAGGAAAAAGAATACTTCATAGTCATTTTTTTTTGTAGATTTGGGATTGTCTTGCATTGCATTGCTCTGGTTAAGTTGTTGGAAAGAAAAAAGAAAAATTTATCCTTCCCATACATAGGTTCATTGAAAGAAAAGTGTATTTTTGCATGTATTTAGGGCCTGCATTATGTTTACGATTATGTACTCACCTCAAGCATTCACCTAACCGTCCAGATAAAATTAACAGTAGAACTAGGGTAAAATCTTTAGAAACTTGTGTGTAAGTTAGAGACGTGTTCCGGCGTCGTTAAGCATGGCAGCAGTCATTATTTTCCAACACTGTATCCCGGGGGTATTGTAGTATTCCACGTACTTATCGGTATATCGATCTCCTTCACGTACCCACCAATTCACCTTGAGTACTTGGCGTATATAAAAGGGTGTATCACGTACTCGATAGTATATCGAAAGGTCTCTTTCCGAACGGTTGTGCATTAGACAAAACCACTACGGATTTGAGCTCCCACGTACCTTGCGTATATCGGGAGACACCCTTAGGATTCCTGAAACCAACTGAGTTAACTTTTTGGTCATCTTGGCAGAGCAATACACCGAGAACAGCACTTGGGGAACTACTACGCACGTACCATCCAGGTAATTGGGTATGCAGGCAAGGGTACGGTCCCAATCCTGCTTGTCGCATCATATTGTTGGACCCTGCGGTATATCGCGACTTGCGAAGCCTTGACAATCCTGTGAGGTTACAGACCATTGAATCCACTCTTATAACATAAGTTTGCTTGTCGCCTTAGTTTGTGTAGGGTTTTATCTGGTCTGCTTTTCTTTTAGTTTCCCTTAGGAGAAACTTTTCATTTCAGTCACTCTGGTTGACTTTCCTTGGAGAAGGTCTCGTAGGATTCAAAATTTGCCACCCGAATATCCCCTTAACCAGGAGGTAATTTCGAGGGTAAGAATGGATCCACATGTCAGGGTCGGGTCACATGAATTGGAAAACCCCACTTTGAATGTTGGAGGACTCTTGTTTCCGCATCCTCCTCCAGATTCACTTGCCTCTCATCCCCCACGGGGTGAAGAAGCACAAATCCCCACTTCACAAGACTTACCTCCCGTTGCACCGAGAGAGCATGGATCGTTGGAATGGATAAATCAACCCCAGGATGACCCTACATCCATTGCTGGTCCATCAGCAGCTTATTGGACATCTTCTACGGGTCACCCAGTGGCCAATTTTTCCATTGCGCCCCCACCTAGTTGGCCTACCCCTGAAGAAATCTTCGCACCTATTCATGATTTTCTAGAACGATTACGTGTTAGGGGTGATGAAATTCGAAGATAGAGTCTTTCATGAAGGGTAGAAGACCCGCCATTATACTCTTATCAACCAATCCCAAGTCATGCTTTATCTTTCGAGTCACTAGAATCATCCACGCAACACATGACCACTGCTAAAACTGGTCAACCATCCATTCCTACACATGCATCTCCTTGACAAAGACCAGTTCAGTACCCCCCATAAACCAACCTGTTGAAGGACAACATTCCAACACACCCGTGACTACCGCAGTTACGTCACCTGTTCCTCCCCCACCCCAAAATTTATGGGGAGGATACTCTTTACCCCCTACCTTCTTTACGGGTAGTGGTAACCTTACGGTGAATAATCAACAACCAGTGTTGGGTCAACCTTTACCTAGTGGTTAGCAAGTTGTTGCTGGGGGGAAACCCCCGTCTCTTAACCATACTCCTGCAGCATGGGTTCCCATCGGGCCTTCCGTTGGAAATTCCTTACCTCTCGGACCTTCCACTCCGGTACTATCCCATGTTGGGGGACCTGTTATCACATATATAGTAGTCGGGCTACCATACATTATTTTTCTCATTCCAGTACAATATTCAGCCAGTTCCCTTACATTTGAGATGCTGAGATGAGCATCTAGATTGGATCACTATCAGATTGTGGACAGCAGTTGTATTCCCCATGCCATGACTGAGTCTCAGGACACTCAGAGAGATGACCGATATAGCCATTATACCATTTGTACAGAGCAGTCAGTAGTGTTCAGAGTTGCAGCAGCAGTTCCAGAGGACAGGTGATGGTACAGGTTGATGAGCTTTCAGGTATATGACTCAGCAGGTATATCATGGTGTTATGGTTAGATTGCTTTTATACTTATTCTTATAGCATGTCTTAGCACTCAGGGTCATGATCTGGCGATCATATAGATATTTGGACCTGGTCGATCTATTATATATATTACATTGTCCCTACTTAGACTTAGAAGTTCACTATTCATACTCATTGGTTTTACCCTCCTTAGGGAGAATAGAGGTGATCATTCCACCATACCTTGGCTTGCTACTGTCGGCTCCATTATTCATTGTCTTCATCCATCCATTGCCTACCTCTTAGTTTATCACCCTGACTTACTATTTGACTAGTGACATGGAGGAACTTTTCCCCACTGTAGCCTCTGTATTGGATGAGCTTCCCTGTTTATTGTGTCTCGGCTCTGAGTTGGTGACAAAACTTACCTATGGTGAGTTGGAGTTCCTTGTGAATTCCCCCTAGTCACTAAAGTTGTGTTGGCTAAACCTGAAACTTTTAGTGCTGCCATCAATACAAAATCTGGAAAATGAAAATGCTATATCTTGTATGAAAAGCCCATCCATGCAATGTGTTTCTAAACACACATGAATGAAAGGCGTGCCAAATGAAAGTGGCCATGAAAATAAAATGTTATATCTTGTGGAAAATAAATACCTAGGTAAACAAGTTGTCCATGACACACCTAGAAGTGCTCAGGTAAACAAGTGCCTTAAAAACACACCTGCAGCAGAAAGCCTGAATAAATGTAAATCTATGCAATGTCTTTATAAACACACATAGATCAAGGCTATGGAAAATTCAGGCCCAAAAGCAATGAAACTTAAATGCTATATCTAAACAATTGCTGGCCTTATTTGTATTATGGATTGTGCGCATCTGTGAAGGTGAATAAACCCTCTTTAAACAACTCATCCATTTGTGAGACACCGCCATTCCCTGTGTCATTGCTCATTCAGTATATACTATGGTGTATTCCCTTTCCCTTGCCAAAGTGTCACAAAGTCAAGACAGTTAAGTCATCCCTTAGCCTAGCCAAGTTAATTTAGCCTTCACCCTTCACTAGCAAATTGATCACAACTATGAAGTGAGTATGATCCTGAAAGTCTAGTCTGAGTAATAATAATAATTAACGACACTATATATTTGGATTTAGATCGCCAGTCATGATCACTCTGTGTTATAATTGCTATTTGAATAAATTGTAAAGCATGTATTAACCTTGATACTTTTCAGCAGCCTTGGATGATGGACTGAGTTATAGTTGGTCTTGGTTGGACCTAGTTTGACCATGGAGGACCATGGGACATGAGATGTTAGACCTTATGATGATATGGATAGATGATATATGGTCTATGTACACATACAGGATGATTCTATGCAGCAGCTACAGGGTTATGATGATGATTCTGGGGTTACAGCAGTGTTTGTATATGTACAGCGCATTATTATTGGCCCTGTTCCGGTATATTGGATATTTATTTTGATCATGCAGAGACTCATATGGTGTATGAGTACACATCTTGGATAGATTTGGACTTTTTGAGTCCAATGGGACGGTTTGTTTTCAGTTCCGGGCACTTACAGTGATGATTGAGCCTCAGTAGGCTGTCCCAGTGCAGTTTTGGTCTGTTGGAGGCCCTGTCGGAGCAGAGATGACTTTTATCCGGTTGACCTAGGGCGCTGATGATGAAGGGGGTGGTCCAGCCACTTGTTTTTACCATATTACCCCCCTTCCGGACACATTGGTGCCCTCACCTTGACAGCGCCAGCACTCCAGGAGGCTGTTTGGGGCAGTTTCACGCTTCCCGAGGCATTTCAGGATTGGTAGAAATGGCTATTGAGGAAATCGATTTGGGCTATTGAGGCAAAGTTATGGCATGGGATGATCAGTGATGATAGATCGGGACCTTCCACACCTTCTCCAGCAGTTTCAGCTTCATCGGGGCCCGCATCCATCATTTATGGCACTTTCTGTGGATTTTTGAGGTCTTTTGAGGACCACGACTTCACTATGGAGGCACGATTTGGTACATTCATGATTATTTATTGGTTATTGTGCTATGGGGATTGACCAAGGAGGGATAAAATTACCCCTTGGACCCACCATAAGCCTCTTATGATATTTCATCATCATGATTTGGTGGGA
Organism: Larix kaempferi; assembly: GCA_027924585.1. NCBI lineage: Eukaryota > Viridiplantae > Streptophyta > Pinopsida > Pinales > Pinaceae > Larix > Larix kaempferi. Next base: position 14,033,834 of record BSBM01000841.1, read on the forward strand.
TTCCCCTCTTCTAGGGCGATTTTGTCCACTTATATTATATTTTATGTGTGATCCATGTATTATATTGTTGAGCTCATCTCAACCATTGATTAGACATTTGTATCTTCTAATCTTAGCCACTCATTCAAAAAGTGGTTAGGGTTTTGGTGCCTCTCCTTCCTATTTAAAGGAGAGAGCCTCTCATTGTAAAGGGTCTTTGGCTCTTGGATTATTGGTATAGAAAAATATTCTTGTGGAAATTCTTGTGGTCTCCTTTGCATCTGGTGTTCTTAGATGGTGATTGGAAAGTCTATTGCAACCTAGCATTTGGAAATTGTGGCAAGATCTATCTTGTTTTGGAAATCATTGTTTGTCTACAGGAGGGCGACTTCAACAAGGGCGATTTTGCAAGGCTTCTTCAAATCGACTTTCTTGGCATTCGCTTGTATCAGGGGGTTATCATTAGCATCATTGTGATCTATGCTATCTTTCTGTTACTTCTTTTGTGGCATTAGTCTTATCTCTTGATGCATCAAATCTGATATTGTTGACGTTTGTTGTGCAGGAGAGAGGGCGCATTGGCTTCTTGGACCAAATCGACTTGCATAGAAACTACCTCAAAGCTTCTCAAATTGATCGGGTTTGCATAGATCATCATCATCAAGGCATCTACAAGGTTACCCAGGTAAGATCCACAGGTTTGTTTCTCTTTCCTTTATCCAATCCATTGACATAGCTCATAAATTGTTGAAACCCTAAATATCTTAAAACCCCCATTTTACATTTTCTCAGATCTACTTAGATCTAGTGGGTTGTTGGGCATAATACTGAAAACCCACCTCTATAGCATCCAAGGCATCCCGGATCTATAGTTTGGTGAGGATTGGCTTCCATTTGATCCCCTTCCCAGGCCAACTTAGCCTCTCCCAAGCAAGGCGCACTTCACTAGTTGAGCAAGTTGACCTAGATCTAGGTGGTGGGTGTTTGAGATTCCACTTGATTTGACATCTACACATCAAATAACATACACCCAGGTTGTCACTTTTCTGAAATTCACCTTGTGGGCCCTATTCCACATTTCAAGGGATTTAAACCCCACTTTGGACCACTTGGAACACTTAAACTCAAATCTAGTAAGATCTAGCCATCGGATTACCGTGAAACTATAGATCCATACCCCTACTTGACTGATCTACCCGGATCTAAAATTTGGGTGCCATCCGACTTGTCTTGACCCACCTAAACCCCACTTTCAGCCTCCTTGGGTAAAGTCGCACCACCTTGGAGAAGTGAGTTCACTCACTTCTAGGAACTGGGTACTTGAGATTATTGCAGATCTGAAACCGGAATAATTCAAAACCTAGGTCTAGACTATCACTTTGTCAAATCTTGCCTTGGGGATAGCATTCCTTGTTTTAAGGGATTGTGGTCCACTTGGGTCAAACCTAGATCTAGACACATTCAACCATCAAGACATCTATTGCCCACTTGTCTCATGTTGTAGGAGTCCTAAACCATAAGTCAACCCCACTTTGACTCCACTTCCCAATTCCCAAGGCACTGGTTTCTCTCCAAGATAATTCAACTTTCCTAGATTGTTGGATTGACTTGTGGTTTGACCTATGCATGGTAAACTATACCTTTGAAGACATCATGAACCATGGTCAAGCTTGTCTCATGTACTAGTTAGCCCCAATCTAACCCCTAAACAACCCTGCATTGGACACAGTTCCCAAGGCAGTGGATTTTCCAACATTGAACTAGTACACTCATCCTAGATCTCACTTCAAACGTTATAAGTCACTCTCACATCAACTATGAACCAAAGCTATACCTATTGAACCCCCACTTGGCTTGTGACTTCATCTTTAGGTCTAGGATAAACCATACACCTAACTTCACTTGGAAATACCCTGATTTGGTGTCTTGGTTTTGATCTCTCCTGTCGGGAGTAGATCGGGTCTCCCCCTTTGTTGTCTGGGCTAGATAACATAAAGCGAAGGTTGCCTCGACTGGCGTGACAACCATATATTGGAGGTCGAGGTGATCGTGGTTGCACCTTTTGAGTTGCCCTTCCCTATTGCCATCCATGACTGGATCCATCCATAGGGGTAACTACAGTTTAGGTGATAACATTTTGGCGCCGTTGCCGGGGAAGCAATAGCTTACCCTGGTCCGACATACTTTTCTTAAAGCCCTCCCGTTCTTTTTGCGCAACATTTTTGTATTGAAAGGCATAGGGCTTACCTTGGACAAGCTAGTAGTCATTGTTCACTCTCTCCTGCATATACAACGACACATATCTTGGTAGAAGAGTTTAAATCTACCTGGCGACTCCCAATCGTGACTCCGCTGAGGAGCGAACTCATTTACATCCTTATAACACTAGAATTAAGACAGATCTTATCATTATCTAGAACCCATGGGGTGCATCATTTTGTTTTCAGGTTCTTGAATTTAAAAATAAATATTAAAAATATCAAAAAAATATAAAATATAAAAAATAAAAAATTATTATCCATGGCTACTGCTGAGCGACCTAGGACTTTCGGTCGATTGAAAGTTTTTGACTTTTCCAAAATTGTTGGGTATCCTCATCATATTCCTCATCAAGCCTATGAAAGGTTGCCTACTTTCGATGGAAGTTATATCTCTGCTAGAAGGCACCTTGAAAGATTTCGGGAAGTTCTTAACGAGTTATCCATAACCCATGAGGATGTGTGTATGAAACTATTGGCTTCATCTTTCAAAGAAAGAGCTGGGCTCTGGCTTTCGAATTTGAAACCCAATAGCATTTCCGGATATGACATGTTTGAAAATAAATTCTTAGAAGAATGGGGAAGTGAATTCGATGATATGTATCTTTCAAATCAAATCCAAGATCAAAACCTTCCCCTTTCCAATCCTATTGTTGAATCATTTAATAATCAAGCTTCCAGTGAACTGTCAATATCCGGAGATGACCCCTCTTGCCCAATTTCCTTGGAGGACAAGTTTTCCACTTTTGAGTTAATTGAAAGTCAAATCACTAATATAAATCGTATGTTTTCAAATTTCTTTTTAGGTAGCCCTAGTCCTGATCCAGAGGAAATTTCTGAGGATGAGCCTTTAGTCAACAAGTCCATTGATGTTCTTCCTTCGAAAGAACTCATTTTCCATTCTAGCTTTACTGATTATCCAATTCCTTATCAACTTAGTGAAGAAGAAGAAAGTAGGGACATAGATCAAGATCCTTTAGTGGTGATTTCGGGTGATCATTGTGCAAATAATCAGGATATTTTAAACGAAATTATTAATTTCACCCCTGATCAATTAAATGAAAATGATCACTTGTCCTCTTATAATCTTAATGATGAATCAATAGAGGTTCACTCTCAAGATGAAGATGAAATAGTGAACCACACTAGATGCTCTAATCTTTGTTCCACCTCTTATAATGAGTCTTTAAATTTTTCCATCCTTAGTCAAGATAGGTTCATCAATTTCTTAGAATTAAAATCTTGTCCTCAGGTTGTAAATATTAAATTTGATCAAAAGCTTGAAATTATTCCTAGAATAAAGAATCTTTTCTATTATCAAAATCCAAGGTCAAACTTGTTTATCCATTTGGGAGAATTTTCATATTTGCAATCCACCCTCCCTTCCCAACTCTGTCAATCATCTTTGGGTTGGTGCTCTAGTCAATTTTTTGCCTTGGAAATTTTTAATAGGAAGTATAAGCATGATTACATGTTTGGAGAAAAAGCACTTCATTTCCCTTTTCAGTCACTTTGGAACCATAAAGATATCAATCATTCTTGGTGGCTAGAAAAGGTGTTTAAAGATCAATTCCATCTTTTCTCCATTTTTGAGCATCAAGTGGGTCTGACTTTGATTTTTTGTCTTTTAAGCTTTAATTTATCCCCACTTGGTTTTTTGATCATCAGTCCCAAGGAGAATCAAATTGAATATGTAAGAGAAGTAAATGAACAAGTTAATCTGTGTGAAAATGAATCGAATCACATGTCTTATGTCCTTCCTCTATCCATCTCTGAGTTTAACTTGCATAAATTTTATGATCCTATCAGTTCTTTGATGGAGGATGTTTGCATCAGTCAGTCTTCTCCTTGGCATAATTTCATATTGCATCATTCAAACCATTCTCCAATTTCTGAACAAATCAAGAAGACTGTGCCCTTAAATTTGTTGATCTTTAGCCCAATCTTGACTTGTTCTATTATCAAAAATCAAATAAGAATCATTAACCTATTTGATGAATGGTTGCACTGGATTTATGATTTTACCTAACATTTGTGATGACTGGTTAGATTAGGGTAGGTAGGAAACCAAATAAGCCTACTTAGGCAGTAGTTAGTCTTTTTAGCCATTGAGTCTGGCACCTTCTTAGTCTCTAAGCTCCTTTGTAAGCTCCTAGTTTAATTGAGTACATGTCACTTTTCTTTTCCTGCACAATAAATTTCAAATTTTGCAAATTATGTTAGTAGTTTTATTTACTTTCTGCGTTTATATATTTCATGCATTTATATTTCTGATATAGAGTACATTTTATTTCAGTTGGTTTTATATTTTTCCCACACATGCGGCATGAGGTATTTTTGATGTCTGTGAATGCAGAAAATAGGTTGCAAGAATAAAAGCTGGAAATAAAATGGTAGAGTGCTGGATCGTGGATTCGAGTAGCAGAGTTCGAGGACCAGAGATTCTGAGGTTCTCAAGCGCTCATTTCAGCAGAGCACTTGTCCCAAGCCGGAGCCAGATGTTATCACATATATAGTAGCCGGGCTACCATACATTATTTTTCTCATTCCAGTACACTATTCAGCCAGTTCCCTTACATTTGAGATGCTGAGATGAGCATCTAGATTGGATCACTATCAGATTGTGGACAGCAGTTGTATTCCCCATGCCATGACTGAGTCTCAGGACACTCAGAGAGATGACCGATATAGCCATTATACCATTTGTACAGAGCAGTCAGTAGTGTTCAGAGTTGCAGCAGCAGTTCCAGAGGACAGGTGATGGTACAGGTTGATGAGCTTTCAGGTATATGACTCAGCAGGTATATCATGGTGTTATGGTTAGATTGCTTTTATACTTATTCTTATAGCATGTCTTAGCACTCAGGGTCATGATCTGGCGATCATATAGATATTTGGACCTGGTCGATCTTATATATATTACATTGTCCCTACTTAGACTTAGAAGTTCACTATTCATACTCATTGGTTTTACCCTCCTTAGGGAGAATAGAGGTGATCATTCCACCATACCTTGGCTTGCTACTGTCGGCTCCATTATTCATTGTCTTCATCCATCCATTGCCTACCTCTTAGTTTATCACCCTGACTTACTATTTGACTAGTGACATGGAGGAACTTTTCCCCACTGTAGCCTCTGTATTGGATGAGCTTCCCTGTTTATTGTGTCTCGGCTCTGAGTTGGTGACAAAACTTACCTATGGTGAGTTGGAGTTCCTTGTGAATTCCCCCTAGTCACTAAAGTTGTGTTGGCTAAACCTGAAACTTTTAGTGCTGCCATCAATACAAAATCTGGAAAATGAAAATGCTATATCTTGTATGAAAAGCCCATCCATGCAATGTGTTTCTAAACACACATGAATGAAAGGCGTGCCAAATGAAAGTGGCCATGAAAATAAAATGTTATATCTTGTGGAAAATAAATACCTAGGTAAACAAGTTGTCCATGACACACCTAGAAGTGCTCAGGTAAACAAGTGCCTTAAAAACACACCTGCAGCAGAAAGCCTGAATAAATGTAAATCTATGCAATGTCTTTATAAACACACATAGATCAAGGCTATGGAAAATTCAGGCCCAAAAGCAATGAAACTTAAATGCTATATCTAAACAATTGCTGGCCTTATTTGTATTATGGATTGTGCGCATCTGTGAAGGTGAATAAACCCTCTTTAAACAACTCATCCATTTGTGAGACACCGCCATTCCCTGTGTCATTGCTCATTCAGTATATACTATGGTGTATTCCCTTTCCCTTGCCAAAGTGTCACAAAGTCAAGACAGTTAAGTCATCCCTTAGCCTAGCCAAGTTAATTTAGCCTTCACCCTTCACTAGCAAATTGATCACAACTATGAAGTGAGTATGATCCTGAAAGTCTAGTCTGAGTAATAATAATAATTAACGACACTATATATTTGGATTTAGATCGCCAGTCATGATCACTCTGTGTTATAATTGCTATTTGAATAAATTGTAAAGCATGTATTAACCTTGATACTTTTCAGCAGCCTTGGATGATGGACTGAGTTATAGTTGGTCTTGGTTGGACCTAGTTTGACCATGGAGGACCATGGGACATGAGATGTTAGACCTTTCGATGATATGGATAGATGATATATGGTCTATGTACACATACAGGATGATTCTATGCAGCAGCTACAGGGTTATGATGATGATTCTGGGGTTACAGCAGTGTTTGTATATGTACAGCGCATTATTATTGGCCCTGTTCCGGTATATTGGATATTTATTTTGATCATGCAGAGACTCATATGGTGTATGAGTACACATCTTGGATAGATTTGGACTTTCTGAGTCCAATGGGACGGTTTGTTTTCAGTTCCGGGTACTTACAGTGATGATTGAGCCTCAGTAGGCTGTCCCAGTGCAGTTTTGGTCTGTTGGAGGCCCTGTCGGAGCAGAGATGACTTTTATCCGGTTGACCTAGGGCGCTGATGATGAAGGGGGTGGTCCAGCCACTTGTTTTTACCATATTACCCCCCTTCCGGACACATTGGTGCCCTCACCTTGACAGCGCCAGCACTCCAGGAGGCTGTTTGGGGCAGTTTCACGCTTCCCGAGGCATTTCAGGATTGGTAGAAATGGCTATTGAGGAAATCGATTTGGGCTATTGAGGCAAAGTTATGGCATGGGATGATCAGTGATGATAGATCGGGACCTTCCACACCTTCTCCAGCAGTTTCAGCTTCATCGGGGCCCGCATCCATCATTTATGGCACTTTCTGTGGATTTTTGAGGTCTTTTGAGGACCACGACTTCACTATGGAGGCACGATTTGGTACATTCATGATTATTTATTGGTTATTGTGCTATGGGGATTGACCAAGGAGGGATAAAATTACCCCTTGGACCCACCATAAGCCTCTTATGATATTTCATCATCATGATTTGGTGGGATTCCCCTCTTCTAGGGCGATTTTGTCCACTTATATTATATTTTATGTGTGATCCATGTATTATATTGTTGAGCTCATCTCAACCATTGATTAGACATTTGTATCTTCTAATCTTAGCCACTCATTCAAAAAGTGGTTAGGGTTTTGGTGCCTCTCCTTCCTATTTAAAGGAGAGAGCCTCTCATTGTAAAGGGTCTTTGGCTCTTGGATTATTGGTATAGAAAAATATTCTTGTGGAAATTCTTGTGGTCTCCTTTGCATCTGGTGTTCTTAGATGGTGATTGGAAAGTCTATTGCAACCTAGCATTTGGAAATTGTGGCAAGATCTATCTTGTTTTGGAAATCATTGTTTGTCTACAGGAGGGCGACTTCAACAAGGGCGATTTTGCAAGGCTTCTTCAAATCGACTTTCTTGGCATTCGCTTGTATCAGGGGGTTATCATTAGCATCATTGTGATCTATGCTATCTTTCTGTTACTTCTTTTGTGGCATTAGTCTTATCTCTTGATGCATCAAATCTGATATTGTTGACGTTTGTTGTGCAGGAGAGAGGGCGCATTGGCTTCTTGGACCAAATCGACTTGCATAGAAACTACCTCAAAGCTTCTCAAATTGATCGGGTTTGCATAGATCATCATCATCAAGGCATCTACAAGGTTACCCAGGTAAGATCCACAGGTTTGTTTCTCTTTCCTTTATCCAATCCATTGACATAGCTCATAAATTGTTGAAACCCTAAATATCTTAAAACCCCCATTTTACATTTTCTCAGATCTACTTAGATCTAGTGGGTTGTTGGGCATAATACTGAAAACCCACCTCTATAGCATCCAAGGCATCCCGGATCTATAGTTTGGTGAGGATTGGCTTCCATTTGATCCCCTTCCCAGGCCAACTTAGCCTCTCCCAAGCAAGGCGCACTTCACTAGTTGAGCAAGTTGACCTAGATCTAGGTGGTGGGTGTTTGAGATTCCACTTGATTTGACATCTACACATCAAATAACATACACCCAGGTTGTCACTTTTCTGAAATTCACCTTGTGGGCCCTATTCCACATTTCAAGGGATTTAAACCCCACTTTGGACCACTTGGAACACTTAAACTCAAATCTAGTAAGATCTAGCCATCGGATTACCGTGAAACTATAGATCCATACCCCTACTTGACTGATCTACCCGGATCTAAAATTTGGGTGCCATCCGACTTGTCTTGACCCACCTAAACCCCACTTTCAGCCTCCTTGGGTAAAGTCGCACCACCTTGGAGAAGTGAGTTCACTCACTTCTAGGAACTGGGTACTTGAGATTATTGCAGATCTGAAACCGGAATAATTCAAAACCTAGGTCTAGACTATCACTTTGTCAAATCTTGCCTTGGGGATAGCATTCCTTGTTTTAAGGGATTGTGGTCCACTTGGGTCAAACCTAGATCTAGACACATTCAACCATCAAGACATCTATTGCCCACTTGTCTCATGTTGTAGGAGTCCTAAACCATAAGTCAACCCCACTTTGACTCCACTTCCCAATTCCCAAGGCACTGGTTTCTCTCCAAGATAATTCAACTTTCCTAGATTGTTGGATTGACTTGTGGTTTGACCTATGCATGGTAAACTATACCTTTGAAGACATCATGAACCATGGTCAAGCTTGTCTCATGTACTAGTTAGCCCCAATCTAACCCCTAAACAACCCTGCATTGGACACAGTTCCCAAGGCAGTGGATTTTCCAACATTGAACTAGTACACTCATCCTAGATCTCACTTCAAACGTTATAAGTCACTCTCACATCAACTATGAACCAAAGCTATACCTATTGAACCCCCACTTGGCTTGTGACTTCATCTTTAGGTCTAGGATAAACCATACACCTAACTTCACTTGGAAATACCCTGATTTGGTGTCTTGGTTTTGATCTCTCCTGTCGGGAGTAGATCGGGTCTCCCCCTTTGTTGTCTGGGCTAGATAACATAAAGCGAAGGTTGCCTCGACTGGCGTGACAACCATATATTGGAGGTCGAGGTGATCGTGGTTGCACCTTTTGAGTTGCCCTTCCCTATTGCCATCCATGACTGGATCCATCCATAGGGGTAACTACAGTTTAGGTGATAACATTTTGGCGCCGTTGCCGGGGAAGCAATAGCTTACCCTGGTCCGACATACTTTTCTTAAAGCCCTCCCGTTCTTTTTGCGCAACATTTTTGTATTGAAAGGCATAGGGCTTACCTTGGACAAGCTAGTAGTCATTGTTCACTCTCTCCTGCATATACAACGACACATATCTTGGTAGAAGAGTTTAAATCTACCTGGCGACTCCCAATCGTGACTCCGCTGAGGAGCGAACTCATTTACATCCTTATAACACTAGAATTAAGACAGATCTTATCATTATCTAGAACCCATGGGGTGCATCATTTTGTTTTCAGGTTCTTGAATTTAAAAATAAATATTAAAAATATCAAAAAAATATAAAATATAAAAAATAAAAAATTATTATCCATGGCTACTGCTGAGCGACCTAGGACTTTCGGTCGATTGAAAGTTTTTGACTTTTCCAAAATTGTTGGGTATCCTCATCATATTCCTCATCAAGCCTATGAAAGGTTGCCTACTTTCGATGGAAGTTATATCTCTGCTAGAAGGCACCTTGAAAGATTTCGGGAAGTTCTTAACGAGTTATCCATAACCCATGAGGATGTGTGTATGAAACTATTGGATTCATCTTTCAAAGAAAGAGCTGGGCTCTGGCTTTCGAATTTGAAACCCAATAGCATTTCCGGATATGACATGTTTGAAAATAAATTCTTAGAAGAATGGGGAAGTGAATTCGATGATATGTATCTTTCAAATCAAATCCAAGATCAAAACCTTCCCCTTTCCAATCCTATTGTTGAATCATTTAATAATCAAGCTTCCAGTGAACTGTCAATATCCGGAGATGACCCCTCTTGCCCAATTTCCTTGGAGGACAAGTTTTCCACTTTTGAGTTAATTGAAAGTCAAATCACTAATATAAATCGTATGTTTTCAAATTTCTTTTTAGGTAGCCCTAGTCCTGATCCAGAGGAAATTTCTGAGGATGAGCCTTTAGTCAACAAGTCCATTGATGTTCTTCCTTCGAAAGAACTCATTTTCCATTCTAGCTTTACTGATTATCCAATTCCTTATCAACTTAGTGAAGAAGAAGAAAGTAGGGACATAGATCAAGATCCTTTAGTGGTGATTTCGGGTGATCATTGTGCAAATAATCAGGATATTTTAAACGAAATTATTAATTTCACCCCTGATCAATTAAATGAAAATGATCACTTGTCCTCTTATAATCTTAATGATGAATCAATAGAGGTTCACTCTCAAGATGAAGATGAAATAGTGAACCACACTAGATGCTCTAATCTTTGTTCCACCTCTTATAATGAGTCTTTAAATTTTTCCATCCTTAGTCAAGATAGGTTCATCAATTTCTTAGAATTAAAATCTTGTCCTCAGGTTGTAAATATTAAATTTGATCAAAAGCTTGAAATTATTCCTAGAATAAAGAATCTTTTCTATTATCAAAATCCAAGGTCAAACTTGTTTATCCATTTGGGAGAATTTTCATATTTGCAATCCACCCTCCCTTCCCAACTCTGTCAATCATCTTTGGGTTGGTGCTCTAGTCAATTTTTTGCCTTGGAAATTTTTAATAGGAAGTATAAGCATGATTACATGTTTGGAGAAAAAGCACTTCATTTCCCTTTTCAGTCACTTTGGAACCATAAAGATATCAATCATTCTTGGTGGCTAGAAAAGGTGTTTAAAGATCAATTCCATCTTTTCTCCATTTTTGAGCATCAAGTGGGTCTGACTTTGATTTTTTGTCTTTTAAGCTTTAATTTATCCCCACTTGGTTTTTTGATCATCAGTCCCAAGGAGAATCAAATTGAATATGTAAGAGAAGTAAATGAACAAGTTAATCTGTGTGAAAATGAATCGAATCACATGTCTTATGTCCTTCCTCTATCCATCTCTGAGTTTAACTTGCATAAATTTTATGATCCTATCAGTTCTTTGATGGAGGATGTTTGCATCAGTCAATCTTCTCCTTGGCATAATTTCATATTGCATCATTCAAACCATTCTCCAATTTCTGAACAAATCAAGAAGACTGTGCCCTTAAATTTGTTGATCTTTAGCCCAATCTTGACTTGTTCTATTATCAAAAATCAAATAAGAATCATTAACCTATTTGATGAATGGTTGCACTGGATTTATGATTTTACCTAACATTTGTGATGACTGGTTAGATTAGGGTAGGTAGGAAACCAAATAAGCCTACTTAGGCAGTAGTTAGTCTTTTTAGCCATTGAGTCTGGCACCTTCTTAGTCTCTAAGCTCCTTTGTAAGCTCCTAGTTTAATTGAGTACATGTCACTTTTCTTTTCCTGCACAATAAATTTCAAATTTTGCAAATTATGTTAGTAGTTTTATTTACTTTCTGCGTTTATATATTTCATGCATTTATATTTCTGATATAGAGTACATTTTATTTCAGTTGGTTTTATATTTTTCCCACACATGCGGCATGAGGTATTTTTGATGTCTGTGAATGCAGAAAATAGGTTGCAAGAATAAAAGCTGGAAATAAAATGGTAGAGTGCTGGATCGTGGATTCGAGTAGCAGAGTTCGAGGACCAGAGATTCTGAGGTTCTCAAGCGCTCATTTCAGCAGAGCACTTGTCCCAAGCCGGAGCCAGATGTTATCACATATATAGTAGCCGGGCTACCATACATTATTTTTCTCATTCCAGTACACTATTCAGCCAGTTCCCTTACATTTGAGATGCTGAGATGAGCATCTAGATTGGATCACTATCAGATTGTGGACAGCAGTTGTATTCCCCATGCCATGACTGAGTCTCAGGACACTCAGAGAGATGACCGATATAGCCATTATACCATTTGTACAGAGCAGTCAGTAGTGTTCAGAGTTGCAGCAGCAGTTCCAGAGGACAGGTGATGGTACAGGTTGATGAGCTTTCAGGTATATGACTCAGCAGGTATATCATGGTGTTATGGTTAGATTGCTTTTATACTTATTCTTATAGCATGTCTTAGCACTCAGGGTCATGATCTGGCGATCATATAGATATTTGGACCTGGTCGATCTTATATATATTACATTGTCCCTACTTAGACTTAGAAGTTCACTATTCATACTCATTGGTTTTACCCTCCTTAGGGAGAATAGAGGTGATCATTCCACCATACCTTGGCTTGCTACTGTCGGCTCCATTATTCATTGTCTTCATCCATCCATTGCCTACCTCTTAGTTTATCACCCTGACTTACTATTTGACTAGTGACATGGAGGAACTTTTCCCCACTGTAGCCTCTGTATTGGATGAGCTTCCCTGTTTATTGTGTCTCGGCTCTGAGTTGGTGACAAAACTTACCTATGGTGAGTTGGAGTTCCTTGTGAATTCCCCCTAGTCACTAAAGTTGTGTTGGCTAAACCTGAAACTTTTAGTGCTGCCATCAATACAAAATCTGGAAAATGAAAATGCTATATCTTGTATGAAAAACCCATCCATGCAATGTGTTTCTAAACACACATGAATGAAAGGCGTGCCAAATGAAAGTGGCCATGAAAATAAAATGTTATATCTTGTGGAAAATAAATACCTAGGTAAACAAGTTGTCCATGACACACCTAGAAGTGCTCAGGTAAACAAGTGCCTTAAAAACACACCTGCAGCAGAAAGCCTGAATAAATGTAAATCTATGCAATGTCTTTATAAACACACATAGATCAAGGCTATGGAAAATTCAGGCCCAAAAGCAATGAAACTTAAATGCTATATCTAAACAATTGCTGGCCTTATTTGTATTATGGATTGTGCGCATCTGTGAAGGTGAATAAACCCTCTTTAAACAACTCATCCATTTGTGAGACACCGCCATTCCCTGTGTCATTGCTCATTCAGTATATACTATGGTGTATTCCCTTTCCCTTGCCAAAGTGTCACAAAGTCAAGACAGTTAAGTCATCCCTTAGCCTAGCCAAGTTAATTTAGCCTTCACCCTTCACTAGCAAATTGATCACAACTATGAAGTGAGTATGATCCTGAAAGTCTAGTCTGAGTAATAATAATAATTAACGACACTATATATTTGGATTTAGATCGCAAGTCATGATCACTCTGTGTTATAATTGCTATTTGAATAAATTGTAAAGCATGTATTAACCTTGATACTTTTCAGCAGCCTTGGATGATGGACTGAGTTATAGTTGGTCTTGGTTGGACCTAGTTTGACCATGGAGGACCATGGGACATGAGATGTTAGACCTTATGATGATATGGATAGATGATATATGGTCTATGTACACATACAGGATGATTCTATGCAGCAGCTACAGGGTTATGATGATGATTCTGGGGTTACAGCAGTGTTTGTATATGTACAGCGCATTATTATTGGCCCTGTTCCGGTATATTGGATATTTATTTTGATCATGCAGAGACTCATATGGTGTATGAGTACACATCTTGGATAGATTTGGACTTTCTGAGTCCAATGGGACAGTTTGTTTTCAGTTCCGGGCACTTACAGTGATGATTGAGCCTCAGTAGGCTGTCCCAGTGCAGTTTTGGTCTGTTGGAGGCCCTGTCGGAGCAGAGATGACTTTTATCCGGTTGACCTAGGGCGCTGATGATGAAGGGGGTGGTCCAGCCACTTGTTTTTACCATATTACCCCCCTTCCGGACACATTGGTGCCCTCACCTTGACAGCGCCAGCACTCCAGGAGGCTGTTTGGGGCAGTTTCACGCTTCCCGAGGCATTTCAGGATTGGTAGAAATGGCTATTGAGGAAATCGATTTGGGCTATTGAGGCAAAGTTATGGCATGGGATGATCAGTGATGATAGATCGGGACCTTCCACACCTTCTCCAGCAGTTTCAGCTTCATCGGGGCCCGCATCCATCATTTATGGCACTTTCTGTGGATTTTTGAGGTCTTTTGAGGACCACGACTTCACTATGGAGGCACGATTTGGTACATTCATGATTATTTATTGGTTATTGTGCTATGGGGATTGACCAAGGAGGGATAAAATTACCCCTTGGACCCACCATAAGCCTCTTATGATATTTCATCATCATGATTTGGTGGGATTCCCCTCTTCTAGGGCGATTTTGTCCACTTATATTATATTTTATGTGTGATCCATGTATTATATTGTTGAGCTCATCTCAACCATTGATTAGACATTTGTATCTTCTAATCTTAGCCACTCATTCAAAAAGTGGTTAGGGTTTTGGTGCCTCTCCTTCCTATTTAAAGGAGAGAGCCTCTCATTGTAAAGGGTCTTTGGCTCTTGGATTATTGGTATAGAAAAATATTCTTGTGGAAATTCTTGTGGTCTCCTTTGCATCTGGTGTTCTTAGATGGTGATTGGAAAGTCTATTGCAACCTAGCATTTGGAAATTGTGGCAAGATCTATCTTGTTTTGGAAATCATTGTTTGTCTACAGGAGGGCGACTTCAACAAGGGCGATTTTGCAAGGCTTCTTCAAATCGACTTTCTTGGCATTCGCTTGTATCAGGGGGTTATCATTAGCATCATTGTGATCTATGCTATCTTTCTGTTACTTCTTTTGTGGCATTAGTCTTATCTCTTGATGCATCAAATCTGATATTGTTGACGTTTGTTGTGCAGGAGAGAGGGCGCATTGGCTTCTTGGACCAAATCGACTTGCATAGAAACTACCTCAAAGCTTCTCAAATTGATCGGGTTTGCATAGATCATCATCATCAAGGCATCTACAAGGTTACCCAGGTAAGATCCACAGGTTTGTTTCTCTTTCCTTTATCCAATCCATTGACATAGCTCATAAATTGTTGAAACCCTAAATATCTTAAAACCCCCATTTTACATTTTCTCAGATCTACTTAGATCTAGTGGGTTGTTGGGCATAATACTGAAAACCCACCTCTATAGCATCCAAGGCATCCCGGATCTATAGTTTGGTGAGGATTGGCTTCCATTTGATCCCCTTCCCAGGCCAACTTAGCCTCTCCCAAGCAAGGCGCACTTCACTAGTTGAGCAAGTTGACCTAGATCTAGGTGGTGGGTGTTTGAGATTCCACTTGATTTGACATCTACACATCAAATAACATACACCCAGGTTGTCACTTTTCTGAAATTCACCTTGTGGGCCCTATTCCACATTTCAAGGGATTTAAACCCCACTTTGGACCACTTGGAACACTTAAACTCAAATCTAGTAAGATCTAGCCATCGGATTACCGTGAAACTATAGATCCATACCCCTACTTGACTGATCTACCCGGATCTAAAATTTGGGTGCCATCCGACTTGTCTTGACCCACCTAAACCCCACTTTCAGCCTCCTTGGGTAAAGTCGCACCACCTTGGAGAAGTGAGTTCACTCACTTCTAGGAACTGGGTACTTGAGATTATTGCAGATCTGAAACCGGAATAATTCAAAACCTAGGTCTAGACTATCACTTTTTCAAATCTTGCCTTGGGGATAGCATTCCTTGTTTTAAGGGATTGTGGTCCACTTGGGTCAAACCTAGATCTAGACACATTCAACCATCAAGACATCTATTGCCCACTTGTCTCATGTTGTAGGAGTCCTAAACCATAAGTCAACCCCACTTTGACTCCACTTCCCAATTCCCAAGGCACTGGTTTCTCTCCAAGATAATTCAACTTTCCTAGATTGTTGGATTGACTTGTGGTTTGACCTATGCATGGTAAACTATACCTTTGAAGACATCATGAACCATGGTCAAGCTTGTCTCATGTACTAGTTAGCCCCAATCTAACCCCTAAACAACCCTGCATTGGACACAGTTCCCAAGGCAGTGGATTTTCCAACATTGAACTAGTACACTCATCCTAGATCTCACTTCAAACGTTATAAGTCACTCTCACATCAACTATGTACCAAAGCTATACCTATTGAACCCCCACTTGGCTTGTGACTTCATCTTTAAGTCTAGGATAAACCATACACCTAACTTCACTTGGAAATACCCTGATTTGGTGTCTTGGTTTTGATCTCTCCTGTCGGGAGTAGATCGGGTCTCCCCCTTTGTTGTCTGGGCTAGATAACATAAAGCGAAGGTTGCCTCGACTGGCGTGACAACCATATATTGGAGGTCGAGGTGATCGTGGTTGCACCTTTTGAGTTGCCCTTCCCTATTGCCATCCATGACTGGATCCATCCATAGGGGTAACTACAGTTTAGGTGATAACATTTTGGCGCCGTTGCCGGGGAAGCAATAGCTTACCCTGGTCCGACATACTTTTCTTAAAGCCCTCCCGTTCTTTTTGCGCAACATTTTTGTATTGAAAGGCATAGGGCTTACCTTGGACAAGCTAGTAGTCATTGTTCACTCTCTCCTGCATATACAACGACACATATCTTGGTAGAAGAGTTTAAATCTACCTGGCGACTCCCAATCGTGACTCCGCTGAGGAGCGAACTCATTTACATCCTTATAACACTAGAATTAAGACAGATCTTATCATTATCTAGAACCCATGGGGTGCATCATTTTGTTTTCAGGTTCTTGAATTTAAAAATAAATATTAAAAATATCAAAAAAATATAAAATATAAAAAATAAAAAATTATTATCCATGGCTACTGCTGAGCGACCTAGGACTTTCGGTCGATTGAAAGTTTTTGACTTTTCCAAAATTGTTGGGTATCCTCATCATATTCCTCATCAAGCCTATGAAAGGTTGCCTACTTTCGATGGAAGTTATATCTCTGCTAGAAGGCACCTTGAAAGATTTCGGGAAGTTCTTAACGAGTTATCCATAACCCATGAGGATGTGTGTATGAAACTATTGGCTTCATCTTTCAAAGAAAGAGCTGGGCTCTGGCTTTCGAATTTGAAACCCAATAGCATTTCCGGATATGACATGTTTGAAAATAAATTCTTAGAAGAATGGGGAAGTGAATTCGATGATATGTATCTTTCAAATCAAATCCAAGATCAAAACCTTCCCCTTTCCAATCCTATTGTTGAATCATTTAATAATCAAGCTTCCAGTGAACTGTCAATATCCGGAGATGACCCCTCTTGCCCAATTTCCTTGGAGGACAAGTTTTCCACTTTTGAGTTAATTGAAAGTCAAATCACTAATATAAATCGTATGTTTTCAAATTTCTTTTTAGGTAGCCCTAGTCCTGATCCAGAGGAAATTTCTGAGGATGAGCCTTTAGTCAACAAGTCCATTGATGTTCTTCCTTCGAAAGAACTCATTTTCCATTCTAGCTTTACTGATTATCCAATTCCTTATCAACTTAGTGAAGAAGAAGAAAGTAGGGACATAGATCAAGATCCTTTAGTGGTGATTTCGGGTGATCATTGTGCAAATAATCAGGATATTTTAAACGAAATTATTAATTTCACCCCTGATCAATTAAATGAAAATGATCACTTATCCTCTTATAATCTTAATGATGAATCAATAGAGGTTCACTCTCAAGATGAAGATGAAATAGTGAACCACACTAGATGCTCTAATCTTTGTTCCACCTCTTATAATGAGTCTTTAAATTTTTCCATCCTTAGTCAAGATAGGTTCATCAATTTCTTAGAATTAAAATCTTGTCCTCAGGTTGTAAATATTAAATTTGATCAAAAGCTTGAAATTATTCCTAGAATAAAGAATCTTTTCTATTATCAAAATCCAAGGTCAAACTTGTTTATCCATTTGGGAGAATTTTCATATTTGCAATCCACCCTCCCTTCCCAACTCTGTCAATCATCTTTGGGTTGGTGCTCTAGTCAATTTTTTGCCTTGGAAATTTTTAATAGGAAGTATAAGCATGATTACATGTTTGGAGAAAAAGCACTTCATTTCCCTTTTCAGTCACTTTGGAACCATAAAGATATCAATCATTCTTGGTGGCTAGAAAAGGTGTTTAAAGATCAATTCCATCTTTTCTCCATTTTTGAGCATCAAGTGGGTCTGACTTTGATTTTTTGTCTTTTAAGCTTTAATTTATCCCCACTTGGTTTTTTGATCATCAGTCCCAAGGAGAATCAAATTGAATATGTAAGAGAAGTAAATGAACAAGTTAATCTGTGTGAAAATGAATCGAATCACATGTCTTATGTCCTTCCTCTATCCATCTCTGAGTTTAACTTGCATAAATTTTATGATCCTATCAGTTCTTTGATGGAGGATGTTTGCATCAGTCAGTCTTCTCCTTGGCATAATTTCATATTGCATCATTCAAACCATTCTCCAATTTCTGAACAAATCAAGAAGACTGTGCCCTTAAATTTGTTGATCTTTAGCCCAATCTTGACTTGTTCTATTATCAAAAATCAAATAAGAATCATTAACCTATTTGATGAATGGTTGCACTGGATTTATGATTTTACCTAACATTTGTGATGACTGGTTAGATTAGGGTAGGTAGGAAACCAAATAAGCCTACTTAGGCAGTAGTTAGTCTTTTTAGCCATTGAGTCTGGCACCTTCTTAGTCTCTAAGCTCCTTTGTAAGCTCCTAGTTTAATTGAGTACATGTCACTTTTCTTTTCCTGCACAATAAATTTCAAATTTTGCAAATTATGTTAGTAGTTTTATTTACTTTCTGCGTTTATATATTTCATGCATTTATATTTCTGATATAGAGTACATTTTATTTCAGTTGGTTTTATATTTTTCCCACACATGCGGCATGAGGTATTTTTGATGTCTGTGAATGCAGAAAATAGGTTGCAAGAATAAAAGCTGGAAATAAAATGGTAGAGTGCTGGATCGTGGATTCGAGTAGCAGAGTTCGAGGACCAGAGATTCTGAGGTTCTCAAGCGCTCATTTCAGCAGAGCACTTGTCCCAAGCCGGAGCCAGATGTTATCACATATATAGTAGCCGGGCTACCATACATTATTTTTCTCATTCCAGTACACTATTCAGCCAGTTCCCTTACATTTGAGATGCTGAGATGAGCATCTAGATTGGATCACTATCAGATTGTGGACAGCAGTTGTATTCCCCATGCCATGACTGAGTCTCAGGACACTCAGAGAGATGACCGATATAGCCATTATACCATTTGTACAGAGCAGTCAGTAGTGTTCAGAGTTGCAGCAGCAGTTCCAGAGGACAGGTGATGGTACAGGTTGATGAGCTTTCAGGTATATGACTCAGCAGGTATATCATGGTGTTATGGTTAGATTGCTTTTATACTTATTCTTATAGCATGTCTTAGCACTCAGGGTCATGATCTGGCGATCATATAGATATTTGGACCTGGTCGATCTTATATATATTACATTGTCCCTACTTAGACTTAGAAGTTCACTATTCATACTCATTGGTTTTACCCTCCTTAGGGAGAATAGAGGTGATCATTCCACCATACCTTGGCTTGCTACTGTCGGCTCCATTATTCATTGTCTTCATCCATCCATTGCCTACCTCTTAGTTTATCACCCTGACTTACTATTTGACTAGTGACATGGAGGAACTTTTCCCCACTGTAGCCTCTGTATTGGATGAGCTTCCCTGTTTATTGTGTCTCGGCTCTGAGTTGGTGACAAAACTTACCTATGGTGAGTTGGAGTTCCTTGTGAATTCCCCCTAGTCACTAAAGTTGTGTTGGCTAAACCTGAAACTTTTAGTGCTGCCATCAATACAAAATCTGGAAAATGAAAATGCTATATCTTGTATGAAAAGCCCATCCATGCAATGTGTTTCTAAACACACATGAATGAAAGGCGTGCCAAATGAAAGTGGCCATGAAAATAAAATGTTATATCTTGTGGAAAATAAATACCTAGGTAAACAAGTTGTCCATGACACACCTAGAAGTGCTCAGGTAAACAAGTGCCTTAAAAACACACCTGCAGCAGAAAGCCTGAATAAATGTAAATCTATGCAATGTCTTTATAAACACACATAGATCAAGGCTATGGAAAATTCAGGCCCAAAAGCAATGAAACTTAAATGCTATATCTAAACAATTGCTGGCCTTATTTGTATTATGGATTGTGCGCATCTGTGAAGGTGAATAAACCCTCTTTAAACAACTCATCCATTTGTGAGACACCGCCATTCCCTGTGTCATTGCTCATTCAGTATATACTATGGTGTATTCCCTTTCCCTTTCCAAAGTGTCACAAAGTCAAGACAGTTAAGTCATCCCTTAGCCTAGCCAAGTTAATTTAGCCTTCACCCTTCACTAGCAAATTGATCACAACTATGAAGTGAGTATGATCCTGAAAGTCTAGTCTGAGTAATAATAATAATTAACGACACTATATATTTGGATTTAGATCGCCAGTCATGATCACTCTGTGTTATAATTGCTATTTGAATAAATTGTAAAGCATGTATTAACCTTGATACTTTTCAGCAGCCTTGGATGATGGACTGAGTTATAGTTGGTCTTGGTTGGACCTAGTTTGACCATGGAGGACCATGGGACATGAGATGTTAGACCTTATGATGATATGGATAGATGATATATGGTCTATGTACACATACAGGATGATTCTATGCAGCAGCTACAGGGTTATGATGATGATTCTGGGGTTACAGCAGTGTTTGTATATGTACAGCGCATTATTATTGGCCCTGTTCCGGTATATTGGATATTTATTTTGATCATGCAGAGACTCATATGGTGTATGAGTACACATCTTGGATAGATTTGGACTTTCTGAGTCCAATGGGACAGTTTGTTTTCAGTTCCGGGCACTTACAGTGATGATTGAGCCTCAGTAGGCTGTCCCAGTGCAGTTTTGGTCTGTTGGAGGCCTTGTCGGAGCAGAGATGACTTTTATCCGGTTGACCTAGGGCGCTGATGATGAAGGGGGTGGTCCAGCCACTTGTTTTTACCATATTACCCCCCTTCCGGACACATTGGTTCCCTCACCTTGACAGCGCCAGCACTCCAGGAGGCTGTTTGGGGCAGTTTCACGCTTCCCGAGGCATTTCAGGATTGGTAGAAATGGCTATTGAGGAAATCGATTTGGGCTATTGAGGCAAAGTTATGGCATGGGATGATCAGTGATGATAGATCGGGACCTTCCACACCTTCTCCAGCAGTTTCAGCTTCATCGGGGCCCGCATCCATCATTTATGGCACTTTCTGTGGATTTTTGAGGTCTTTTGAGGACCACGACTTCACTATGGAGGCACGATTTGGTACATTCATGATTATTTATTGGTTATTGTGCTATGGGGATTGACCAAGGAGGGATAAAATTACCCCTTGGACCCACCATAAGCCTCTTATGATATTTCATCATCATGATTTGGTGGGATTCCCCTCTTCTAGGGCGATTTTGTCCACTTATATTATATTTTATGTGTGATCCATGTATTATATTGTTGAGCTCATCTCAACCATTGATTAGACATTTGTATCTTCTAATCTTAGCCACTCATTCAAAAAGTGGTTAGGGTTTTGGTGCCTCTCCTTCCTATTTAAAGGAGAGAGCCTCTCATTGTAAAGGGTCTTTGGCTCTTGGATTATTGGTATAGAAAAATATTCTTGTGGAAATTCTTGTGGTCTCCTTTGCATCTGGTGTTCTTAGATGGTGATTGGAAAGTCTATTGCAACCTAGCATTTGGAAATTGTGGCAAGATCTATCTTGTTTTGGAAATCATTGTTTGTCTACAGGAGGGCGACTTCAACAAGGGCGATTTTGCAAGGCTTCTTCAAATCGACTTTCTTGGCATTCGCTTGTATCAGGGGGTTATCATTAGCATCATTGTGATCTATGCTATCTTTCTGTTACTTCTTTTGTGGCATTAGTCTTATCTCTTGATGCATCAAATCTGATATTGTTGACGTTTGTTGTGCAGGAGAGAGGGCGCATTGGCTTCTTGGACCAAATCGACTTGCATAGAAACTACCTCAAAGCTTCTCAAATTGATCGGGTTTGCATAGATCATCATCATCAAGGCATCTACAAGGTTACCCAGGTAAGATCCACAGGTTTGTTTCTCTTTCCTTTATCCAATCCATTGACATAGCTCATAAATTGTTGAAACCCTAAATATCTTAAAACCCCCATTTTACATTTTCTCAGATCTACTTAGATCTAGTGGGTTGTTGGGCATAATACTGAAAACCCACCTCTATAGCATCCAAGGCATCCCGGATCTATAGTTTGGTGAGGATTGGCTTCCATTTGATCCCCTTCCCAGGCCAACTTAGCCTCTCCCAAGCAAGGCGCACTTCACTAGTTGAGCAAGTTGACCTAGATCTAGGTGGTGGGTGTTTGAGATTCCACTTGATTTGACATCTACACATCAAATAACATACACCCAGGTTGTCACTTTTCTGAAATTCACCTTGTGGGCCCTATTCCACATTTCAAGGGATTTAAACCCCACTTTGGACAACTTGGAACACTTAAACTCAAATCTAGTAAGATCTAGCCATCGGATTACCGTGAAACTATAGATCCATACCCCTACTTGACTGATCTACCCGGATCTAAAATTTGGGTGCCATCCGACTTGTCTTGACCCACCTAAACCCCACTTTCAGCCTCCTTGGGTAAAGTCGCACCACCTTGGAGAAGTGAGTTCACTCACTTCTAGGAACTGGGTACTTGAGATTATTGCAGATCTGAAACCGGAATAATTCAAAACCTAGGTCTAGACTATCACTTTGTCAAATCTTGCCTTGGGGATAGCATTCCTTGTTTTAAGGGATTGTGGTCCACTTGGGTCAAACCTAGATCTAGACACATTCAACCATCAAGACATCTATTGCCCACTTGTCTCATGTTGTAGGAGTCCTAAACCATAAGTCAACCCCACTTTGACTCCACTTCCCAATTCCCAAGGCACTGGTTTCTCTCCAAGATAATTCAACTTTCCTAGATTGTTGGATTGACTTGTGGTTTGACCTATGCATGGTAAACTATACCTTTGAAGACATCATGAACCATGGTCAAGCTTGTCTCATGTACTAGTTAGCCCCAATCTAATCCCTAAACAACCCTGCATTGGACACAGTTCCCAAGGCAGTGGATTTTCCAACATTGAACTAGTACACTCATCCTAGATCTCACTTCAAACGTTATAAGTCACTCTCACATCAACTATGAACCAAAGCTATACCTATTGAACCCCCACTTGGCTTGTGACTTCATCTTTAGGTCTAAGATAAACCATACACCTAACTTCACTTGGAAATACCCTGATTTGGTGTCTTGGTTTTGATCTCTCCTGTCGGGAGTAGATCGGGTCTCCCCCTTTGTTGTCTGGGCTAGATAACATAAAGCGAAGGTTGCCTCGAGTGGCGTGACAACCATATATTGGAGGTCGAGGTGATCGTGGTTGCACCTTTTGAGTTGCCCTTCCCTATTGCCATCCATGACTGGATCCATCCATAGGGGTAACTACAGTTTAGGTGATAACAGGACCATCCAACGTAATTCAACCTCCATCGAGTCAAGAGTATCCAGGTCATCTTAACCCTATGCTGGGTGAACTTAATCCCGGAAACGCACTCTACGAAGTACCTTACCCCGGTAATCCTTACACTCTATGGGGCCAGCAAATTTTTTTACAACATGGACCCCCACTTATAGTCCCGCAAGTCCCTCCACCCCCGTTTGGTCCACTCCCACCTCCCATTGGAGGCGGTGGGCCCCACATAACTCTGGAGGAGGAAGACCTCTACCTTATGGCTGAGGATCGCCCCACTTCGGTCATCATGGCCCTACCACCCCTTAGCGGTGGTAGTGGAGGACCACCCCCCCCTCCTGGCGGAGGTGGGGGGGGACCATCTCATCTCGGTGGTGGTGGAGGAGCACCACCCCCTCCCGGTGGTGGTGGTGGAGGACCTTATTGTTAGAAAAACAGGATCGCGGAGCAATATCAATAAACATAAATGCAAATATAATCACACATACACATTACAAGAGAGACACAGATATATCGTGGTTCACCCCAACTTTGGCTATGTCCACACTGAAGTTGCCAGTCCTTATTATTATTCCGTCCAGCAAAGTGAATGGATACAACCTGCAGCACAGCGCTACACTTCCTCTTCACTGTCTCACAGTCTCTCTTCTTGATCTTAGAGATCTTTACAATGCATAATACCTAATACATCAACCCTAACCGTGTTACAATGTCTTTATTCTATAAGGGAAATACAATGGGAAAATACCACGGGTTACCCAAAACCATGGGCCCGAAAACTGGTGGCGAAAACTCCCCCAGACCCCCCTAGGGTCGTGCCGGGATCATAACCAAACCTGGGGTACGGACACGGCTGAATAATAATATCTCTAAATCTGGAGATCAGGCTCCACAACCAACAATCTCCCACTTGGAGACTGATCACAACAACTCCACCGCTGCTGCACTTGTTGGACTTGGACTTGGCAACTTTCTTCTCTTCACCTTCATGCTAGAAGGCCAACTGAAACCGAGCAGGAACTCAATTTCTCTCTTTTCACTACCTTTGTGAACATGTCTGTAGGATTCTGGCTAGTGTGTATCTTTTCCAGCTTCAGCAGTTCATCTTCCAGAACAGAGCGGATGAAATGGTACTTGAGCTGTGTATGTTTAGTCCTGGAATGGAATGTTGAGTTCTTTGCAAGATGAATGGCACTCTGGTTGTCACTATACAACCTGCTATCCTTCTTCTTCTTACCCAATTCCTCCATAAACCTTTGCAACCAAATCATCTCTTTACTAGCCTCTGTAACAGCAACATACTCTGCTTCTGTTGTTGAAAGTGCAACAACCTTCTGCAGTTTCAAAATCCAACTTACTGTTGTTCCACCTAAAGTAAACACATACCCTGTGGTGCTTCTCCTGCTATCCTTATCACCTGCCATATCTTCATCAACATATCCATGTAGAACAGTGTCTGAACCTCCAAAACATAATGCCTGAGTGGTAGTACCTCTCAAATACTTGAGAATCCACTGTACTTCCTTCCAATGTTCTTTACTTGGATTGTTCATATATCTGCTCACAACTCCCATTGCTTGTGCAATATCTGGTCTTGTGCACACCATGGCATACATCAAGCTGCCAACTACTGATTGATAGGGAATCTTTGACATGTAATCTATCTCTTCCAGTGTCTCGAGACACATTTCCTTACTTAGATTGAAATGGCTGGCCAAAGGTGTACTTACTGGTTTTTCATTCTGCATTCTGAACCTCTCCAACACCTTTTATATGTACTCACTCTGAGACAATGTCAATTTGTGATTTTTCCTATCTCTCGTTATTCTCATACCAAGGATTTGCTTTGCAGCACCCAAATCATTCATCGCAAATGAATTAGCTAGCTTCCTTTTGAGTACATTTATATCGTTCATGTTAGACCCTGCAACAAGCATGTCATCCACATACAATAACAAGATAATATATCTTTCATTTTCTAGCTTCTTGAAATAAACATAGTGGTCAGAATGACATCTACTATAACCTTGTTCTGTCATAAACCTATCAAATTTTAAATACCGTTGCCTTGGAGCTTGCTTCAAGCCATACAAACTATTTTTCAACCTGCATACCAAGTTCTCCTTACCTTTGACCTCATACCCTTGTGGCTGCTGCATATATTTCTCTTCCTCCAAATCCCCATGGAGAAAGGTTGTTTTTACATCTAACTGTTCAAGATGCAAATCTTCTACCGCCACTAGACTTAAGATAGTCCTAATTGAAGTCATATTAACAACAGGAGAAAATATTTCATCAAAATCTATACATTTCTTCTATGCAAACCCTTTTACAACAAGTCTGGCCTTGTACCGCTTCTTGTCTCCTTCTCTTCCTTCAACCTGTAAATCCATTTGTTCTGCAATGCTCTTTTACCAATAGGCAACTGAACCAAATCCCAAGTCTAGTTTCCTACCAATGAGTCCATCTCCTCATTCATGCCTTGCTCCCACTTCTTTCTAGTTTCCACTTGCATTGCTTCTTCATAACATTCTGGTTCGCCAGCATCAGTCATCAACAAATAATACATTGAAGGAGATTATCGTTCAAGGAGTCTACTTAACCGAGTATATCTTCTTGCAGTTGCAGGAGTTTCAGGTACTTGCTGTTGTTCTTGATTTTCTGGAACCTTTGGAACTTCATTTTCTGTAATTTCATCAAGTACTGTGTACTCTGTGTTTTCCTTTTCCTGTTTCTTTCCCTGCAATTGATCTTTATACATGACCTTTTCATTGAATATGACATCTCTACTTCTAATTATTTTGTGATTTTCATAATCTCATAAACGATAACCAAAATCATCAACCCCATATCCAATAAAGGTACATTTCTTGGATTTAGCTTCAAGCTTTGTCCTATTTTCTTTATCAATATGGACAAATGCTTCACAACCAAACATTCTCAGAAATGAGTAGTTTACATTTTTATCTGTCCATGCCTCCTCTGGAATACCACCATCCAAAGCACTTGAAGGTCCTCTATTTATTAAATAAACAACAGTATTTACAGCATCCGCCCAAAACTGTAAGGGAAGCCCTGCATACAGTCTCATACACCTTGCACGCTCCATGATCGTTTTGTTCATCCTTTCTGACACACCATTTTCTTGTGGTGTTCCTGGGACTTTCTTCTCTCTACGAATCCCATGGTATGAACAGTAAATATCAAACTCCTTGCCGCAGTACTCACCTCCATTATCAGATCTGAGACACTTCAACCTTTTTCCTCTCTCATTCTCAACCAAAGCTTTCCACTTCTTAAAAGTAGCAAACACATCAAATTTCTATCTAATGCAATAAACCCAAGTTTTTCTAGTTGCATCATCACTAAATGTAACATAATAATGAGAGCCACCAAGAGATTGTACCTGAGCCGGTCCCCATACATATGTATGCACTAGCTCTAACTTTTCATTCTTCTTATGTTTCCCAACACTAAGAAATCTAACTCTCTTATGTTTTCCATAAACATAGTTCTCACAGAATTCCAAACTTACCTGCTTCAAATCTGGCAGCAACTTCCTTGAGTGGAGAATCAGCATCCCCTTCTCACTCATGTGGCCAAGCCTATGATGCCACAATGCTGTATCTGTTCCTGTGGAAGCTAAAGAGATAGAATGGTCAGTATTATGAGGACATAAATACAACGCACCTACCCTGTCTCCTTTTGCTATCACCATTGATCCTTTAGTGATCTTCCACCACTTTTCTCAAAATGTAGATAAACAGACGCCATCTCCCAACTGCCCCATTGAGATCAGATTTATTTTCATAGCAGGAATATGCCTAACATATTTTAACATCTAGTCAGTTCCATTCTTAACTTTTATCCATACCTTACCCATTCCAACAATTTTACATGGCTCATCATCACCCAATAAAACATGTCCAAAATCGCCTGGAACATAATCATGAAAATATTTCCTATCGAGTGTAGCATGACATGAAGCCCCTGAATCTACTACCCAATAATCACTTGTATTATCTAATTCAAGAATCAAAGCATCTTGTAACACATCACCTGCTACATTTGCTTCCTAGGTAGTTTCCTTTTGTGCATCTCCTTTCTTCTTTAGAAATCTGCAGTCTTTCTTCAGATGTCCTTTCTTTCCACAGTTCCATCACTCTATTTTTCCCATTTTGGACTTGGATCTACCATTTTTAGAGTTGTTGCGATTACCTTGGCTCTTTCCTCTCTCCTTTTGTCTTCCTCTACTCTCCATGGTCAACGCATTACCTAATGTCTCACCTGTGCTTTTTCTTCGCATTTCCTTGCTAAGAATAACACCAATAACATCATCAAATTTCAAGGTGTTTGAACCAGAGACAGAGTTACTTACAGCCATGACCAAGCTATTCCATCTTTCTGGCAATGAACACAATATTAGAAGAGCCCTAACCTAATCATCAAAGTTCACACTTACAGAACTTAGTTGATTTGTAACCGTATTAAATTCATTTAAATGATCAATAACAAATCCACCTTCAGACATCTTCATATTAAATAAACGCTTCATTAGAAATACCTTGTTGGAGGCCGAGGGTTTTTCATACAGCTTACCCAGTGCGCTCATCAAACCCTCCGTTGTCGTTTCTTTTGAGATATTGAAAGCCGCCGACTAAGCTCGGCTCAGTAGTATTGTTCCCAGAGCCTTTATGTCAAGAACCTGCCATTCTTCGTCCTTCATGGCCGCCAGCTGCTTTGCTTTCCCTCCCAATGGTAGGAATAGATCCTTCTGGTACAGATAATCCTCCATTTGCAGCTTCCATAACTGGAAGTTTTGACCGTTAAACTTCTCGACCTTAAACTTTCCTTCTTCTGCCATTGCTCCCACTCGAACTAGAAACCCTAGCTTCCTGCAGATTTATCTGCCAAATAGACCTTTGGCTCTGATACCAATTGTTAGAAAAACAGGATCGCAGAGCAATAACAATAAACAGAAATGCAAATATAATCACACATGCACATTACAAGAGAGACACAGATATATCGTGGTTCACCCCAACTTGGGCTACGTCGACACTAAAGTTGCCAGTCCTTATTATTATTCCTTCCAGCAAAGTGAAGGGATACAACCTTCAGCACAGCCGCTGCACTTCCTCTTTACTGTCTCACAGTCTCTCTTCTTGATCTCAGAGATCTTTACAATGCATAATACCTAATACATCAACCCTATCCGTGTTACAATGTCTTTCTTTTATAAGGGAAATACAATGGGAAAATACCACGGGTTACCCAAAACCATGGGCCCGAAAACTCCCCCGGACCCCCCTAGGGTCGTGCCGAGATCATAACCAAACCTGGGGTACAGACACGGCTAAATAATAATATCTTTGAATCTGGAGATCAAGCTCCACAACCAACACTTATAATCCCGGTGGTGGTGGTGGTGGACCCCCACCCTACTATGGTGGAGGTGGCGGAGGAGGCTCTTACCCTTCTAGCGGCGGGGATGGCCCACCACCCCCTCTCGGTGGAGGCGGTGGAGGACCATCCTATTCTGGTGGTGGTAGCAAACCACCAACTCCTCCCGGCAGAGGCGGTGGCGACCCATCCTACCCTAGCGGTGGTGGCGGACCCCCACAATTTGGAGGCAGCCCACCCCCTCCCGGCGGTGGAGGCGGGCCCCCACCTTATGGTAACGAGCCACCTTATTATGGTTATGGACCTGCGGTGGACCTACATTTGGTCTGGGCAGCCAGTACCCCTATGGCCAGTTTCCTCCTGGAACACCCTATGGTCAGTTGATACAAGGTCTTACAGGTCCTTACACGCCTTATCCGTACTATCAGTACTCGTAGCCTAATCCATAGCTGCCCTTTTTGGCTACTTTGGATCTACCTAACCTGTCTCGTTTAACTAATGACCCCATTTACCACGGAACTAATTGGCCACCCATTCCGGTGAAACTTCCTTCAGATATCCCAAAATTTGATGGTAAGTCGGGTGAGGATCCTAAAAACCACGTGATGACATACCACTTATGGTGTTCATCCAACTCCCTGACGGACTACTCGATCTGTCTTCAGTTATTCCAATGGACTCTCACTGGTTCGGCTGCTAAGTGGTACTATTATCACCCAAACTGTAGTCACCCCTATGGATGTATCCACTCATGGATGGCAATAGGGAAGGGCAACTCAAAAGGTGCAACTACGATCACCTCGACCTCCAATAGATGGATGTCACGCCAGTCGAAGCAACCTTCACTTTATGTTATCGAGCCCAGACAACAAAGGGGGAGACCCGATCAACTCCCGACAGGAGAGATCAAAACCAAGACACCAAATCAAGTTAATTCTAAGTGAAGTAAGGTGTATGGTTTATCCTAGACCTTAGGATGAAGTCACAAGACAAGTGGGGGGTTCAATGAGTATAGCTTTGGTTCATTATTGATGTGAAAGTGACTTATGATTTGTGAAATAGGATCCGGGATTAAAGTACTAGTTCAATGTGAGAAAATCCACTGCCTTGGGAACCATGTCCAATGCAGGGTAGTTTAGGGGTTGAATTGGGGTTAACTAGTACAAGTGACAAGCTTGATTATGATACATGATGACATCAAAGAGTTTAGTTCACCACACTAAGGTCAAACCACAAGTTAATCCAACAATCTAGGAAAGTCGAATTGACTTGGAGAGAAACCAGTGCCTTGGGAATTGGGATAATGGAGTCAAAGTAAGGTTAGCTTGTGGTTAAGGACTCCTATTGCATGAGACAAGTGGACAGTTAAAGTCTTGATGGATGAATAGGTCTAGATCTAGGTTTGACCTAAGTGGACCACAATCCCTTAAAACAAGGAATGCTATCCCCAAGGCAAGATTTGACAAAGTGACCTACTAGACCTAGGTTTTGAATTATTCTCGTTCCAAATCCACTGAAATCTCAAGTACCCACGTCCTAGAAGTGGGACAACTCCCTTCTCCAAGGTGGTGCGACTTTACCCAAGGAGGCTAAAATGTGGGTTAAGTGGGTCAAGACAAGTCCGATGGCATCCAAACTTTAGATCCGGGTAGGTTGATCAATGGGGAGTGTGGATCTACAATTTAATGACAATCCGATGGCTAGATCTTACTAGATCTGAGTTTAAAGATACCAAGTGGTCCAAAATGGGGAATAAATCCCTTGAAATGTGGAATAGGGCCCACAAGGTAGAAATCAGAAAAGTGACAATCTGGGGGTAGGTTATTGGATGTGTAGATCATGAAACAAGCGGGATCTCAACTACCCATCAACTAAATCTAGGTCAACTCACCCTCACCAAGAAGTGCGCCCTTGCTTGGAGAAGCTAGGTTGGCTTGGGAAGAGGGTCAAATAGAAGCCAATCCTCACCAAACTATAGATCCGGGATGTCATGGATGCTATATAGGTGGGTTTTCAATATTATACCCAACAACCCACTAGATCTAAGTAGATCTAAGAAAATGTAAAAATGAGGGTTTGAAGAAATAAGGGTTTTATCAATTTATGAGCTATGTCAATGGATTGGATCAAGATAAGAGAAACAAACCTATGGATATTACCTGGGTAACCTTGTAGATGCCTTGATGATGATGATCTATGCAAACCCGATCAATTTGAGAAGCTTTGAGGTAGTTTTCTATGCAATCGATTTAGTCCAAGAAGTCAATGCGCCCTCTCTCCTGCACAACAAACGTCAATAATATCAGATTTGATGCAATCAAGAGATAAGACTAATGCCACAAGAGAAGTAACAGAAAGATAGCATAGATCACAATGATACTAATGATAACCCCCTGATACAAGCAAATGCCAAGAAAGTCGATTTGAAGAAGCCTTGCAAAATCGCCCTTGTTGAAGTCGCCCTCCTGTAGACAAGACAATGATTTCCAAAATAGATAGATCTTTCCACAAATTCCAAATGCTAGGTTGCAATAGACTTTCCAATCACCATCTAAGAACACCAGATGCAAAGGAGACCACAAGAATTTCCACAATAAAGTTTTTCTATACCAATAATCCAAGAGCCAAAGACCCCTTACAAATGAGAAGCTCTCTCCTTTAAATAGGAAGGAGAGGCATCAAAATCCTAACCAATTTTGAATGAGTGGCTAATATTAAAAGATACAAATGTCTAATCAATGGTTGAGATGAGCTCAACAATAAAATGCATGGATCACTAATAAAATATAATATGAGTGGACAAAATCGCCCTAGAAGAGGGGAATCCCACCAAATCATGATGACAAAATACAATAGGAAGCTTATGGTGGGTCCAAGGGGTAATTTTAGCCACCCTTGGTAAATCCCCATAGCACAATAATGATAAAATAATCATCAATATACCAAATCGTGCCTCCATGGTCAAATCGTAGGCCTCAAAAGACCTCAGAAATCATCAGAAAGTGCCATAAGTGATGGATGCGGGCCCCGATGAAGCTGAAACTGCTGGAGGAGGTGTGGAAGACATCGATCTATCATCACTGATCATCCCATGCCATAACATTTCCTCAGTAGCCCAAATCGATTTCCTCAATAGCCATTTCTACCAATCCTAAAATGCCTCGAGAAGCGTGAAACTACCCCAAACTGCCTCCTGGAGTGCCTGCGCTGTCAAGGTGAGGGCACCAGTGTGTCCGGGAGGGGGGTAATATGGTAAAAACAAGTGGTTGGACCACCCCCTCCAAGCACAGCACCCTAGGTCAACCAGATAAAATCTCTTTTGCTCTGACAGGGCCTCCGACAGACCAAAACTGCACTGGGATAGCCTATTGAGGCTCAATCATCACTGTAAGTGCCCGGAACTGAAAACACGATGTCTCATTAGACTCAGAAGGTCCAAATCCATCCAATATGTGTACTCATACACCATATGAGTCTCTGCGTGATCAATATATATATCCAATATACCGGCACAGGGCAAATAATAATAATCTGTAAATTATCAAATAATGTTGTAAACCATTAATCATCATCATAACCCTATAGTTGCTGCATAGAATCATCATATACATGTACATAGACCATATATCATCTATCCATATCATCACAAGGCCCAACCATCTCATGTCCTAAGGTTGACCTTGGTCAAACTAGGTCTAACCAAGTCAACATGACCAAATATAACTCAGACCATCATCGGAAGCTGCTGCAAAGTGTCACAGGTTAATGCATGCTCTACAACTTAGTCAAATAACAATTATAACACAAAGTAATCATTACTGGCGATCTAAATCCAAATATATAATGTCATTAATTATTATTATTACTCAGACTAGACTTTCAAGATCATACTCACTTCATAGCTGTGATCAATTTGCTAGTGAAGGGTGAAAGCTAAGATAACTGGCTAGGCTAAGGGATGACTTGACTGACTTAACTTTGTGACACTTTGGAAAAGGGAAAGCGAATACACACCGTAGTATATACTGAATTAGCAACAACACAGGGAATGGCGGTGTCTCACAAATGGATGAGTTGTTCAAAGAGGGTTTATTCACCTTTAACAGATGTGCACAATCCATAATACAAATGAGGCCAGCAATAATTTTGATATAACATTTAAGTTCCATTGCTTTTTGCGCCTGAAGTTTCCATAGCCTTGATCTATGTGTGTTTATAAACACATTGCATAGATTTAGATTTATTTTAGGCTTTCTGCTGTAGGTGTGTTTTTAAGGCACTTGTTTACCTGAGCACTTCTAGGTGTGTCATGGATAGCTTGTTTACCTAGGTATTTACATTTCCAAAAGATATAACATTTTATTTTCATGGCCATTTTCATTTGGCATGCCTTTCATTCATGTGTGTTTAGAAACACATTGCATGAATGGGCTTTTCATACAAGATATAGCATTTCATTTTTTCCATATTTTGTATTCATGGCAGCACTAAAAGTTTCAGGTTTAGCCAACACAACTTTAGTGAATGGGGGGAATTCCAAGGAACTCCAACTCACCATAGGTAATTTTTGTCACCAACTCAGAGCTGAGACACAATAAACAGGGAAGCTCATCCAATACAGAGGCTACAGTGGGGGAAAGTCCTCCATGCCACTAGTAAAGTAGTAAGTCAGGGTGATAAACTAAAAGGTAGGCAATGGATGGATGAAGACAATGAATAATGGAGCCAACACTAGCAAGCCAAGGTATGGTGGAATGATCACCTCTATTCTCCCTAAGGAGGGTGAAACCAATGAGTATGAATAGTGAACTTCTAAGTCTGATTAGGGACAATATAATATATATAATAAGCTCAACCAGGTCCATATATCTATATGATCGCCAGATCATGACACTAGGTTCTAAGACATGCTATGAGAATAAGTATAAAAGCAATATAACCATAACACAATGATATACCTGCTGAGTCATATACCTGAATGCTCATCAACCTATACCATCATCTATCCTCTGAAACTGCTGCTGTGACTTTGGGAACTACTGACTGCTCTGTACCAATGGTATAATGGCTACATCGGTCATCTCTCTGAGCGTCCTGAGACTTAGTCATGGCATGGGGAATATATACTGTTGTCCATAATCTGATAGTGATCCAATATAGATGCTCATCTCAACATCTCAAATGTAAGGGAACTGGTTGAATAGTGTACTGGCATCAGAAAAATAATGTATGGTAGCCCGACTAGTATATATGTGATAACAGGTACTGTTATCACATTTATAGTAGCCGGGCTACCATACATTATTTTTCTGATTCCAGTACACTATTCAGCCAGTTCCTTTACATTTGAGATGCTGAGATGAGCATCTATATTGGATCACTATCATATTGTGGACAGCAGTTGTATTCCTCATGCCATGACTGAGTCTCAGGACACTCAGAGAGATGACCGATATAGCCATTATACCATTTGTACAGAGCAGTCAGTAGTGTTCAGAGTTGCAGCAGTACTTCCAGAGGACAGATGATGGTACAGGTTGATGAGCATTCAGGTATATGACTCAGCAGGTATATCATGGTGTTATGGTTAGATTGTTTTTATACTTATTCTTATAGCATGTCTTAGCACTTAGTGTCGTGATCTGGCGATCATATAGATATTTGGACCTGGTTGATCTATTATATATATTATATTGTCCCTACTCAGACTTAGAAGTTCACTATTCATACTCATTGGTATATACCCTCCTTAGGGAGAATAGAGGTGATCATTCCACCATACATTAGCTTGCTAGTGTTGGCTCCATCATTTCATTGTCTTCATCCATCCATGGCCTACCTTTTAGATTATCACCCTGACTTACTACTTGACTAGTGGCATGGAGGAATTTTCCCCACTGTAGCCTCTGTATTGGATGAGCCTCCCTGTTTATTGTGTCTCGGCTCTGAGTTGGTGACAAAACTTACCTATGGTGAGTTGGAGTTCCTTGTGAATTCCCCCTAGTCACTAAAGTTGTGTTGGCTAAACCTGAAACTTTTAGTGCTGCCATCAATACAAAATCTAGAAAATGAAATGCTATATCTTGTATGAAAAGCCCATTCATGCAATGTGTTTCTAAACACACATGAATGAAAGGCGTGCCAAATGAAAGTGGCCATAAAAATAAAATGTTATATCTTTTGGAAAATAAATACCTAGGTAAACAAGCTGTCCATGACACACCTAGAAGTGCTCAGGTAAACAAGTGCCTTAAAAACACACCTGCAGCAGAAAGCCTAAAGAAAAAATGTAAATCTATGCAATGTGTTTGTAAACACACATAGATCAAGGCTATGGAAACCTCAGGCCCAAAAAGCAATGGAACTTAAATGCTATATCTAAACAATTGCTGGCCTTATTTGTATTATGGATTGTGCGCATCTGTGAAGGTGAATAAACCCTCTTTAAACAACTCATCCATTTGTGAGACACTGCCATTCCCTGTGTTATTGCTCATTCAGTATATACTATGGTGTATTCCCTTTCCCTTGCCAAAGTGTCACCAAGTCAAGACAGTTAAGTCATCCCTTAGCCTAGCCAGTTAATTTAGCCTTCACCCTTCACTAGCAAATTGATCACAACTATGAAGTGAGTATGATCCTGAAAGTCTAGTCTGAGTATTAATAATAATTAATGACAATATATATTTGGATGTAGATCGCCAGTTATGATCATTATGTGTTATAATTGCTATTTGAATAAGTGGTAGAGCATGTATTAACCTTGATACTTTACAGCAGCCTTGGATGATGGACTGAGTTATATTTGGTCTTGGTTGGACCTAGTTTGACCATGGAGGACCATGGGACATGAGATGGTAGACCTTATGATGATATGGATAGATGATATGTGGTCTATGTACACATACAGGATGATTCTATGCAGCAGCTACAGGGTTATGATGATGATTCTTGGGGTACAGTAGTATTGGATCATTTACAGAGCATTATTATAGGCCTTGTTCCGGTATATTGGATATTTATTTTGATCATGCAGAGACTCATATGGTGTATGAGTACACATCTTGGATAGATTTGGACCTTCTGAGTCCAATGGGACAGTTTGTTTTCAGTTCCGGGCACTTACAGTGATGATTGAGCCTCAGTAGGCTGTCCCAGTGCAGTTTTGGTCTGTTGGAGGCCCTGTCGGAGCAGATGAGATTTTTATCCGGTTGACCTAGGGCGCTGATGATGGAGGGGGTGGTCCAGCCACTTGTTTTTACCATATTACCCCCCTCCCGGACACATTGGTGCCCTCACCTTGACAGCGCTAGCCCTTCAGGAGGCTGTTTGGGGCAGTTTCACGCTTCCCGAGGCATTTCAGGATTGGTAGAAATGGCTATTGAGGAAATCGATTTGGGCTACTGAGGCAAAGTTATGGCATGGGATGATCAGGGATGATATATCGGGACCTTCCACACCTCCTCCAGCAGTTTCAGCTTCATCGGGGCCCGCATCCATCATTTATGGCACTTTCTGTGGATTTTTGAGGTCTTTTGAGGACCACGACTTCACTATGGAGGCACGATTTGGTACATTCATGATTATTTATTGGTTATTGTGCTATGGGGATTGACCAAGGAGGGATAAAATTACCCCTTGGACCCACCATAAGCCTCTTATGATATTTCATCATCATGATTTGGTGGGATTCCCCTCTTCTAGGGCGATTTTGTCCACTTATGTTATATTTTATGTGTGATCCATGTATTATATTGTTGAGCTCATCTCAACCATTGATTAGACTTTTGTATGTTATAATCTTAGCCACTCATTCAAAAAGTGGTTAGGGTTTTGGTGCCTCTCCTTCCTATTTAAAGGAGAGAGCCTCTCATTGTAAAGGGTCTTTGGCTCTTGGATTATTGGTATAGAAAAATATTTTTGTGGAAATTCTTGTGGTCTCCTTTGCATCTGGTGTTCTTAGATGGTGATTGGAAAGTCTATTGCAACCTAGCATTTGGAAATTGTGGCAAGATCTATCTTTTTTGGAAATCATTGTTTGTCTACAGGAGGGCGACTTCAACAAGGGCGATTTTGCAAGGCTTCTTCAAATCGACTTTCTTGGCATTCGCTTGTATCGGGGGGTTATCATTAGCATCATTGTGATCTATGCTATCTTTCTGTTACTTCTTTTGTGGCATTAGTCTTATCTCTTGATGCATCAAATCTGATATTGTTGACGTTTGTTGTGCAGGAGAGAGGGCGCATTGGCTTCTTGGACCAAATCGACTTGCATAGAAACTACCTCAAAGCTTCTCAAATTGATCGGGTTTGCATAGATCATCATCATCAAGGCATCTACAAGGTTACCCAGGTAAAATCCACAGGTTTGTTTCTCTTTCCTTTATCCAATCCATTGACATAGCTCATAAATTGTTAAAACCCTAAATATCTTAAAACCCTCATTTTACATTTTCTCAGATCTACTTAGATCTATTGGGTTATTGGGCGTAATATTAAGAACCCACCTCTATAGCATCCACGGCATCCCGGATCTATAGTTTGGTGAGGATTGACCTCCGTTTGACCCCCTTCCCAGGCCAACTTAGCCTCTCCCAAGCAAGGCGCACTTCACCATTTGAGCAAGTTGACTTAGATCTAGGTGGTGGGTGTTTGAGATTCCACTTGATTTGACATCTACACATCAAATAACATACACCCAGGTTGTCACTTTTCTGAAATTTACCTTGTGGGCCCCATTCCACATTTTAAGGGATTTAATCCCCTTTTTGGACCACTTGGAACCCTTAAACTCAGATCTACTAAGATCTAACCGGTGGATTGCCACGAAATTATAGATCCATACCCCTACCTGACCGATTTACCCGGATCTAAAGTTTGGATGCCATCCGACTTGATTTGACCCACATAACCCCACTTTTAGGCCTCCTTGGGAAAATTCGCACCACCTTGGAGAAGTGAGTTCACTCACTTCTAGGAACTGGGTACTTGAGATTTTTGGAGATCTGAAACCGGAATAATTCAAAACCTAGGTCTAGACTGTCACTTTGTCAAATCTTGCCTTGGGGACTGCATTCCTTGTTTTAAGGGATTGTGGTCCACTTGGGTCAAACCTAGATCTAGACATATTCAACCATCAAGAACTATATTGCCCACTTATCTCATGTTGTAGGAGTCCTAAACCATAAGTCAACCCTACTTTGACTCCACTTCCCAATTCCCAAGGCACTGGTTTCTCTACAAGGTAGTTCAACTTTCCTAGATTGTTGGATTGACTTGTGGTTTGACCTATGCATGGTAGACTATACCTTTGAAGACATCATGAACCATGGTCAAGCTTGTCTCATGTACTAGTTAGCCCCAATACAAACCTTAACTATCCTGCATTGGACACAGTTCCCAAGGCAGTGGATCTTTTGACATTGACCTAGTACACTCAACCTAGATCTCACTCCAAACATTATAAGTCACTCTTACATCAAATATGAACCAAAGCTATACCTTTTGAACCCCCTACTTGGCTCGTGACTTCATCTTTAGGTCTAGGATAAACCATACACCTAACTTCACTTGGAAATACCCTGATTTGGTGTCTTGGTTTTGATCTCTCCTGTCGGGAGTAGATCGGGTCTCCCCCTTTGTTGTCTGGGCTAGATAACATAAAGCGAAGGTTGCCTCGACTGGCGTGACAACCATATATATTGGAGGTCGAGGTGATCGTGGTTGCACATTTTGAGTTGCCCTTCCCTATTGCCATCCATGACTGGATCCATCCATAGGGGTAACTACAGCTTAGGTGATAACATTTTGGCGCCGTTGCCGGGGAGGCAATAGCTTGCCCTAGTCCTTCCCGCATATACTACGACACATATCTTGGTAGAAGAGTTAAATCTACCTGGCGACTCCCAACCGTGACTCCGCTGAGGAGCGAGCTCATTTACATCCTTACAACACTAAGACAGATCTTATCATTATCTAGAACCCATGGGGTGCATCATTTTGTTTTCAAGTTCTTGAATTTAGAAATAAATATAAAAATATAAAAAATAAACAACAAAAAATAAAAATTATTATCCATGGGTGCTTCTGAGCGACCTAGAACTTTCGGTCGTTTAAAAGTTTTTGAATTTTCAAAAATTGTTGGGTATCCTCATCATATTCCTCATCAAGCATGTGCAAGGTTGCCTATTTTCGATGGAAGTTATGAAATCTCTGCTAAAAGACACCTTGAACTTTTTAGCGAAATTATTAAAGAGTTATCCATAACCCATGAGGATGTGTGTATGAGACTATTGGCTTCATCTTTCAAAGAAAGAGCTGGACTCTGGCTTTCGAATTTGAAACCCAATAGCATTTCTGGTTATGACATGTTTGAAAATAAATTCCTAGAAGAATGGGGAAGTGAATTTGATGATATGTATCTTTCGAATCAAACCCAAGATCAAAACCTTCCCCTTTCCGATCCTATTTTGGAATCATTTAACAATCAAACATCAAGTGATTTGTCAACATCCGGAGATGATCTTTCCCGCCCAATTTCTTCTGATGATAAGTCTTCTACTTTTGAGTCAATCGAAAGTCAAATCTTTAATCATTGTACAAACCATAAATTTTCAAATTGCTTTTTAGGTAGCCCTAGTCCTGATCCTGAGGGAATTTCTGAGGATGAGCATTTAGTTAACAGGTCTAATGAAATTCCTCCCTCAGAGAGACTCATTAGTCATTCTGCATTTAGTGATCATTCAATTCCTTATCACCTTATTGAAGAAGAAGAAAGTAGGGACATCGACCAAAGTCCTTTAGTGGTGACTTCACATGATCATTGTGCAAATAATCAGGGTGTTTTAAATGAACTTGTTAATTTTCTCCCTGACAAATTAAATAAAAATGATCATTTATCTTCATATGAATTTAATGATGAATCAATAAAAGTTCAATCTCAAGATGACGATGAAATAATGAATCACACTAGATGCTCTAATCTTTGTTCCACCTCTTATAATGAGTCTTTAAATTTTTTCATCCTTAGTCAAGATAGGGTCATCGATTTCTTAGAATTAGAATCTTGTCCTCAGGTTGTAAATATTAAATTTGATCAAAAGCTTGAAATTATTCCTAGAATAAAGAATATTTTCTATTATCAAAATCCAAGGTCAAACTTGTCTATCCATTTGGGAGAATTTTCATATTTGCAATCCACCCTCCTTTCCCAACTCTTTCAATCATCTTTGGGTTGGGGCTCTAGTCAATCTTTTGCCTTGGAAATTTTTAATAGGAAGTATAAGCATGATTACATGTTTGGAGAAAAAGCACTTCATGTCCCTTTTCAGTCACTTTGGAACCATAATGTATGTTGTCAAGTTATCAATCATTCTTGGTGGCTAGAAAAGGTGTTTAAAGATCAATTCCATATTTTCTCCATTTTTGAGCATCAAGTGGGTCTGACTTTGATTTTCCGTCTTTTAAGCTTTAATTTATCCCCACTTGAATTTTTGATCATCAAACGCAAGGAGAATCAAATTGAGTATGTGAGAGAAGTAAATGAAAAAGTTAATTTGTGTGGAAATGAATCGAATCACATGTCTTATGTCCTTCCTCTATCCATCTCTGAGTTTAACTTGCATAAATTTTATGATCCTATCAGTTCTTTGATGGAGGATGTTTGCATCAATCATTCTTCTCCTTGGCATAATTTCATATTGCATCATTCAAACCATTTTTCAATTTATGAACAACTCAAGAAGACTGTGCCCTTAAATTTGTTGATCTTTAGCCCAATCTTGACTTGTTCTATTATCAAAAATCAAATAAGAATCATTAACCTATTTGATGAATGGTTGCACTGGATTTGTGATTTTACCTAACATTTGTGATGACTGATTAGATTAGAGTAGGTAGGAACTGAATAAGCCTGCTTGGGCAGTAGTTAGTTTTTCAGCCATTGAGTCTGGCACCTTTTTGTTTGTCTCTAAGCTCCTTTGTAAGCTCCTAGTTTAACTGAGTACCTGTCACTTTTCTTTTTCCTGCACAATAAATTTCAAATTTTGCAAATTATGTTAGTAGTTTGTTTTACTTTCTGCATTTATATTTCATGCATTTATACTTCTGACATAGATTATATTTTATTTCAGTTGGTTTTATATTTTTCCCACACATGCGGCATGAGGTATTTTTGATGTTTGTGAATGCAGAAATAGGTTGCAAAAATAAAAAAGCTGGAAGCAAAATGGTAGAGTGCGGGATCGTGGATTCGAGTAGCAGAGATCGAGGACCAGAGATTCTGAGGTTCTCAAGCGCTCATTTCAGCAGAGCACTTGTCCCAGCCGGAGCCAGATGTTATCACATTTATAGTAGCCGGGCTACCATACATTATTTTTCTGATTCCAGTACACTATTCAGCCAGTTCCTTTACATTTGAGATGCTGAGATGAGCATCTATATTGGATCACTATCATATTGTGGACAGCAGTTGTATTCCTCATGCCATGACTGAGTCTCAGGACACTCAGAGAGATGACCGATATAGCCATTATACCATTTGTACAGAGCAGTCAGTAGTGTTCAGAGTTGCAGCAGTACTTCCAGAGGACAGATGATGGTACAGGTTGATGAGCATTCAGGTATATGACTCAGCAGGTATATCATGGTGTTATGGTTAGATTGCTTTTATACTTATTCTTATAGCATGTCTTAGCACTCAGTGTCGTGATCTGGCGATCATATAGATATTTGGACCTGGTTGATCTATTATATATATTATATTGTCCCTACTCAGACTTAGAAGTTCACTATTCATACTCATTGGTATATACCCTCCTTAGGGAGAATAGAGGTGATCATTCCACCATACATTGGCTTGCTAGTGTTGGCTCCATCATTTCATTGTCTTCATCCATCCATGGCCTACCTTTTAGATTATCACCCTGACTTACTACTTGACTAGTGGCATGGAGGACTTTTCCCCACTGTAGCCTCTGTATTGGATGAGCCTCCCTGTTTATTGTGTCTCGGCTCTGAGTTGGTGACAAAACTTACCTATGGTGAGTTGGAGTTCCTTGTGAATTCCCCCTAGTCACTAAAGTTGTGTTGGCTAAACCTGAAACTTTTAGTGCTGCCATCAATACAAAATCTAGAAAATGAAATGCTATATCTTGTATGAAAAGCCCATTCATGCAATGTGTTTCTAAACACACATGAATGAAAGGCGTGCCAAATGAAAGTGGCCATAAAAATAAAATGTTATATCTTTTGGAAAATAAATACCTAGGTAAACAAGCTGTCCATGACACACCTAGAAGTGCTCAGGTAAACAAGTGCCTTAAAAACACACCTGCAGCAGAAAGCCTAAAGAAAAAATGTAAATCTATGCAATGTGTTTGTAAACACACATAGATCAAGGCTATGGAAACCTCAAGCCCAAAAAGCAATGGAACTTAAATGCTATATCTAAACAATTGCTGGCCTTATTTGTATTATGGATTGTGCGCATCTGTGAAGGTGAATAAACCCTCTTTAAACAACTCATCCATTTGTGAGACACCGCCATTCCCTGTGTTATTGCTCATTCAGTATATACTATGGTGTATTCCCTTTCCCTTGCCAAAGTGTCACCAAGTCAAGACAGTTAAGTCATCCCTTAGCCTAGCCAGTTAATTTAGCCTTCACCCTTCACTAGCAAATTGATCACAACTATGAAGTGAGTATGATCCTGAAAGTCTAGTCTGAGTATTAATAATAATTAATGACAATATATATTTGGATGTAGATCGCCAGTTATGATCATTATGTGTTATAATTGCTATTTGAATAAGTGGTAGAGCATGTATTAACCTTGATACTTTACAGCAGCCTTGGATGATGGACTGAGTTATATTTGGTCTTGGTTGGACCTAGTTTGACCATGGAGGACCATGGGACATGAGATGGTAGACCTTATGATGATATGGATAGATGATATGTGGTCTATGTACACATACAGGATGATTCTATGCAGCAGCTACAGGGTTATGATGATGATTCTTGGGGTACAGTAGTATTGGATCATTTACAGAGCATTATTATAGGCCTTGTTCCGGTATATTGGATATTTATTTTGATCATGCAGAGACTCATATGGTGTATGAGTACACATCTTGGATAGATTTGGACCTTCTGAGTCCAATGGGACAGTTTGTTTTCAGTTCCGGGCACTTACAGTGATGATTGAGCCTCAGTAGGCTGTCCCAGTGCAGTTTTGGTCTGTTGGAGGCCCTGTCGGAGCAGATGAGATTTTTATCCGGTTGACCTAGGGCGCTGATGATGGAGGGGGTGGTCCAGCCACTTGTTTTTACCATATTACCCCCCTCCCGGACACATTGGTGCCCTCACCTTGACAGCGCTAGCCCTTCAGGAGGCTGTTTGGGGCAGTTTCACGCTTCCCGAGGCATTTCAGGATTGGTAGAAATGGCTATTGAGGAAATCGATTTGGGCTACTGAGGAAAATTTATGGCATGGGATGATCAGTGATGATATATCGGGACCTTCCACACCTCCTCCAGCAGTTTCAGCTTCATCGGGGCCCGCATCCATCATTTATGGCACTTTCTATGGATTTTTGAGGTCTTTTGAGGACCACGACTTCACTATGGAGGCACGATTTGGTACATTCATGATTAT
The DNA here is from genome assembly GCA_027924585.1 of Larix kaempferi. Lineage (NCBI taxonomy): Eukaryota > Viridiplantae > Streptophyta > Pinopsida > Pinales > Pinaceae > Larix > Larix kaempferi. The sequence continues at coordinate 14,077,479 of BSBM01000841.1, forward strand.
TTATTGGTTATTGTGCTATGGGGATTGACCAAGGAGGGATAAAATTACCCCTTGGACCCACCATAAGCCTCTTATGATATTTCATCATCATGATTTGGTGGGATTCCCCTCTTCTAGGGCGATTTTGTCCACTTATGTTATATTTTATGTGTGATCCATGTATTATATTGTTGAGCTCATCTCAACCATTGATTAGACTTTTGTATCTTATAATCTTAGCCACTCATTCAAAAAGTGGTTAGGGTTTTGGTGCCTCTCCTTCCTATTTAAAGGAGAGAGCCTCTCATTGTAAAGGGTCTTTGGCTCTTGGATTATTGGTATAGAAAAATATTCTTGTGGAAATTCTTGTGGTCTCCTTTGCATCTGGTGTTCTTAGATGGTGATTGGAAAGTCTATTGCAACCTAGCATTTGGAAATTGTGGCAAGATCTATCTTTTTTGGAAATCATTGTTTGTCTACAGGAGGGCGACTTCAACAAGGGCGATTTTGCAAGGCTTCTTCAAATCGACGTTCTTGGCATTCGCTTGTATCGGGGGGTTATCATTAGCATCATTGTGATCTATGCTATCTTTCTGTTACTTCTTTTGTGGCATTAGTCTTATCTCTTGATGCATCAAATCTGATATTGTTGACGTTTGTTGTGCAGGAGAGAGGGCGCATTGGCTTCTTGGACCAAATCGACTTGCATAGAAACTACCTCAAAGCTTCTCAAATTGATCGGGTTTGCATAGATCATCATCATCAAGGCATCTACAAGGTTACTCAGGTAAGATCCACAGGTTTGTTTCTCTTTCCTTTATCCAATCCATTGACATAGCTCATAAATTGTTAAAACCCTAAATATCTTAAAACCCTCATTTTACATTTTCTCAGATCTACTTAGATCTATTGGGTTGTTGGGCGTAATATTAAGAACCCACCTCTATAGCATCCACGGCATCCCGGATCTATAGTTTGGTGAGGATTGACCTCCGTTTGACCCCCTTCCCAGGCCAACTTAGCCTCTCCCAAGCAAGGCGCACTTCACCATTTGAGCAAGTTGACTTAGATCTAGGTGGTGGGTGTTTGAGATTCCACTTGATTTGACATCTACACATCAAATAACATACACCCAGGTTGTCACTTTTCTGAAATTTACCTTGTGGGCCCCATTCCACATTTTAAGGGATTTAATCCCCTTTTTGGACCACTTGGAACCCTTAAACTCAGATCTACTAAGATCTAACCGGTGGATTGCCACGAAATTATAGATCCATACCCCTACCTGACCGATTTACCCGGATCTAAAGTTTGGATGCCATCCGACTTGATTTGACCCACATAACCCCACTTTTAGGCCTCCTTGGGCAAATTCGCACCACCTTGGAGAAGTGAGTTCACTCACTTCTAGGAACTGGGTACTTGAGATTTTTGGAGATCTGAAACCGGAATAATTCAAAACCTAGGTCTAGACTGTCACTTTGTCAAATCTTGCCTTGGGGACTGCATTCCTTGTTTTAAGGGATTGTGGTCCACTTGGGTCAAACCTAGATCTAGACATATTCAACCATCAAGAACTATATTGCCCACTTATCTCATGTTGTAGGAGTCCTAAACCATAAGTCAACCCTACTTTGACTCCACTTCCCAATTCCCAAGGCACTGGTTTCTCTACAAGGTAGTTCAACTTTCCTAGATTGTTGGATTGACTTGTGGTTTGACCTATGCATGGTAGACTATACCTTTGAAGACATCATGAACCATGGTCAAGCTTGTCTCATGTACTAGTTAGCCCCAATACAAACCTTAACTATCCTGCATTGGACACAGTTCCCAAGGCAGTGGATCTTTTGACATTGACCTAGTACACTCAACCTAGATCTCACTCCAAACATTATAAGTCACTCTTACATCAAATATGAACCAAAGCTATACCTTTTGAACCCCCTACTTGGCTCGTGACTTCATCTTTAGGTCTAGGATAAACCATACACCTAACTTCACTTGGAAATACCCTGATTTGGTGTCTTGGTTTTGATCTCTCCTGTCGGGAGTAGATCGGGTCTCCCCCTTTGTTGTCTGGGCTAGATAACATAAAGCGAAGGTTGCCTCGACTGGCGTGACAACCATATATATTGGAGGTCGAGGTGATCGTGGTTGCACCTTTTGAGTTGCCCTTCCCTATTGCCATCCATGACTGGATCCATCCATAGGGGTAACTACAGCTTAGGTGATAACATTTTGGCGCCGTTGCCGGGGAGGCAATAGCTTGCCCTAGTCCTTCCCGCATATACTACGACACATATCTTGGTAGAAGAGTTAAATCTACCTGGCGACTCCCAACCGTGACTCCGCTGAGGAGCGAGCTCATTTACATCCTTACAACACTAAGACAGATCTTATCATTATCTAGAACCCATGGGGTGCATCATTTTGTTTTCAAGTTCTTGAATTTAGAAATAAATATAAAAATATAAAAAATAAACAACAAAAAATAAAAATTATTATCCATGGGTGCTTCTGAGCGACCTAGAACTTTCGGTCGTTTAAAAGTTTTTGAATTTTCAAAAATTGTTGGGTATCCTCATCATATTCCTCATCAAGCATGTGCAAGGTTGCCTATTTTCGATGGAAGTTATGAAATCTCTGCTAAAAGACACCTTGAACTTTTTAGCGAAATTATTAAAGAGTTATCCATAACCCATGAGGATGTGTGTATGAGACTATTGGCTTCATCTTTCAAAGAAAGAGCTGGACTCTGGCTTTCGAATTTGAAACCCAATAGCATTTCTGGTTATGACATGTTTGAAAATAAATTCCTAGAAGAATGGGGAAGTGAATTTGATGATATGTATCTTTCGAATCAAACCCAAGATCAAAACCTTCCCCTTTCCGATCCTATTTTGGAATCATTTAACAATCAAACATCAAGTGATTTGTCAACATCCGGAGATGATCTTTCCCGCCCAATTTCTTCTGATGATAAGTCTTCTACTTTTGAGTCAATCGAAAGTCAAATCTTTAATCATTGTACAAACCATAAATTTTCAAATTGCTTTTTAGGTAGCCCTAGTCCTGATCCTGAGGGAATTTCTGAGGATGAGCATTTAGTTAACAGGTCTAATGAAATTCCTCCCTCAGAGAGACTCATTAGTCATTCTGCATTTAGTGATCATTCAATTCCTTATCACCTTATTGAAGAAGAAGAAAGTAGGGACATCGACCAAAGTCCTTTAGTGGTGACTTCACATGATCATTGTGCAAATAATCAGGGTGTTTTAAATGAACTTGTTAATTTTCTCCCTGACAAATTAAATAAAAATGATCATTTATCTTCATATGAATTTAATGATGAATCAATAAAAGTTCAATCTCAAGATGACGATGAAATAATGAATCACACTAGATGCTCTAATCTTTGTTCCACCTCTTATAATGAGTCTTTAAATTTTTTCATCCTTAGTCAAGATAGGGTCATCGATTTCTTAGAATTAGAATCTTGTCCTCAGGTTGTAAATATTAAATTTGATCAAAAGCTTGAAATTATTCCTAGAATAAAGAATATTTTCTATTATCAAAATCCAAGGTCAAACTTGTCTATCCATTTGGGAGAATTTTCATATTTGCAATCCACCCTCCTTTCCCAACTCTTTCAATCATCTTTGGGTTGGGGCTCTAGTCAATCTTTTGCCTTGGAAATTTTTAATAGGAAGTATAAGCATGATTACATGTTTGGAGAAAAAGCACTTCATGTCCCTTTTCAGTCACTTTGGAACCATAATGTATGTTGTCAAGTTATCAATCATTCTTGGTGGCTAGAAAAGGTGTTTAAAGATCAATTCCATATTTTCTCCATTTTTGAGCATCAAGTGGGTCTGACTTTGATTTTCCGTCTTTTAAGCTTTAATTTATCCCCACTTGAATTTTTGATCATCAAACGCAAGGAGAATCAAATTGAGTATGTGAGAGAAGTAAATGAAAAAGTTAATTTGTGTGGAAATGAATCGAATCACATGTCTTATGTCCTTCCTCTATCCATCTCTGAGTTTAACTTGCATAAATTTTATGATCCTATCAGTTCTTTGATGGAGGATGTTTGCATCAATCATTCTTCTCCTTGGCATAATTTCATATTGCATCATTCAAACCATTTTTCAATTTATGAACAACTCAAGAAGACTGTGCCCTTAAATTTGTTGATCTTTAGCCCAATCTTGACTTGTTCTATTATCAAAAATCAAATAAGAATCATTAACCTATTTGATGAATGGTTGCACTGGATTTGTGATTTTACCTAACATTTGTGATGACTGATTAGATTAGAGTAGGTAGGAACTGAATAAGCCTGCTTGGGCAGTAGTTAGTTTTTCAGCCATTGAGTCTGGCACCTTTTTGTTTGTCTCTAAGCTCCTTTGTAAGCTCCTAGTTTAACTGAGTACCTGTCACTTTTCTTTTTCCTGCACAATAAATTTCAAATTTTGCAAATTATGTTAGTAGTTTGTTTTACTTTCTGCATTTATATTTCATGCATTTATACTTCTGACATAGATTATATTTTATTTCAGTTGGTTTTATATTTTTCCCACACATGCGGCATGAGGTATTTTTGATGTTTGTGAATGCAGAAATAGGTTGCAAAAATAAAAAAGCTGGAAGCAAAATGGTAGAGTGCGGGATCGTGGATTCGAGTAGCAGAGATCGAGGACCAGAGATTCTGAGGTTCTCAAGCGCTCATTTCAGCAGAGCACTTGTCCCAGCCGGAGCCAGATGTTATCACATTTATAGTAGCCGGGATACCATACATTATTTTTCTGATTCCAGTACACTATTCAGCCAGTTCCTTTACATTTGAGATGCTGAGATGAGCATCTATATTGGATCACTATCATATTGTGGACAGCAGTTGTATTCCTCATGCCATGACTGAGTCTCAGGACACTCAGAGAGATGACCGATATAGCCATTATACCATTTGTACAGAGCAGTCAGTAGTGTTCAGAGTTGCAGCAGTACTTCCAGAGGACAGATGATGGTACAGGTTGATGAGCATTCAGGTATATGACTCAGCAGGTATATCATGGTGTTATGGTTAGATTGCTTTTATACTTATTCTTATAGCATGTCTTAGCACTCAGTGTCGTGATCTGGCGATCATATAGATATTTGGACCTGGTTGATCTATTATATATATTATATTGTCCCTACTCACACTTAGAAGTTCACTATTCATACTCATTGGTATATACCCTCCTTAGGGAGAATAGAGGTGATCATTCCACCATACATTGGCTTGCTAGTGTTGGCTCCATCATTTCATTGTCTTCATCCATCCATGGCCTACCTTTTAGATTATCACCCTGACTTACTACTTGACTAGTGGCATGGAGGACTTTTCCCCACTGTAGCCTCTGTATTGGATGAGCCTCCCTGTTTATTGTGTCTCGGCTCTGAGTTGGTGACAAAACTTACCTATGGTGAGTTGGAGTTACTTGTGAATTCCCCCTAGTCACTAAAGTTGTGTTGGCTAAACCTGAAACTTTTAGTGCTGCCATCAATACAAAATCTAGAAAATGAAATGCTATATCTTGTATGAAAAGCCCATTCATGCAATGTGTTTCTAAACACACATGAATGAAAGGCGTGCCAAATGAAAGTGGCCATAAAAATAAAATGTTATATCTTTTGGAAAATAAATACCTAGGTAAACAAGCTGTCCATGACACACCTAGAAGTGCTCAGGTAAACAAGTGCCTTAAAAACACACCTGCAGCAGAAAGCCTAAAGAAAAAATGTAAATCTATGCAATGTGTTTGTAAACACACATAGATCAAGGCTATGGAAACCTCAAGCCCAAAAAGCAATGGAACTTAAATGCTATATCTAAACAATTGCTGGCCTTATTTGTATTATGGATTGTGCGCATCTGTGAAGGTGAATAAACCCTCTTTAAACAACTCATCCATTTGTGAGACACCGCCATTCCCTGTGTTATTGCTCATTCAGTATATACTATGGTGTATTCCCTTTCCCTTGCCAAAATGTCACCAAGTCAAGACAGTTAAGTCATCCCTTAGCCTAGCCAGTTAATTTAGCCTTCACCCTTCACTAGCAAATTGATCACAACTATGAAGTGAGTATGATCCTGAAAGTCTAGTCTGAGTATTAATAATAATTAATGACAATATATATTTGGATGTAGATCGCCAGTTATGATCATTATGTGTTATAATTGCTATTTGAATAAGTGGTAGAGCATGTATTAACCTTGATACTTTACAGCAGCCTTGGATGATGGACTGAGTTATATTTGGTCTTGGTTGGACCTAGTTTGACCATGGAGGACCATGGGACATAAGATGGTAGACCTTATGATGATATGGATAGATGATATGTGGTCTATGTACACATACAGGATGATTCTATGCAGCAGCTACAGGGTTATGATGATGATTCTTGGGGTACAGTAGTATTGGATCATTTACAGAGCATTATTATAGGCCTTGTTCCGGTATATTGGATATTTATTTTGATCATGCAGAGACTCATATGGTGTATGAGTACACATCTTGGATAGATTTGGACCTTCTGAGTCCAATGGGACAGTTTGTTTTCAGTTCCGGGCACTTACAGTGATGATTGAGCCTCAGTAGGCTGTCCCAGTGCAGTTTTGGTCTGTTGGAGGTCCTGTCGGAGCAGATGAGATTTTTATCCGGTTGACCTAGGGCGCTGATGATGGAGGGGGTGGTCCAGCCACTTGTTTTTACCATATTACCCCCCTCCCGGACACATTGGTGCCCTCACCTTGACAGCGCTAGCCCTCCAGGAGGCTGTTTGGGGCAGTTTCACGCTTCCCGAGGCATTTCAGGATTGGTAGAAATGGCTATTGGGGAAATCAATTTGGGATACTGAGGCAAAGTTATGGCATGGGATGATCAGTGATGATAGATCGGGACCTTCCACACCTCCTCCAGCAGTTTCAGCTTCATCGGGGCCCGCATCCATCATTTATGGCACTTTCTGTGGATTTTTGAGGTCTTTTGAGGACCACGACTTCACTATGGAGGCACGATTTGGTACATTCATGATTATTTATTGGTTATTGTGCTATGGGGATTGACCAAGGAGGGATAAAATTACCCCTTGGACCCACCATAAGCCTCTTATGATATTTCATCATCATGATTTGGTGGGATTCCCCTCTTCTAGGGCGATTTTGTCCACTTATGTTATATTTTATGTGTGATCCATGTATTATATTGTTGAGCTCATCTCAACCATTGATTAGACTTTTGTATCTTATAATCTTAGCCACTCATTCAAAAAGTGGTTAGGGTTTTGGTGCCTCTCCTTCCTATTTAAAGGAGAGAGCCTCTCATTGTAAAGGGTCTTTGGCTCTTGGATTATTGGTATAGAAAAATATTCTTGTGGAAATTCTTGTGGTCTCCTTTGCATCTGGTGTTCTTAGATGGTGATTGGAAAGTCTATTGCAACCTAGCATTTGGAAATTGTGGCAAGATCTATCTTTTTTGGAAATCATTGTTTGTCTACAGGAGGGCGACTTCAACAAGGGCGATTTTGCAAGGCTTCTTCAAATCGACGTTCTTGGCATTCGCTTGTATCGGGGGGTTATCATTAGCATCATTGTGATCTATGCTATCTTTCTGTTACTTCTTTTGTGGCATTAGTCTTATCTCTTGATGCATCAAATCTGATATTGTTGACGTTTGTTGTGCAGGAGAGAGGGCGCATTGGCTTCTTGGACCAAATCGACTTGCATAGAAACTACCTCAAAGCTTCTCAAATTGATCGGGTTTGCATAGATCATCATCATCAAGGCATCTACAAGGTTACCCAGGTAAGATCCACAGGTTTGTTTCTCTTTCCTTTATCCAATCCATTGACATAGCTCATAAATTGTTAAAACCCTAAATATCTTAAAACCCTCATTTTACATTTTCTCAGATCTACTTAGATCTATTGGGTTGTTGGGCGTAATATTAAGAACCCACCTCTATAGCATCCACGGCATCCCGGATCTATAGTTTGGTGAGGATTGACCTCCGTTTGACCCCCTTCCCAGGCCAACTTAGCCTCTCCCAAGCAAGGCGCACTTCACCATTTGAGCAAGTTGACTTAGATCTAGGTGGTGGGTGTTTGAGATTCCACTTGATTTGACATCTACACATCAAATAACATACACCCAGGTTGTCACTTTTCTGAAATTTACCTTGTGGGCCCCATTCCACATTTTAAGGGATTTAATCCCCTTTTTGGACCACTTGGAACCCTTAAACTCAGATCTACTAAGATCTAACCGGTGGATGCCATCCGACTTGATTTGACCCGCATAACCCCACTTTTAGGCCTCCTTGGGCAAAGTCGCACCACCTTGGAGAAGTGAGTTCACTCACTTCTAGGAACTGGGTACTTGAGATTTTTGGTGATCTGAAACCGGAATAATTCAAAACCTAGGTCTAGACTGTCACTTTGTCAAATCTTGCCTTGGGGACTGCATTCCTTGTTTTAAGGGATTGTGGTCCACTTGGGTCAAACCTAGATCTAGACATATTCAACCATCAAGAACTATATTGCCCACTTATCTCATGTTGTAGGAGTCCTAAACCATAAGTCAACCGTACTTTGACTCCACTTCCCAATTCCCAAGGCACTGGTTTCTCTACAAGGTAGTTCAACTTTCCTAGATTGTTGGATTGACTTGTGGTTTGACCTATGCATGGTAGACTATACCTTTGAAGACATCATGAACCATGGTCAAGCTTGTCTCATGTACTAGTTAGCCCCAATACAAACCTTAACTATCCTGCATTGGACACAATTCCCAAGGCAGTGGATCTTTTGACATTGACCTAGTACACTCAACCTAGATCTCACTCCAAACATTATAAGTCACTCTTACATCAAATATGAACCAAAGCTATACCTTTTGAACCCCCTACTTGGCTCGTGACTTCATCTTTAGGTCTAGGATAAACCATACACCTAACTTCACTTGGAAATACCCTGATTTGGTGTCTTGGTTTTGATCTCTCCTGTCGGGAGTAGATCGGGTCTCCCCCTTTGTTGTCTGGGCTAGATAACATAAAGCGAAGGTTGCCTAGACTGGCGTGAAAACCATATATATTGGAGGTCGAGGTGATCGTGGTTGCACCTTTTGAGTTGCCCTTCCCTATTGCCATCCATGACTGGATCCATCCATAGGGGTAACTACAGCTTAGGTGATAACAGGTACATTGAACTACCACCCCATTCTTTTCCTGATTTTGGTTCTCTTGCTATGAACTTCTTGACTCATTTCCAGCTGCCTATACGGTATGAAACTGGTATAGAGATTTTAACCTCGCTCCGCCAAAATACCGCTACTCATATATCAGATCATATACATGAGTGGCGGAGGAGACGACGTCTCATTAAGGCTCATATTCCATATCAGCTCCTAGTAGACTGGTTCACAAAGTCTCTCATCCCTACCATAGCACAAGATGTTTCCATGGGAGGTGATGTCACTGAAGAACAAGCCATTGCACGTGCCCACTTACTAGACTTAGGCTATGCTCAGTCTGGCACATTGTTTGACATCCTTCCTGATGCACCCCGCAACACTTACGACCCCGCGAAACCACCCAAGGGATCCCAATTGATGGCATCATCAGATCCCTTACCACACAGCCTTCTTCTCAAACTGTTGGTTCGTCGAACCCCTCGGGTTCTTCCCCATCACCAACTCAGGCTGATCACGGCACCACCAAATCATTCACTCCTGCTGTCACTGAAGAAGTGAATTATGTTTCATCAGTTTCACCTCAAAAGTCTGGTGGTAAGAAGAAAAACAAGGGGAAACCTAAGAAATCTTCCACCCAGCAGGAACAAAAGAGAACCCCTGATGATACCAAACAGAAAAGGAAGTTGAAGTATCCTTTCCTACTGTGTGGTGATTATCACTTTTCTAAAGAGTGCCCCCATAGAGACAAAGTTCAAAAGTTTCCTAAGGGTAAACCCACACCCGCAGTTCTCAACGATCCCTTCCCTCCTCAAAATCAACAGGCGATCGCTCACACTTCTTCTTCCCAATGAGAAGCATCCACCTCCGCACATGTTCTCATGGTGCGTAACGAGACCATCAACTTGAACACCCATTCTCGTTCGTATGACTCCGTTCCAGCTAAGGAACCTATTGGAAGTAATACTAAAAAAGCTTCCACTTCAATGCTCGATGTCACCGTACTGGCTGTGCCTCTCACCATAGAGAAACCCTCTCTCGAGTCAGTGTTGCGTTCACCCAAGAGCACGATTAGAAAATCGATTTTCAATCCTAATGCTCGGGCTACTCAAAACTACAACATTGTAGAGGACCTAGCACAAGCTCCTTGTGCTATGTCGATGCTTGAGGTCTTGCAAAACTGTCCAAATCAGCGCAAGACTCTCCACGCTGCCATCGGTGCAGTTTACCCGGATTCATCGAACACCATTATGTTCCGGCTGGAGTATTTCAAACCGAGGCTCTCCCACCAATTAGCATTTCAAGTTGCTACAAACATTGCTGGGAAGATAATCCATCATACCGTTTTGGACGAAGGAGCCTCTACGTCAGTCATGCCGATCGCCTGTTGGAGAGCAATTGGTTCTCCCGAGTTGAACCATTCTCCCACCACTTTGAGAGCCTTCGATGGACGTGGCTTTCAACCTCATGGGATGTTACAAGCTTTACCAGTCGAGCTGGGGGGCAAGACCACAACCATTAACGTGGAGGTAGTCGCTGCCCCGTTGGATTATAACATTCTACTTGGTCGTAATTGGTTTTACGCCATGACTACGGTCGAATCATCTGTCTTCCACATAGTACAATTCCCCCATCAAGGCCGAATTGTTACAGTCGACCAACTAGATTTCTGCACACCTAACACCACTTCTCACCCGGGCGATAGCATTCCTTCGATTGGACAATCTTCGCAGAAGTATGATAGTGTGGGGGTTGGCCTCCTTAAGGATTCATCCCTTATGGGCCTCTTTCCTACTTCGGATCCCCCAAATCATGTTGCCACTGTGAACATGATCTCCTCGCAGATCTCATCTATCCCCAACTCCACTGATTCATGGCTTGTACCTGATGAAGCCACCAGACACCTGATTGGAGACACTATGCCTCTGTCACCCGTTGAAATCCTATATGAGGATATCTATTCAGCACCAAAGGACCACTTAGTTGTAGCCTCCACCTCCTGTTCTCTACAACGAGCATCATCCGATCCTCTGCTACGGACTTTTCATTCTGACAAGTCCATTATGGAAATCATGAGTGCAAAGGATCCACCGTGGGAAGACCTCCACCATCGTTCATCTTTCCTTCCCTTGTTGGACATTGTGGAGAATAGCATTCACACCATCTTTACACCGAATTTCTACTCTAGCTCTCAGTCTTTGATACACACGTGTCAAGCAAACTCTGAAGGCAACTTTGCCAACATCGAGCCCACCACTTTAATAGACATTTCGGTTACTCCTGGTGTAGTGGAACACATTCAGTTAGGCCAGAAGTGTTCCCTTGAAGAATTCATCATCTCCACGGCCTTATTCAAGTGATTTCGAGACGTATTCGCTTGGACCTACGAGGAGATGTCTAGGATAGACCCCTCCATTATTTTACATGAGACTAAAACCTATCCCGACATCAAACCCGTCCACCAAAATCTCTGACCGGTACACCCTCGGAAGACTGTTAAGGCAGAGATTGAGAAACTCTTGAAGGATGGCTTCATTTACCCTGTCCCATTCACAGAGTGGGTCTCAAATGTCATCCCTGTTAATAAAAAACAGGGTACCATCCGCGTCTATGTCAATTATCGGGATCTCAACAAAGCTTGTCCCAAGGACAACTACCTGACTCCCTTTATCAACCATATTATCGACAATTGTGCTAGAAGTGTCATTTTTTCATTCGTGGATGGATTTTCTGGCTACAACCAAATTGAGATCCACCCCGTCGACCAGCACAAGACTGCATTCATCTGCCCTTGGGGAACGTTTTCATATTGTAAACTTCCGTTTGGTCTTAAAAATGCTGGTGCCACATTCTAGCGGGTCATGTTGTACGCTTTCCATGATGTGAATGACTTCGTGGAACCTTACTTAGATGACCTCCCTGCCCACTCAAAGCAGCGTGAGTTCCACTTTGATCATTTGACAGTCGCTTTCCTCAGGTGCAGGCGGTACAATATCCATCTGAATCCTCACAATAGTATTTTTTGTGTCGAGTCTGGACGCCTCTTAGGGTTCATCGTCTCGAAAGACGGGATCCACATTGATCGCTCGAAGGTGGAAGCTATCGTCGCTCTTCCACCTCTGACCAACATTACGGAACTTCAGAGTCTGCAAGGATGTGCAACTTATTTAAGGCATTTTGTTTGTAATCTCGCACAAAAGACGCAGGGTTATATGAGATTGATGAAAAAAGACATCCCGTTCATTTGGGATGATCAAGCTCAACAATCTTTCAAAATTTTGAAACATGCCATCACGCATGCCCCTGTGATCCAACCACCGAATTACTATTGAGATTACATTTTATATCTCGCAGCTTCCGACACCACTATCGCCATGGTTTTCGTACAGGAATACCAGAACGCCCAAGAACATGTGGTATACTATGCCAGCAAAGGTGTCATTGACACTGAAACTCGCTATTCACATGTCGAGGAGCTCGCTCTCGCGGCAGTCATTGCCATGCAGAAGTTTCGTCATTACATTTTGCTCCACACCACCACTATCATCGCTAAATCAAACCCCATGTACCATGTTCAGATTCGTCAGGTGCTTGGGGGCAAGTATTCACGCTAGATCATGATACTGCAAGAATTCAATCTTCTTTTCGAAAAAGCCAAGTCGAAAGAGTCTTTGATGTTCGTTGAGCTCATCTGCGACCTCCCCTTACTGATACCAGATCTGAGCCCAATGACTCATTTATAGATGAGTCATTGTTTCTTATCAGTACGTCTGATCCATGGTATGGAGATATCACATTGTATCTTCAAACCCAACGCTTCAACCATGAATTGTCTCACTACGACCGTCGTCAAATATGCCACCATGCAAAGTATTATTTGATTATCAGTGATACTTTGTACTATCGTGGTATCGACTCTATCCTTTGACGTTGTCTAACTCATGATGAGGCTAAACGCATTCTGAATGACTGTCACATTGGGGCATGTGGCGGTCACCTCTCTGGGATGGCTACAGCCCAGAAAATTTTGCGCGCAGGATATTATTGGTCATCAATCTTCAAAAATTGCCTCGAGGCCGTAAAACAATGTCCTCCATGTTAACATTTTCATACCAAAAAGCACACCCATCCCGCCCCGTTACACCTGGTTATTGTCGTTGGCCCCTTCACTAAGTGGGGCATCGATTTCATGCATTGTAAGCCTACCTCGACCGGGGGGCATAGTTATTTCATTGTAGTTGTAGACTACTTTACAAAGTGGGCCGAGGCAATGCCTACATACATGAACGAGGGAAAGACCGCCGCACTCTTCATGTTTCATCATGTAATTGTTAAGATTTAATATGCTAAGACAGAAAATAGCAGCATTGTATTTCATTTCACAATAATAGCATATACAGGATCACTGAAGAAACAACAAGCACAGCATAAACACAAGAGACACAAATTTATCCTGGGAAACCCTCATGGGGTAGAAAACCCAGCAAAGCTTCCTCAATATAGATCACCAGCAATATACAAAGATGCAAACCAAAGACATGATCTCCTCCTCCACCATAGCAGACCTCTCCTCCACAAGTGTTCCACTCTCAAGTGAGTGAGTGTGTATTAAATGAGGAATACACCTCCTCTATTTATACACTACTCCGACTTGTCTTTTACACAAGACATGTAGGCTCGTATTTAACCAATGGGTTAAATACCCCACTACAGTTGACTGGGCCGACCCCTCTAGGATGGTCTAATAACCCAAGTCACCACATTCCGACGGAGGAATAAACATCTCCGGATATACAATAAGATCTTCACGGAGGAATGAATCATCTCCGGAATAATAAAGTACAAATATAATATTCTTTGAAGTTACAATATCTCAACAGTAATAGCGCGGTTTGGAGTCCCTCAAGCGATAGTTACTGACCATGGTTCACACTTTATGAACCACATGGTTGACGAGTTGAGCGACAGATTGGGTTTTCGCCATGAAAACTCAACACCGTACTACCCCCAGTCGAACGGATAGGTCAAGGCCATCAACAAGGTCTTGAAAACTATGGTCCAACAGATGGTGGGTACGCACAAGGCCAATTGGCATAATATGCTCTTCTCCGTGCTTTGGGATTATAGAACCTCTGTCATAACCACCACCGGATTTACTCCTTTCCAACTAGTGTATAGATTGGAGGCGGTCCTTCCCATTGAGTGCGAGATTCCATCTCTCAAGCTCGCCATCGAAATTCTCCCAAACACTATTGTCGAGGAAGAATGCTTCCTCTACCTAGCTAAGCTCGACGAGACTCGTCGAGATGCCACTCTCGCCAACATGGCTCATAAGAAATGCATCAAAGCGTAGTACGACAAGTCGGTAGAAACTCGCACCTACAGCGAGGGAGATTTGGTCCTCACATATGACCAAAAACATAATAAGCTGGGGGAAGGAAAGTTTGAGTCCATGTGGCATGGACCTTACGTAGTGAAACACGTCTTAGAGAAGGGAGCTTATGAGCTTGAAGACTATGACGGGATATCTTTGGGTGAACCCCGCAATGGGCTTTACCTGAAGAGGTACTATGCTTGAGTCTTTCATGCATGAGTACTTTTGTATATACTGTACATGGCGTGCATGTGTGTTTTTGTGTGGTGTGATGCTTTGATTTCTTGCGTGTTTTTCTCTTGTTTCATTTCTTATACCATGTTTTGTCTGCGTGTGCAGATGGCAACGTGTTATGGATTCGCGGACGGCACCAGTCGGCATACCTGTGACGTTGCTTCGACAGCTTGGGTACTTTATTCACCTACCGGCGAGCTCATCAGCTCAGGGGGAATGTGTCTAGGTTTCGCAACCAACAATGCTGCAGAATATCAAGCAGTCATTGGAACCCTAACCGACGCCATTTCTTTGGGTATGGACCATGTTGTTATCCACCTGGATTCTCAACTAGTGGTCTCTCATCTTAACCGAGTCTACGTCATCCGCAATCATACCTTACTTTGTCTCTATCGACGAGTCTGTCTTCTGGAAAGGTCCTTTGAATCCATTCAGTACCTACATATTCCACGAGACGTTAACACAGTTGCCGACTCTATGGCCAACTTCATCTTAGATTGGTACATTGCACACACATAAGCATATTTATGAATTGTTAAAAGTAGACATAACATGTAAATAACTCATTTTATATATAAGAAAACACATAACAAGACCACACCATTCATTTGTTTTGAAACACATAATGTATAAATCGTCGTAATGTCTGTATATATATATATATATATCTCAAAAAGTAGTGTTGGTACAAAAATCTGAAGCACGATGAATTTTAGTGAGTCTCTACAAAATCTGAAGCCTCATAGCTTTCAGTGGTACAAAATCTGAGGCCTCTAAGATCTCAGTACATACATAGTAACAACATAAGCCCTAGCGCCTGGACCGTACAATCCTAGGTAGTCTAACATCTCTGGCCTGCTGAGCGTGGAAACAGTCAAATGCTCTCGCAACGCTTCGAAGTAGCGTGTTGAAGCGCGCAGTCACTCCAACCGTGTATACCTGCATGGGTCGCGGCAACTCATCTACCGTGAGCTCGGGAACATCTAATGTCAACCCACTCAGGTTGGCATAGACTCCATCCATCTCTGCAATCGCAGCATGCACTGCAGGTCCCATGACTGCTCCCTCTCCTCTCTCTCTCCTAGCAAGAAGAGAGACTCCCACCGGTCATACAAGTCCCACGTCTACACACACATGTTGTTTACTTGTCAGCACTACATAAAAAAAAAATCATAAATGCACAAAACTTAAAAAGTACAAGGGTTATTTGTTCTTACCAAGGTCTCCCCATGCTACTCCTTCTGGCAGCGGCAAGTCTGGATCATCTCCAAAGTCCGTACCATTGTATGGAAAGTCCTCCACCATTAGTAATTGGCCCTCTAGCCAAGTGAAGAACTTGGTTCCATATGAGAGGATGGGACCCCCACCATGACGGGACATCACTGCCGTCCATCTGGCCATGTGTGGATCCCTGGTATCCCTATCATCCAGTAGTACCTGAGGACGCAAGAGAGTAATCCGTTCCAGTAAGAATGATATCACTATCGAACCATAGTCGAACTATTTGAGCTCTCCCCACCGACACTTGGTCAGCTGAGCTTGCATGTTTGCAAGGAGTCCCTTGCACCAGTTAAAGATCTTCGGAGACATACAGTCCTCCATGTATAGCATCTGTAATCTGGTGGCTAAGTGGGGAGCTTGGCTCCCTGCCATCCTCGTAATGGTGAAGAGTATGGCGCGCAATGGACGTTCCCGCACATGTTTTATGGGAATCTTCCCACTAGAGCAGCAGCGTTAGGAGTACAATGCTACAGGATCATGTCGTCCACAGTCTGATCACTCCCACGTGATCCAGTCAAAAGCACATTTTCCCCTCTTCGGGACAATCCAGTCAAGATATAGATGTCCTCGACATCTATGGTAAGCACGTTCTCACCAATCACGAAGTATTGTTGGGCCGCATCCCAGCAACGGAGCATATGGGTCAGTGGTGGGATTTGGGACCTCATCCCCTGAATCTCGAAGAACTTGAGGAGCCCACAGCTCTTCAATGCTTCCACACAACATGGATTGTTTGCAGCTTTCTCATCATCTAACTCATGCTCCCATTCGCGCCAATCCAAAACCATTTTGGATGCTTTGAACCTGCCAAAAGGAGAATTTAAACATTGTTAGAACTTGCTTCATCCACCAAAAGTTCCTTTTTTTATCTTGGCTTGAGTTTGGGGATGGACGTATCCACCGTCGCACCCTGTTTTTGTAAACAGTGCGACGTCGTCGTAGTCTAGTTATGCAACCCTTGCGACAACTCGGTCTCATCGCAGTTCCTGAAAGGGAAACCTGCGATGAGCCGAGGGCGCAATGGCCCTTCCCAAACCAAGCCAAAATCCCAAAAACTAAACAAAATTAAAAAATGTAAACCACTACAATTATGCTGGATGAAGTTTAGGGTTACTTGCTTCGGACGACAGGTGAAATGGCTGCTCGTAGCTCCCGGAATCGACGAGTGAAGTTTTGGCTCCAAATGGCACTCCTCCTCCCAAATTTGGCAAATAGAACAATGGTGACTATATTTGGTTTTTATTTCTATTTATAAACAAAATGGAATATTCCTTTTTTAAATATTTGATGCCTTTATACCGTTTGCTATAGTTTGGATCGATTTTATTATATTTGAACGTTCGGTTGACTATTTGACCTAGTTTCCGAGCGTGCAAGAGTTTTTAAGTGCCTTCTTAAGCCATTTTCATATTGGAACGGTCATCTCAGGTATGAACACCCCTTGTGAATTTTTGTCCTTTATCTTTTCGTTGATTAGATTGTAATTATTTAATGATTATGAGCTTACTCTTTGTTATTTCTCGTGCTCTTGAAACTATGAGAATACGTTACCGAGTTACGATTTATCACTTTTCCGGGCTCGTTAAACTCCTACATAAAAGGAACCCCCCCGAAGTCTATCTTTAAGCTCTTTTCAGGATCTCGAAATAGGAAAATATTGCCAAGCAAACTTGCCGCGTTCACGCTTGTAAAAGGATTTGAATGGTCGTCTTCCTGGTGATATTTTACCCCTTTTTCGGACCAGGGGGCACTACTTACGAAAAAGGTATACTCCAGCCAATCATGACTAGAAGAGTCCTCTCCCGCGTTGTTTTACCCTTTTTCGGGCGATGAGGCTAACTTCACGAAAAAGGACCGTTGGAGCCTTCTTTAGTTCTTTTCAAACTCTCTAAACATGAAATGACGACCGATTTTACCTTCTATGGACTCGTTAAATTTTCACATTTAAGGGCCCCCCATGGGACGAACCCCTCCTATCCCAAGTTCGAAAAATATTTGGGATTGGACTCATCTATGAGATGAGCTATACCAAGCATCTGGTTACCCTCATATGGTTACCAATAATCCAAGAGACAAAGACCCCTTACAATGAGAAGCTCTCTCCTTTAAATAGGAATGAGAGGCATCAAAACCCTAACCACTTTTTGAATGAGTGGCTAAGATTACAAGATACAAATGTCTAATCAATGGTTGAGATGAGCTCAACAATAAAATAGATGGATCACTAATAAAATATAACATAAGTGGACAAAATCACCCTAGGAGAGGGGAATCCCACCATATCATGATGACAAAATATAATAAGAAGCTTATGGTGGGTCAAAGGGGTAATTTTAGCCACCCTTGGTCAATACCCATAGCACAATGATAATAAAATAGTCATCAATACACCAAATTGTGCCTCTATGGACAAATCGTGGGCCTTAAAAGGCCTCAGAAATCATCAGAAAGTGCCATAAGTGATGGGTACGAGTCCCGATGAAGCTGAAACTACTAGAGGAGGTGTGGAAGACATCAACCCATCATCATTGATCATCCCATGCTAAGACATTGCCTCAGTATCCCAAATCGAATTCCTCAATAGCCATTTCTACCAATCCTGAAATGCCTCGAGAAGCGTGAAACTGCCCCAAACTGGCACCTAGAGTGCCTGCGCTGTCAAGGTGAAGGAACCAGTGTGTCCAGGAGGGGATTAATATGGTAAAAACAAGTGGTTGGACCACCCCCTCCAAGCACAGCGCCCTAGGTAAACCAAATAAAAATCCTCTGCTTTGATGGGGTCTCCGACAGACCAAAACTGCACTGGGTTAGCCTACTGAGGCTCAATCATCACTGTAAGTTCCCAAAACTGAAAACAGACTGTCTCATTGGACTCAGAAGGTCCAAATCCATCCAAGATGTGTACTCATACACCATATGAGTCTCTGCATGATCATAAAATATATCCAATATACCGGAACAGGTGAAATAATAATAATCTGTAAATGATCAAATAATGCTGTAAACCATGAATCATCATCATAAACCTGTATCCGATGCATAGAATCATCATGTACAAGTACATAGACCATATATCATCTATCCATATCATCACAAGGTCTAACCATCTCATGTCCTATGGTTGACCTTGGTCAAACTAGGTTTGACCAAGTCAACATGACCAAATATAACTCAGACTATCATCAGAAGCTGCTACAAAGTGTCAAAGGTTAATGCATGCTCTACAACTTATTCAAATAGCAGTTATAACACAAAGTAATCATTACTGGCGATCTAAATCCAAATATATAATGTCATTAATTATTATTAAAACTCAGACTAGACTTTCAAGACCATACTCACTTCATAGCTATGATCAATTTGTTAGTGAAGGGTGAAGGCTAAAATAACATGGCTAGGCTAAGGGATGACTTGACTGACTTAACATTGTGACACTTTGGAACAGGGAAAGGGAATACACCATAGTATATACTAAATGAGCAACAACACAGGGAATGGCGGTGTCTCACAAATGGATGAGTTGTTCAAAGAGGGTTTATTCACCTTTAACAGATGCGCACAATCCATAATACAAATGAGGCCAGCAATTATTTAGATATAGCATTTAAGTTCCATTGCTTTTTGGGCCTAAAGTTTCCATAGCCTTGATCTATGTGTGTTTATAAACACATTGCATAGATTTACATTTATTTTAGGCTTTCTGTTGTAGGTGTGTTTTTAAGGCACTTGTTTACCTGAGCACTTCTAGGTGTGTCACAGACAGCTTGTTTACCTAGGTATTTACATTTCCAAAAGATATTACATTTTATTTTCATGGCCATTTTCATTTGGCATGCCTTTCATTCATGTGTGTTTAGAAACACATTGCATGAATGGGCTTTTCATACAATATTTAGCATTTCATTTCCCAAATTTTGTATTCATGGCAGCACTAAAAGTTTCAGGTTTAGCCAACACAACTTTAGTGACTAGGGGGACTTCACAGGGAATTCCAACTCACCATAGGTAAGTTTTGTCACCAACTCAAAGCCAAGACACAATAAACAGGGAAGCTCATCCAATACAGAGGCTACAGTGGGGAAAAGATCCTCCATGTCACTAGTCAAGTAGTAAGTCAGGGTGATAAACTAAAAGGTTGGCAATGGATGGATGAAGACAATGAATAATGGAGCCAACACTAGCAAGCCACGGTATGGTGGAATGATCACCTCTATTCTCCCTAGGGAGGGTAAAACCAATGAGTATGAATAGTGAACTTCTAAGTCTGAGTAGGGACAATAAAATATATATAATAAGATCAACCAGGTCCACATATCTATATGATCGCCATATCATGACACTAAGTGATAAGACATGCTATAAGAATAAGTATAAAAGCAATATAACCATAACACAATGATATACCTACTGAGTCATATACCTGAATGCTCATCACCTGAACCATCATCTGTCCTCTGAAACTGCTGCTGTAACTCTAGGCACTACTGACTGCTCTGTACAAATGGTATAATGGCTATATCAGTCATCTCTCTGAGTGTCCTGAGACTCAATCATGGCACTGTGGAATAGATATATTGTCCAAAATCTGATAGTGATCCAATATAGATGCTCATCTCAGCATCTCAATGTAAGGGAACTGACTGGATAGTGTACTGGAATCTGACAAAAAATGTATGGTAGCCCGGCTACTATATATGTGATAACACTACCTTCAACACATTAAACTGATTGATGCTTTGCTCATTGGTTTAGACAGGTTAAAGGGACACACATGTGGCTTGGAGAAAATCGATTTGACAAGAGGACTTCAAAAATTCTTCATTTGATCTTTGGCAAAAGTAATCCTCATCTCAACTAGCATTCATCTCTTCATCCAGGTATGCTCCAAAGGTTTGGTCTTCTTCTTCCTTGGCTTATCCATAACTTCTAGATCACAAAAACCCTAATTAATTAAAACCCTCATTTTTCACTTTTTCTTAGATCTACTTGGATCTAGCCTAGATTTTTAAAAGATATTGAAAACCCACCTCTATAGCATCCACGGCAATTCGGATCTATAGTTTGGTGGTGATTGGGTTCCATTTGACACACTTTTCAAGGCAAAGTAGTTCTCTTGAGGCAAATTGCACCCCTTGGGAGAAGCTAATTGGGTTAGATCTAACACATGGGTAGGTGAGATCCCACTTGATTCATACTCTCCTCACTTGATAACCTATCCCTAGTGCTTCACCTTGTTGATTTTTCCCTCGTGGACCCCATTCCTCATTCTGAGGGTTGTGCCCCACTTGGGTCAATTTGGTGATGCATTTTCTATCTTAGATCTATGGAGATCTAGCCATTGGATGCCCTTGATTTTCAAGATCCACACTCATACTTGCCTAAACCTCTTGGATCTAAACATTGGTGGCCTTTGGGTTTGATTTGACACACCTTTCCATGCTTTTAGCCCTCCTTGGGCAAAGTCACCCTCCTTGGTTGTTTGAGTTTGTTCACTTCTAGGACATGGGTGGTTGAGATCCCATTGGATTTGAAACAAGCATACCTTGAAACCCCTACCTAGTATCTCACTTTGTGAAGTTCTGCCTTGGGGGTATCATTCCTCATTTTGGGGGATTGTTGTCCAATTGGGTCACATGGTGAAATATTAGATATACTAAGATCCAACCATCACATCTTGAATAGCCCACTTGATTTGCATCCTAGGTGTCCCAATCTACATTTCCACATCTATTTTGACTCCATTATCCCATCTATCAAGGAACTAGTCCACCTAGGGAAATTCACACTCCTTGGGAGTTGTGTCATTTCCTAGATCCCATATGTGGGCATCTCTAATTTCACCTTAGATCCATAGATCTACTCATTACATGCCCCTTGGTACCATTTGCACCCTTAACTCCATCTTGTGGGTCCCATTTGAACCATTTCCATATCCCAAGGAAGAGGTCCCCACTTGTGTATTTCATGGCACTAGATCTTGTCCTTTGATCTCATTATGTGGCCTAAATCAGTCATTGGTTGAAACATAAGTCATTCCTTAAGCCTCTCTTCAACCACACTTAAACTTCTAGGTCCACCTAACCTTGCATTGGTTTCCATAACTTGTCTTTTACATATCCCTAGGAACCTTTGTTTGGGTCCAATCACCTTTGATTGATAATAGGGTCTCCCCATAGGTCTTGATTCATCTTAATCTAAAGTGAAGAGTGCCTCGGTTGACATGACTCCCAGCTTGCATTGGGAACTGTGGCATCTCTTGGGTCACCTCTTTAGTTGTCCATTTCCTCTACCATCTAGGATGGGATACCACTAGGAACAACTACAAGTTGTGTGATAACAGGATCCTCTGCCTTGGTTATGTCGTTATCTTGTTGGCGAGCCATTGGCTCCCCCAACTTGAACCATTCCCCTACCACATTGAAATTGTTTCACGGACGTGGATTCCAACCACACGGGTTGTTACAATCTTTGGCAATAAAGCTGGGGGGAAAGACCATTTCCATTAACGTGGAAGTTGTTGCCGCCCCGTTGGATTATAATTTATTACTTGGTCGTAATTGGTTTAATGCCATGATCGCAGTCGCATCTTCTGTCTTCCGCATCGTGCAATTTCCCCACCAAGGGAGAATTGTCACTATCGACCAACTAGATTTCTGTACACCTAACACCACTACTCATCCCGCGGATAATGTCCCTCTTTTAGGACACTCTTCACAGATATATGAGAGCGTGGGGGTAGGAATCCTTAAATATTCATCCCTCATGGGAGTCTTTCCAACACCAAATCCCCCTTCCCATGTTGCCACGGTGAACATCATTTCCTATATGATCCCCTCATCGTCCAACTCC
Source organism: Larix kaempferi (assembly GCA_027924585.1). Lineage (NCBI taxonomy): Eukaryota > Viridiplantae > Streptophyta > Pinopsida > Pinales > Pinaceae > Larix > Larix kaempferi. The sequence continues at coordinate 14,100,434 of BSBM01000841.1, forward strand.
ATTGACTAATGGGTTGTGTCCGACCTTGATAGGTTGGATTTGATTGGATATGTTATGCCTCTAACACCTGCGGAAGCTACTTATGAGGCTATCCAATCAACACCTGATCTACTAGTTGTTTACTCTTTAGTGGCATCCACATCTGGTTCTCTACCATTACAACAGACCTCATCCCTACCCGATCCTCTACTTCAGACTTTTCATTCTGATGAGTCCATCATGGATATTATGAGTGTGGATGAACCCCATGGGAAGACCTTCATCATCGATCGACCTTCCTCCCACTGTTAGATTAGGTAGAGAACGCCATTGAAACAATCATTTCACTGGATGTCTTTCCTTACCCTCAATATCCTATTCTGACATTTGATATGGTAACTGAGGGAAACTTAGAAAACATCACGCCTACATTTCCGATCGACATATCGGTAACACCCGAAGTCATGGAACACATCTGTATAGGCCAAAACTGTTCTTCTAAAGAGATCACTACATCCACGGCCTTGTTTAAACAATTTTGCTACGTCTTTGCATGAAGCTACGAAGAAATGCTCGAGAGTGATCCTACTATTGTTGTGCATGAGATTCAAACATATCCCGATGCAAAACCTGTCCGAAAAAAACTCCGTCCTACGCACCCTAGGAAAACTGCGGCTATCAAGGCAGAAATTGAAAAACTGTTGAAGGTTGGGTTCATTTATCCTGTTCCCTTGACAGATTGGGTCTCTAATGTCGTCCTTGTCACCAAAAAGCAAGGAACCATTAGGGTTTGCGTTGATTACAGGGATTTGAATAAGTCTTGTCCCAAGGACAATTACCCTACACCGTTCATCGACCAAATCATCGACAACAGTTCCGGAAGCGTCATCTTTTCATTTATGGATGGATTTTTCGGCAATAATCAGATTGAGATCCACCCAGCCGATCAACACAAGACTGCTTTCATCTACCCATGGGGTACGTTCGCATATCGCAAACTCCCCTTTGGCCTTAAAAATGTCGGTGCCACATTCGAGTGGGCTATGTCGTACGCTTTCCACAACGTGAAGGATTTTGTGGAACCTTACCTAGATGATACCCCCGCTCATTCTAATCGTCGTGACTTCCACATTGACCATCTGACGGTTGTATTCCTCAGATGTCGACGGTATAATATCTGTTTAAACCCTCACAAGTCTATTTTCTGAGTCAAGTCTGGACGCCTCTTAGGCTTCATCATTTTGAAATATGGGATCCGGATTGATCCCCTCAAGGTAGAATCCATCGTTGCTCTACCACCACCCACGGATATTACATAACTTCAAAGTTTGCAGGAGAAGGAAAACTACCTGAGGAATTTCATGTGTAATTTCACAGAGAAAACACAGGGATATATGCAGTTGTTAAAGAAGGACGTCCCGTTCATTTGGGATGACTATTGTCAAAAATCCTTTGGCAACCTCAAATATGCCATCACTCACGCACTCGTGTTACAACCGCCAAATTACACCAAGGATTATATCCTTTATCTTGATGCTTCCACTTCCACAATTGCTATGGTTTTGGTACAGGAAGAAAATCACACCTAGGAGAATGTGATATATTACCCTAGTAAGGGCCTTATTGAATCTGAAATACGATACTCACATGTAGAGAAGTTAGCTCTCGCGGCAGTCATTGTTGTTCAGAATTTTCGTCATTACATCCTACTCCGCACTACTACCATTATCGCTGACTCTAACCCCATGTATCATGTTCTCACACGCCAGGTACTAGGGGGAAAATATTCGTGTTGGATTGTGATGCTTCAGGAATTCGACCTCCAGTTTAAGAAGGCCAAATCAAAGAAGTCTTTGGTCTTTGCAGAACTTATTTGCGATCTTCCCTGTACTGATCAGGCAACTGAGCACATGGAGTCCCTCCCTGACGAGTCTTTGTTTCTCATCAGTACTTCTGACCCATGGTATGGAGACATCACATTGAATATCCAAACCCAACGTTTCGGTCCTCAATTATCTCGTGATAAACATCGTCGTGTCCATCACCACGCAAAATATTACCTTATCATTGGTGATACATTATATCGTCGTGGTGTTGATTCTATTCTCCGATGTTGCTTAACTCATGAGGAGGCCGAGCATGTTCTGAATGATTGTCACTCGAGGGCATGTGGTGGTCATCTTTCTGGGATGGCTACAACTTAGAAAATCCTACGCGTTGGATACTATTGGCCTTCCATCTTTAAAGATTGTATTGAAGCCATCAAAAAGTGTCCTCCATGCCAGCTTTTTCATCATAAAAAGTGCTCTCATCCAGCCCCACTACATCTAGTTATTGTCGTCAGCCCCTTTTCCAAATGGGGCATCGACTTCATGCATTGTAAGCCTACCTCAGTCAGGGGGCATGGTTACGTCATCGTCACTGTTGACTATTTTACCAATTGGGTTGAGGCTATTCCTACATACAAAGAAGACAACAAAACTTCCGCACTCTTTATGTTCAACCACATCATTGCGAGATTCGGAGTTCCTCAAGCCATCGTCACTGATCATGGATCACATTTCCAGAACAAGATGGTGGATGAACTAAGCTCCAGATTGGGTTTTCGTCATGAGACCTCAACTCCCTACTACCCTCAATCAAATGGACAAGTAGACACCATTAACAAGGTCTTGAAAACCATGATTTAGCGTATGGTGGGAACACATAAGTCCAACTGGCATACCATGATTTTTTCAGCCCTATGGGTGTATAGGACTTCCGTTAAAACTACCACTGGTTTCACACATTTTCAATTGGTTTACGGAATAAAGGAAGTACTACCTATCGAGTGCGAGATTCTGTCATTGAAACTCATCGTCAAACTTTTACCAAACACCACCGCCGAGGAAGAACGTTTTCTATACTTCGCAGAACTTGATGAAACCCATCGTGATGCAGCTCTGGCTAATGAAGCACACAAGAAGTGCATGAAGGCCCAATATGACAAATCAGTGAAACCTCATATCTTCAACAAGGGAGATTTGGTCCTTACTTATGACCAAAAACACGATAAGTTGGGGGCAGGAAAATTTGAGTCCGTGTGGCATGGTCCATATGTAGTTTAGCGTGTCTTGGAGAAGGGAGCTTATAAATTGGAAGATTTTGACGAGATATATTTGGGAGAACCTCACAATGGGATCTACCTAAAGCGGTACTATGCATGAACCTTTTACACATTAGTACTATGTATATATTGTACATGAAGTGTGTTTTGTGTGGTGTGATGCTTTATGTTTAGTTTTCCAGGATCTTGTCTCTACGCTTATACCATGTTCTTCCTGAATGTGCAGATGGAAACGTGTTCTGGATTTGCGGACGGCGCCAACCGGCATACCCGTAACCTTACTTAGGCAACATGGGTACCCTATTCCCCTACCGTTGAGCTCATTAGTTCAGGAGGAATTTGTCTAGGCTACGCAACCAACAACGCCGTTGAGTATCACGCGGTAATTGGATTGTTGACCGATGATCTTTCCCTAGGTATGGACCACATTGTTATCTACCTTGACTCACAATTAGTGGTCTCCCATCTAAACCATGTCTACGTTATCCGCGACCCCATATTACTCTGTCTATTTCGATTAGTACGTCTCTTGGAGAGGTCCTTTGAGTCCATTCAATACCTACATATTCTGAGAAACATGAACACAGTTGCTAACTCCATGGCCAATTTCATACTGGATTGGTACATTGCACATTCATAAACATTGTATTAAACAGAGTATATAAAGCCGTAATAGTGTTTTGTATATATTTATCATCGTGTCGATATAAGACAAAAAGTGGTACTGATACAAAATTCGAAGCCCATAAGCTTTCAGTAAGTCCTGACTACAAAAATATGAAGCCTATGGCTTACAGGACATCCTTCACACAATAAGTTATCGCTGAGGATGCTCGTGGTAGCAGATAATGGCCCGGGATACTATACGGAGCAATCGACCAAAGCGCCCTAAAACTCCAGCTGTACGGCCCTGGTATCCGTGAGGTAAATCATCGATGGCTATGTCGGGAATGTCCATTGTCAGTCTCCAAAGGTTTTCCTCCAGCTCATTCATCTCCTCTGCTACATCTTGATGAGAAGCCACTATGTCTCGTACCACTCCTCTCCTCTCAATGGGAGAAGAACCTACAGGTCGAGATGGGCCAACATCTACAACAAAACAAGTGTGAGTCATCAGTACTACCCAAAAACATCGAAAAACTATAAAATGCATAAACACAACAAGAGTTTTGTTCTTACCTAGGTCTCCCCACTGCTCCCCCTCTAGAAGAGCCAAGTCTAGGTCACCCCTGAAGTCAGTACCTGCATACGGATAGTCCTCGACCATGAGGAGATTCCCGCGAAGCCAACTGAAGAAGGTGGGACCATAACTGATAATGGGACCTTCGCCTCAATGGCGAGCCATGACCTCGGACCATCTGACCATGTGAGGATCTCGTGGATCGAGATCATCCAGCTCTACCTATGGCCTCAACAATGGGACTCGCTCGAGGAAGAACGAGACCACGATGGACCTGTTATCACATATATAGTAGCCAGGCTACCATACATTATTTTTCTCATTCCAGTACACTATTCAGCCAGTTCCCTTGCATTGGAGATGCCGAGATGAGCATCTATATTGGATCACTATCAGATTGTGGACAGCAGTTGTATTCCCCATGCCATGACTGAGTTTCAGGACACTCAGAGAGATGACCGATGTAGCCATTATATCATTTGTACAGAGCAGACAGTAGTGCCCAGAGTTACAGCAGCAGTCTCAGAGGACAGAGGGTGGTACAGGTTGATGTGCTTTCAGGTATATGACTCAGCAGATATATCATGGTGTTATGGTTAGATTGATTTTATACTTATTCTTATAGCATGTCTTAGCACTCAGTGTCATGATCTGGCGATCATATAGATACATGGACCTGGTTGATCTATTATATATATTATATTGTCCCTACTCAGACTTAGAAGTTCACTATTCATACTCATTGGTACATACCCTCCTTAGGGAGAATAGAGGTGATCATTACACCATACTTTGGCTTGCTAGTGTTGGCTCCATCATTTCATTGTCTTCATCCATCCATGACCTACCTTTTAGATTATCACCCTGACTTACTACTTGACTAGTGGCATGGAGGACTTTTCCCCACTGTAGCCTCTGTATTGGATGAGCTTCCCTGTTTATTGTGTCTCGGCTCTGAGTTGGTGACAAAACTTACCTATGGTGAGTTGGAGTTCCTTGTGAATTCCCCCTAGTCACTAAAGTTGTGTTGGCTAAACCTGAAACTTTTAGTGCTGCCATCAATACAAAATCTGGAAAATGAAATGCTATATCTTGTATGAAAAGCCCATTCATGCAATGTGTTTCTAAACACACATGAATGAAAGGCGTGCCAAATGAAAGTGGCCATAAAAATAAAATGTTATATCTTGTGGAAAATAAATACCTAGGTAAACAAGTTGTCCATGACACACCTAGAAGTGCTCAGGTAAACAAGTGCCTTAAAAACACACCTGCAGCAGAAAGCCTAAATAAATGTAAATCTATGCAATGTGTTTATAAACACACATAGATCAAGGCTATGGAAAATTCAGGCCCAAAAAGCAATGAAACTTAAAAGCTATATCTAAACAATTGCTGGCCTTATTTGTATTATGGATTGTGCGCATCTGTGAAGGTGAATAAACCTTCTTTAAACAACTCATCCATTTGTGAGACACCGCCATTCCCTGTGTTATTGCTCATTCAGTATATACTATGGTGTATTCCCTTTCCCTTGCCAAAGTGTCACAAAGTCAAGGCAGTTAAGTCATCCCTTGGCCTAGCCAGTTAATTTAAGCCTTCACCCTTCACTAGCAAATTGATCACAACTATGAAGTGAGTATGATCCTGAAAGTCTAGTCTGAGTAATAATAATAATTAACGACACTATATATTTGGATTTAGATTGCCAGTCATGATTACTCTGTGTTATAATTGCTATTTGAATAAATTGTAAAGCATGTATTAACCTTGATACTTTTCAGCAGCCTTGGATGATGGACTGAGTTATATTTGGTCTTGTTTGAACCTAGTTTGACCATGGAGGACCATGGGACATGAGATGTTAGACCTTATGATGATATGGATAGATGATATGTGGTCTATGTACACATATAGGATGATTCTATGCAGCAGCTACAGGGTTATGATGATGATTCTGGGGTTACAGCAGTGTTTGTATATGTACAGCGCATTATTATTGGCCTTGTTCTGGTATATTGGACATTTATTTTGATCATGCAGAGACTCATATGGTGTATGAGTACACATCTTGGATAGATTTGGACCTTCTGAGTCCAATGGGACAGTTTGTTTTCAGTTCCGGGCACTTACAGTGATGATTGAGCCTCAGTAGGCTGTCCCAGTGCAGTTTTGGTCTGTTGGATGCCCTGTCGGAGCAGAGATGACTTTTATCCGGTTGACCTAGGGCGCTGATGATGGAGGGGGTGGTCCAGCCACTTGTTTTTACCATATTACCCCCCTTCCGGACACTTTGGTGCCCTCACCTTGACAGCGCCAGCAGTCCAGGAGGCTATTTGGGGCAGTTTCACGCTTCCCGAGGCATTTCAGGATTGGTAGAAATGGCTATTGAGGAAATCGATTTGGGCTACTGAGGCAAAGTTATGGCATGGGATGATCAGTGATGATAGATCGGGACCTTCCACACCTTCTCCAGCAGTTTCAGCTTCATCGGGGCCCGCATCCATCATTTATGGCACTTTCTGTGGATTTTTGAGGTCTTTTGAGGACCACGACTTCACTATGGAGGCACGATTTGGTACATTCATGATTATTTATTGGTTATTGTGCTATGGGGATTGACCAAGGAGGGATAAAATTACCCCTTGGACCCACCATAAGCCTCTTATGATATTTCATCATCATGATTTGGTGGGATTCCCCTCTTCTAGGGCGATTTTGTCCACTTATATTATATTTTATGTGTGATCCATGTATTATATTGTTGAGCTCATCTCAACCATTGATTAGACATTTGTATCTTCTAATCTTAGCCACTCATTCAAAAAGTGGTTAGGGTTTTGGTGCCTCTCCTTCCTATTTAAAGGAGAGAGCCTCTCATTGTAAAGGGTCTTTGGCTCTTGGATTATTGGTATAGAAAAATATTCTTGTGGAAATTCTTGTGGTCTCCTTTGCATCTGGTGTTCTTAGATGGTGATTGGAAAGTCTATTGCAACCTAGCATTTGGAAATTGTGGCAAGATCTATCTTTTTTGGAAATCATTGTTTGTCTACAGGAGGGCGACTTCAACAAGGGGGATTTTGCAAGGCTTCTTCAAATCGACTTTCTTGGAATTCGCTTGTATCAGGGGGTTATCATTAGCATCATTGTGATCTATGCTATCTTTCTGTTACTTCTTTTGTGGCATTAGTCTTATCTCTTGATGCATCAAATCTGATATTGTTGACGTTTGTTGTGCAGGAGAGAGGGCGCATTGGCTTCTTGGACCAAATCGACTTGCATAGAAACTACCTCAAAGCTTCTCAAATTGATCGGGTTTGCATAGATCATCATCATCAAGGCATCTACAAGGTTACCCAGGTAAGATCCACAGGTTTGTTTCTCTTTCCTTTATCCAATCCATTGACATAGCTCATAAATTGTTAAAACCCTAAATATCTTAAAACCCTCATTTTACATTTTCTCAGATCTACTTAGATCTATTGGGTTGTTGGGCGTAATATTAAGAACCCACCTCTATAGCATCCACGGCATCCCGGATCTATAGTTTGGTGAGGATTGACCTCCGTTTGATCCCCTTCCCAGGCCAACTTAGCCTCTCCCAAGCAAGGCGCACTTCACTAGTTGGGCAGGTTGACCTAGATCTAGGTGGTGGGTGTTTGAGATTCCACTTGATTTGACATCTACACATCAAATAACATACACCCAGGTTGTCACTTTTATGAAATTCACCTTGTGGGCCCTATTCCACATTTTAAGGGATTTAATCCCCATTTTGGACCACTTGGAACACTTAAACTCAGATCTACTAAGATCTAGCCATCGGATTACCGTGAAACTATAGATCCATACCCTTACCTGACTGATCTACCCGGATCTAAAATTTGGGTGCCATCCGACTTGTCTTGACCCACCTAAACCCCAATTTAAGCCTCCTTGGGTAAAGTCGCACCACCTTGGAGAAGTGAGTTCACTCACTTCGAGGAACTGGGTACTTGAGATTTTTGGAGATTTGGAACCGGAATAATTCAAAACCTAGGTCTAGACTATCACTTTGTCAAATCCTGCCTTGGGGATTGCATTCCTTGTTTTAAGGGATTGTGGTCCACTTGGGTCAAACCTAGATCTAGACACATTCACCTATAAAGACCTTAATTGCCCACTTGTCTCAAGTGCTAGGAGTCCTAAACCACAAGTCAACCCTACTTTGACTCCACTTCCCAATTCCCAAGGCACTGGTTACTCTCCAAGTTAATTCAACCTTCCTAGATTGTTGGATTGACTTGTGGTTTGACTCTTGCATGGTGAACCAAACCCTTGAAGCTAATCATGTATCATGGTCAAGCTTGTCACTAGTACTAGTTAGCCCCAATTCAACCTTTAAACTACCCTGCATTGGACACGGTTCCCAAGGTAGTGGACCTTCTAACATTGAGCTAGTACACTCATCCTAGATCTCACTTCAAACATTATAAGTCACTCTCACATCAACTATGAACCAAAGCTATACCTTTTGAACCCCCTACTTGGCTTGTGACTTCATCTTTAGGTCTAGGATAAACCATACACCTAACTTCACTTGGAAATACCCTGATTTGGTGTCTTGGTTTTGATCTCTCCTGTCGGGAGTAGATCGGGTCTCCCCCTTTGTTGTCTGGGCTAGATAACATAAAGCGAAGGTTGCCTCGACTGGCGTGACAACCATATATATTGGAGGTCGAGGTGATCGTGGTTGCACCTTTTGAGTTGCCCTTCCCTATTGCCATCCATGACTGGATCCATCCATAGGGGTAACTACAGTTTAGGTGATAACAGGACCCATATCTGAACTGCTTCAGCTCACCCCTAGGCAATTGGTGAGATGATCCTTTAGGTTTGCGAGGAGTCCCTCGCACTAGTTGAACACCGTCGGGGCCATACACTCAATGGCGTACAACATGTGTGCCTTGGTGGCCTAATGGGGAGCTCTACTCCCCGCCACCCTCTCTATGGTAAATAGTACAGTCTGCAGTTGTCTATCACACACGTTCTTGATGGGAATCTTCCCAGCAAGTATCTGTGTTCCTAGCATGCAGAACTGTGCTACCAGGCTCTCCGTGGACTGATCACTACCTTGTGGTCTAGATAGTGAGACTGGGGCTCCCTGCCTGGACAACCTCGTCACAAAATAGATGTCTTCCGCATCCAAAGTGAGAATGTGGACACCAACTTGGAAATGTTGTTGATCAAGATCCCATAACCTGATCAGATAATCCAGTAGCAGTACCTGGACCCTCATGCCCTGAACATGAAAGAAATTCAGCAACTCGCATTGTTGTAATTCATTCATCGAATGCAGATTGTTTGCTGCTTGGGCATATTCCATTTCATCTCCTGTTCTTTCCATTGGACCATTGTGCAAGGCAAGACCTATGTAAACATCAAATAGATGAATATTAGAACCTTTCTATAGCTTTGGTTTGGTCTTTTTTGGCCCCATTTATTATTTGTGCATGTGGATATGCGTCGACACACCCCGAATTTGCAGACAGTGCGTCGACAATGCACTTTCTCCATGGGATAAGCGCGTCAAAGAGCCCTCGACGCACTTCCTGCAAGGGGAAAGCACGTCGCCCAAGGCGCACGCATTCCCCCTCTTTAAGAGCCAAAAAATCCAAACAATTGACTATTAAACAAGAAATCAATCCACTAGAAAGGTAGATAGCAAGGCTAAGGCCTACCTGATGCTGACAAGGTGAAAACAACTGACCGTAGATTCTGTAATCAACACTTGAAAATCGAGCTCCAAAAGGTAATTTTCACTATTCCAATGTGGTAAAAAACAATTGGTAAGAATTTCTTTACTATTTGACTTTTATATAAAAGAAATGGAATATTCTCTTTTTAATATTTCTTTTATAGGGTTTTTTACTATAGTTGGTCATATTTTTTAGTTTTAATGCCTTATTATCAATTCTAATTTGATTTTTGGAGTTCGCAGATCAAGCAAAGTGGTGTTTTGACATTTTGGTGACCATCATAGGTGTTTCATACTTGTTTCAGGTGTGAACGACTCTTTGAGCGCTTTGTTATGTTATCATCACGCTCGTTAAAATTAAGTATTAATGACATTGAGCTTACTTTTGTTCTTTCTTGTGCTCATAAAATTATGAGAATAAGTCACTGAGTTACATTTTACCACTTTTTCGGGCTCGTAAAACCCCCACAAAAAAAGAAACCCTTAGAGTTCCTCTTTAAGCTCCTTTCAGACTCCCTAAATATGAAAAGATCGCCAAGCGAACTTGATTCCTTCCCGCTTGTAAAAGTATTTGAAGCATTGTCTTTATGGTGATAATTTACCCCTTTTTCGGACCAGGAGATACTATTTACAAAAAAGGAGTACTCTGGTTAATCATGACTGGAAGAGTTCTCTCTCATATTGTTTTATCCTTTTTCGGATGAGGAGATTAACTTTTACGAAACAGAACCTTTTGGAGTCTTCTTTAGTTCTTTTCAGACCCTCTAAACATGGAATGACGTTGAGTTTACCTTCTCTGGACTCGTTAAAATCTCACATTGAAGTGCCCTTTTTTGGGACGAACCCCTCCTATCTCAAGTTCGTAAAATATATGAGGTCAAACTCATCCGAAGGATGAGCTATAACGAGCATATGTTACCCTCCTCAAGCTCTTTAAAAAACATAATAGGTATTCATCAATCATGATGGGGATAAGGAAAGAGTTTGTGTTTCATTGTAATTATGGCAGGACTTAGTCACTCTTGAACATGGCACTCATTTGCATATGCATTCAGACGCTTGGGTAATCTGTTTGTCTTCGAGTCCCACCAATTCCATGAGTCCCTTTACTCCTTTGAGTCATCCAAAGAATGATTCCACCATCATTTGCATTAGGGGTTGGTGCCATTCTCGTCATGGCAATACTTCCAAGTCATGCCATGCCCATGTTCAAGAGAGGTCTGTTGATCGAGTCAATCTCTGCATTCATTCTACCTTCTATCAATCTTCCCTGACTCAGTCTCAAACATTTCTCTATAGTTTGATTTTCTCCAAAACATCTTCGATCATGTTTCGTGTCGATGATGGGGGAAACATCATGACCCTCCTTCGACAAATTCTTCCTTGTCGACTTCAACACATCATCTGACGATTGAATATAGAAACCAATCAAGTACCTTGGGCCTGCATTCCTCAATGGCAGGTTAACTCGCTTTCAACATGAATTCACGTCATTAGCTCTTGATTGAAAGATTCCATCGAGTGTTCGACCTCAACTCATTAATTCACCTTCAATGGTATGTACTATGATACTATTATCACACAACTTGTAGTTGCCCCTAGTGGTATCCCATCCGGGACGGTAGAGGAGATAGGCAACTAAAGAGGTGACCCAAGAGATGCCACGGTTCCCAATGCAAGGTGGGAGTCACGTCAACCGAGGCACTCTTCGCTTTAGGTCAAGGTGTAATTAGACCAAGGGAGAGACCCTATACCCAATCACAGTTGATTGGACCCAAACAAAGGTTTCTAGGGGTAAGCAAATGAAGAGTTACGAAAACCAATGCAAGGCTAAGTGGACCTAAGAGTTGAGGTATGGTTGAAGGTGGTGTAATGGATTGTTAGTGTTTCAACCTATGTATGGTTTAGGCCACATTGTTTGGTATGATGTCAAGGTGAGGTACCATATGTTTTCACAAGTGTGTCTTGTCTTCTTGGGAAGCGTGAAATGGTTCTAGATATGCCCACAAGATGAAGCTAGGTGTGAGGTTGGTACTATAGATTGGATGAAGACTAGATCTATGAATCTAAGTTGATTCTAGGAGTACCCACATGCTAGATCTAGGGTTTGACACTATTCCCAAGGAGTGCGACTTGCTTAGAGAAGGACTAGTGCCTTGTTAGATGGGCTAATGGGGTCAAGAAGTATGTCAAAGTGTAGATCGGGACATCTAGAAGCCAAATCAAGTGGGTTAAATGAGATCTAATGGTTGGATCTTGCTAGATCTAGGTTTTCAAGTAATAACCTTAAGTGGACCACAATCCCTTGAAACAAGGAATGCTACCCCCAAGGCGGATCGTGACAAAAAGATAGTCTAGACCTAGGTTTCAAGGTATGGCCGTTCCAAATCTCCAAGAATCCCAAACACCCACTTCCTCAAAGTGGACAAACTCACCTTCCCTAGGTAGTGCGACTTTGCTCAAGGAGGGTTAAAAGGTGGGTTTGGTGGACCAAATCAAGTCCAATGGTCACCAAACTATAGATCCAAGTAGCTAGTACCCCGATCTATGCATGTCCCAAAAATCAAGTCAATCCAAGGGCTAGATCTTAGTAGATCTGAGTTTTGAGGTGCCAAGAAATTCAAAAGGGGGTTTCAACCCCTTAAAACATGGAAAGATGTCCACAAGGTAGATTTCACCAAAGTAAGAATCTGGGGGTAGGTTATCAAGTGTCTAGATTGCAAATCAAGTGGGATCTCACCTACCCATGTGCTAGATCTAACCAAACAAGCCTCTCACTAGAAAGTGCGATTTGGGTTCAAGAGGGCTTTTTGCCTTGAAAAGTGGGTTAATTTTAAGCCAATCACCACCAAACTATAGATCCAACTAGGGGTGGATGCTATAGAGGTGGGTTTTCAAAATCTTCTCAAAAGCAAGGCTAGATCTAAGTAGATCTAAGAAATACCAAAATTGGGGTTTTTAATGAATTAGGGTTTTATGACCAATGAAGATAGAATGGATGAAAGAGGCACATACCTTGTAGATCTTACCTCAATTGCTTATGGCCACCTTGCAAATTGATAGCATTCTCCTATGTGTATATTCAAGAGTGAGATCCAAGAGCTCCAACCAAAACGTCCTTCTCCAAGATAGCCAAATCGTCCTCCTCCTACAAGACAAGATCAAAGAAACAAGTCAAGCAAGATGATTATGAAAATGGTAGAAAGATGTAATAGAAAGCATCAACTATGTCACTAAGATACAATAATGATACTCCCTATCACAAGATCAACCCAAGAGAGACTATGTGGATCCCTCCAACAATAACCCTCATGAAGTCGCCCTCCTCTCCACCAATTCGACTTTCTTGTCAAAAGATTAGAAGAAACACCAAAATCCACAATGATACATAGAAGAGATACTGTATATTCAATATGCAAGAGAATCCAAAATGCAAGAGAGATGTGCTCCACAAAAAATCTTCTATTCCAATATTCCAGAGCTCCAAAGGTGAGCTTTACAATGGGGGGTCTCCTCCTTATATAGGATAATAAAGACCAAAACCCTATACCACTCTACAATACTACATCAAATGAGTGGTTGAGATTAAAAGATCTCATCATACAATCAATGGCTAAGATGACCCATAACAATATATCACATGGATCACTCAATATAACAATAGCGCCCCCACTAAATGGTATAATAAGAGGGTGACGTCATCCACTAGAGAAACATAAGTACCAAAATCCACCTCATGGTGACTAGGACATGACAATATAAGCTCATGGTGGGGCTAGGAAGCATCAATCCTTACTAGCTCATCCCCAAGGCACAATAAAATAATAAAATATGTCCAAAATAATGTAAATGACCAAAACTGTCCTCAGAATCCATGACAGTCAAGCAGTAAATGTCCTCCTGTGATCAATCTGGGCATACCCACATGGTGAAAACTGACTGGAAGATAGTGATGCCACCCTGGAAGACCTCAGTGAAAACCAAATGCCAAAACCTTGCCTCAATTTCCCAAATCGATTTCCTCAGTGACCACTTTATCCCATTTTTTAACTGCCTCGGGAATTGTGAAAGTGCCATAACTGCCTCCTAGGGTGCTAGCGTTGTCCATCTGAGCCCACCAAGCTCTCCAGAAGGGGGGGTAAATGGTAAAAACAAGTGGCTGGACCACCCCCTCCATCATCAGCGCCCTAGGTGAACTGGCCTCTCGGGGCCCCTGCTGCTCAGGCTGGGAAATCAGCCCCAAATCTGGTCAACAAGTGTAAAACTGCATCAATCACTGTCAGAAGTGCCCGGAACTGAAAGATAAGTGTCTCATTGGATCCAGAAGACCCAAATCCACTAGAAAAGTGTACTCATACACCATGGGTTTCCCTAATGGGCCAGCTGTAGGGTCCACCATATATGGACAATGTATAAACTGTTGATCTGAAGTAGTAATAAACCTGCTGAACTGGATCAAACATCATCTGCATCATATGTCCATCATATGATATCATCATCAAGCATGTGGGCCGATCAATCATTATCAATAATCATCCATACATGGTCCACATCATCACGGATCCAAGAATATACAACCAAGGATAAATCACATCAGTAGACTAAGACAATGCCTCTCTAATCATTCTCACAGCTAAGCTCAAAGTATAAATTCCATTCAGTGGCATTAATCAAGTTAACATATTCCGTTGTTATATAAAATTGCTTGCACAATAGTTCAAATGACAAACTCACCCATTGGACATGGTCAAACTGGTAGTGAAGGATGAAGGCTAGGAACAAGGTTGGGCCAAGGGGTTGACCTGTCTAACTTAACTCAAAAATACTTTGGACTGGGAGAAAGGGGAAAGCTACAAACTCTGTGCTGGACAAAAGAACACGGGGGATGGCTGTGTCTCACAAATGGATAAGTTGTTTAGAGAGTTCTTATTCAACTTAGGCATCATGTCTACATCAAGTTGATCCAGGTTCATTAGGATCATTCCATTTTATTCCATGGCCTTTTTGGCCTACATAACCCTTCGGATTTCAGATGTGCTGAGAAGCACAACTAGTTGCAGCTTGCATCCAAGGCATGTTCTTCAAATATTTATAAGGTCAGCAATTGTTTAGATATAGCTTTTAAGAACCATTGCTTTTTGGACCTTTCTTATACTCTTCGAGGAGTATTTTTTTTTAGCTGTTCATCGCTCTTACCCTTTTTTTTGTTTCCATGGGCGAATTTATAAGTTTCCATAGGTAGAACATGAGCTTTCAGTTTTAGCCAACAACATCTCAAGTGACTAGGGGGAGTTCGAGCCAATGCCAAACATCGGGACAACCGACCAGAATGATTTAGGCCTACAATCCAACTCACCAAAGGCAAGTTTTGTCACCAACTCAGAGCCGAGACACTGAATAAACAGGGATGCGGTCCAAACACAGAGGTAGAAAAATGGGGAAGTCCTCGGTATCAGAAAGTCAAATGAGACAAGTCAGGGTTTAAAGCCAAACAGGAAGGTCATGTATGGATGGAGTCAAGTGAATATGGAGCCTACACTAGCAAACAACTGGTGTCGGGAAAGACCATATCTATGTAATGTGAAAAACCAGTGGGTTTTGTTAAATGACCTAAATGTGCAAGCAATCGTCCATTTTATGATTTACAGTTCATTTTAAATAATTTGCCACATCAGGAACAATATACCAAGCACATGCTATGATCATGACTAAATCAACAAGATAATAATCCACAGTCAATGATAACATATCCATAGATCATACAACATCATCGTAATAATAATCATCATGCATCATCTGAAACACTGTTGAAATACATCTTTAGGCACTGAACTGAAACTTTATGGGATAAGTGGTCACATCAGTCATCAAATCTGAACTCTCAAGGCTCAGCCTTGACACAAGGTCATACATAAATCTGAATAATATACTGCTCTGATCATGAGTGATCCAAAATATATAGCCATGCTCTCGAATAATGGAAGCTCTGGAATGTGCAGATATCTGTTGTACAAGAATAGTAGCCCTGCTACTATGGTGTGAGAACATCTGGCTCCAGCTAAGACAAGTGCTCTAAGGGAGAGAGCGCTTGAGAACCTCAAAATCTCTGGTCTCGAACAGCTCTGCGTCAATCTTCAATCCAGCACTGCACCATCCTTGCTTTCAGCTTTTATCTTGCACCTGTTCCTGCTCTCACAAACACTAGAATACCATCATGGAGCATGTATGGGACAAAAATAAAATAAAACTGAAAATGACTTCTATTCTAAAACATAAACTGAAATACTCCAAAATATAAATATAAACTAACATGGCATATATTATTCATTTATCATTTTTATTATTGTGCAGGAGGAAAAGAGCACTTTCTTCAAGCAGGCAATCTCAACTTGCACAGGCAGCCAAAAATAGAAATGCCAACTACAATTTCTTAAATGCATGCAGGAGAAGAGACGAGCTTAGGAGGGAGCAAGACTCAACTCAATAAAGAAGAAAAAAGCAAGCAGACACACCAGGCATAAAAAGAAAAAGGGACAATACTCGGCATACAGAAAAAGAAAAATCACACAAATCCTACTGCTCAAGTGAGCTTATTCAGAAGCTATCTACTCTAAACAGGCACGGCAAGGCATAGTCATTCAAAGGGGACAAGGGGGTAGTAATGTTTCAACAGTACCCCATTCACTAGCAGCTCCAATTCATACCCATCCAATGTTTCCAACCAAAAAGAGTTTTTACCTGCAACTCTAGTTATTTGATAGGGACCCATCCATATCTTTTCAAACTTGCCATGGTTTCCAGGTTTCTCTTTGTTCTTGTCCCACAGTAGAACTATATCACCTACTCCGAATTTTATGTCCCTGCTTCGTTGATCAAAAGTTCCTTTTATTCTTTCTTGCTCCAACACCATTTTATCCCATGCTTCCCTTCTGTTTTCATCTAGTTCTACTAACTTGTCAATTCTTGCTTGCATGGCTTCTTGCTCAATGGAACATTGTCGTAGTAGTTCATAAACGGGGATTTGAAGGTTGATCGGAAGCCTATAGTTTTGCCCATACACTATTTCAAAAGGAGCTTTTCCTGTTATTCTTTTGACTGTTGTTCGATCTGCCCAGAGGGCATACTTAAGCTTGACATCCCAAGTCCTTTTGTTTTCGCCGACCATTATTTTTAGAAGCCTGATTAGGTTCTTATTGCTTGACTCAGCCAATCCATTTCCCTGGGGGTAATAATTGGAGGAGTGGGATAGAGTGATGCTGTGGTCAGAACAAAAGGTTGACATCTCTGTTTTGCTAAAAGCTGGGGCATTATCGGTTGTGATTTTACAAGGGCAACCATATCTGGAAACGATATTTTCTTCTAAAAATTTGACCACTACTTCTGCGGTGCATTTCTTGGTAGGGACAGCTTCAACCCAGCGAGTAAAATAATCTGTGCAGGTTAAGATGTACTTATACCCACCTGAAGAGCTTGGGTTTATTGGTCCTACAAAATCCATTCCCCATTGTTGGAAGGGAGCTTCTATAATGACTGGAGTCAAAGGCAAGGAAGGTAGTCTAGGTTTTCCTGAATAAAATTGACACTCTTGACACGTTCTTACAAATGTGTGCACATCTTTGAACAAGGATGGCCAATAATACCCAGCTCTCATGATCTTAGCAGCTGTGGTTCTAGGTGCATAATGTCCTCCGCATAATCCAGCATGCATTTCCTTGATGATTCTCTGGGAGTCATCATGGTTTACACATTTGAGTATGATTCCATCTGGATTCTTCCAACCCAAACCATCTTCAGTTAATACATACTTAGATGCCTTTAGCCTTAAAGCTCTTCTCTGGTGGTCAACAAGGTGATCAGGACAGGTCATATGTCTGAGGTAGAAAACGATGTCCCTGTACCACTCGTGGTCTTCATCAATATAAAGAACCATATTATTTTGCTGCATTTTGGAGTCAGTCAACAGTTGTGCTAACCCTTGGCCCTTCACTATCTTGATTGGTTTGATTTCAATATCATACTCTTGAATCCTTGAAATCCAATTTCCCCTAACCCCTATGCCATCAGGTTGAGACAAGACATCTTTCACTGCTTGATAAGGGACATAGGCAACAATCTTGGAGTATCCGATATACGTTCTAAAGTGTTTCAAAGTCTTGACCAAAGCATATGCTTGTTTTTCAGTGGTTGTGTAATTTAGTTCTGCGTCTCTAAGGTTTTTACTCATAAAGGCAACAGGTTGCTCATGGTTGTCTTCATTCTTTTGTAACAACACACCTGCTATGGTATCCTCGGATGCGTAGGAATAAATCAGAAACTCCTTATTGTAGTTTTGACTTACTAGGACAGGTGCAGAAGCAATTGCTTTCTTTAGAGATTCGAATGAGGCATCGCATTTCTTATCCCAAATAAACTTTGCATCCTTCTTGAGCAAGTTGTTTAAAGGTTTGGCCAACTCAGCTAGGTTAGGAATGAATCTTCTTACGAAGTTTATTTTCCCAAAAAATGACCGTAAAGAGCTGACATCTTTTGGGGGAGCTATGGCTTGAATTCCTTGTACTCTTTCAGGATCAATTCTAATGCCTTCTTTGGAAACAATGTGACCTAACAACTTCCCCTCATCCACACCGAAAGTAGACTTTTTAGGATTCAAAGATATTCCAAATTTTCGACATCTCTCAAAGATTTTCCTTAAATGCTTTATGTGGTCTCCCCTGTCCTTAGAGAAAACAGTTAGGTCATCTTGGTAAATTGCAATGATTTTGCCAATTAAACCTTCAAATGCATGATCCATTGCCCTTTGAAAGGTTGACCCTGCATTCAGAAGCCCAAATGGCATTCTTATATATTCGAATGTTCCCCACGGGGTGGTGAAGGTTGTCTTCCCACGATCTTCCTTTTTGATTTGGACCTGGTTGTAACCCGAAAAACCATCCAGAAAAGATAGCATGCCAGCCCTTGTTACACTTTGCAACAGATTTTCCATGTTGGGCAATGGATAATTATCTTTTAGAGATGCTTGATTCAGGTTCCTAAAGTCAATACAAATTCTAATCTCCCCGTTTTTCTTCCTTACGATTACAGGATTGGATACCCAGGTTGTATGCCTAACTGGTCTAATAATACCTGCTGCCAACATTTTTTCCAATTCCTTTTTAATTAAGGGAGCTAACTTAGGGTTCATGTTTCGCAACTTTTGTCGATATGGTTTGGCTCATTCTTTAAGAGGAATAGTCTGTTCTATAATGGACTGATCATAGGTTTTTAAATCATCATAGACCCATGCAAACACATCTTTATATTCTCTGATTAATTCTATAATTCTTCTTCTTTCTTCTTCTGAGGCATTTATCCCGATTCTAATCATTTTTGGGGAACAAGGAGATCCTACATTTATTTCTATAACCCCATCCACAGGCTCGGATCTCCTACCCTTGTACTCATCATGCCTATTGAAATTTTTCTCAAGGGGGAAGGCGATTTCTGTGACATCCATTCCTTCAATTGAACCACCATTCATTTCATCTTCAAAGTTTACCATTGGGGTTCGAGAAGCAGTCAAAAATCGGATAACTTGGGCATCATTTTCAAAAACCTGCCAATGGTCTTCATTATCAGGGACAGAGGGTCTAAACAAGACTTCAAGCTTGCAGTTTTGTTGTTTTAAGGACTCAGAGGTTTGAAGAGTACTGGCCATCACAGATAGCTCATCAGCCAAAGTGTTTTGTTCACGGGGAACAGCCTTAATCCCGAAGGCATCAAAGCATTCAATGGTATCCCAAACTGCATTTCTATAGTCTCTAAGTCTATTATTCTTGGCAGCGAATTCATTTTTGACTTGGGACACAATGAGGTCAGAGTCTCCTGTGACGGATAAAGATTTGATGTTTCTTTCTCTGGCAATTTCCAAGCCTAAAAGCAATGCTTCATACTCAGCCACATTGTTAGTGCACTCAAACTCCAATCGAAAAGAGAATAAGCTCTTTTCTCCTGATGGTGAAATTAAGACTATACCGGCTCCTGCACCATGTCGGGAATGGGCCCCGTCAAATTGCATTTTCCAGACTTGTTCATGCAAAAAGGGCTGCTTTTTAACCTCCTCCCAATAATTTGCTAGAACCATGAAGTTTCCAATCTCATCACTTGAATACATTGCTTCAGTGAATAAGTGCTCAGGTGTCTCAACATGCTCTTGCATAGGTGGTTCATTAAACAGAGTTATGAATGACCCTTCCTTGGTTGGGATTGTGGCATACGTTAGATCCATTTGGACACTCCCCCCCAACCTTGCCGACCATTCCCTGGATAGCAACATTCCCCATGCATCAGGGATATCTAGGACTAAGACACTCATTGAGAGCTCAATGTCAGAGCATGCAACCAACCTAACAGGCAAGTTTTCAATTATCCCAATAGATTTCACAGTTTTGGAATCCATTCCACACACATTTCTGTAGGGTCTTGTGGGCACTAACTCAAGTTGTTCCATGACTCTTAAAGGCATGACACTTACTTCAGCTCCCGAGTCCAACATGCAGTTATGCAATATCAAACCATTTACTTCCAAAGCAATATAAAAGGGCGGGAAACTTCCAGAGTTGTCACCAGAGACACTTTGGATCATGACAGGGGAATCCTTAATCTCTGCAGACACTTTCTTAGGAGCTTGCTTCCTTGTTTGAATCCCGAGATGAACAGTTGCTCTTTTACGGAATGAAGGGATCTTAAAAATTTCACCGAAGGGAATAGGCATGTTTACTTTTTCCAGGAAGCTTGTGACATCAATGTTTAGGTTGTAGGGGTTTTTCCTATCCCTTTCATTCGTACCTGTTATCACATATATAGTAGCCGGGCTACCATACATTATTTTTCAGATTCCAGAGCACATTTTAGCCAGTTCCTTTACTTTGAGATGATGAGATGAGCAGCTATCTTTGGATCACTATCAGATTGTGGATAGCAGTTGTATTCCCCATACCATGACTGAGTCTCAGGACACTCAGAGAAATGACCAATGTAGCCATTATACCATTGGTACAGAGCAGTCAGTAGTGCCCAGAGTTACAGCAGCAGTTTCGGAGGACAGATGATGGTACAGGTTGATGAGCATTCAGGTATATGACTCAGCAGGTATATCATGGTGTTATGGTTAGATTGATTTTATACTTATTCTTATAGCATGTCTTATCACTCAGTGTCATGATCTGGCGATCATATAGATATTTGGACCTGGTTGATCTATTATACATATTATATTGTCCCTACCCAGACTTAGAAGTTCACTATTCATACTCATTGGTATGTACCCTCCTTAGGGAGAATAGAGGTGATCATTCCACCATATCTTGGCTTGCTAGTGTTGGCTCCATTATTCATTGTCTTCATCCATCCATGGCCTACCTTCTAGTTTATCACCCTGACTTACTACTTGACTAGTGACATGGAGGACTTTTCCCAACTGTAGCCTCTGTATTGGATGAGCTTCCCTGTTTATTGTGTCTCGGCTCTGAGTTGGTGACAAAACTTACCTATGGTGAGTTGGAGTTCCTTGGAATTCCCCCTAGTCACTTAAGTTGTGTTGGCTAAACCTGAAACTTTTAGTGCTGCCATGAATACAAAATCTGGAAAAATGAAATGCTATATCTTGTATGAAAAGCCCATTCATGCAATGTGTTTTTAAACACACATGAATGAAAGGCGTGCCAAATGAAAATGGCCATAAAAATAAAATGTTATATCTTGTGGAAAATAAATACCTAGGTAAACAAGCTGTCCATGACACACCTAGAAGTGCTCAGGTAAACAAGTGCCTTAAAAACACACCTGCAGCAGAAAGCCTAAAAGAAAAATGTAAATCTATGCAATGTGTTTGTAAACACACATAGATCAAGGCTATGGAAACTTCAGGCCCAAAAAGCAATGGAACTTAAAAGCTACATCTAAACAATTGCTGGCCTTATTTGTATTATGGATTGTGTGCATCTGTGAAGGTGAATAAACCCTCTTTAAACAACTCATCCATTTGTGAGACACCGCCATTCCCTGTGTTATTTCTCATTCAGTATATACTATGGTGTATTCCCTTTCCCTTTCCAAAGTGTCACAAAGTCAAGACAGTTAAGTCATCCCTTAGCCTAGCTAGTTAATTTAAGCCTTCACCCTTCACTAGCAAATTGATCACAACTATGAAGTGAGTATGATCCTGAAAGTCTAGTCTGAGTAATAATAATAATTAACGACACTATATATTTGGATTTAGATCGCTAGTCATGATTACTCTGTGTTATAATTGTTATTTGAATAAGTTGTAGAGCATATATTAACCTTGACACTTTGCAGCAGCTATTAATGATGATCTGAGTTATATTTGGTCTTGGTTAGACCTAGTTTGACCATGGAGGACCATGGGACATGAGATGTTCGACCTTATGATGATATGGATAGATGATATATGGTCTATGTATACATACATGATGACTCTATGCAGCAGCTACAGGGTTATGATGATGATTCTGGGGTTGCAGCAGTGTTTGTATATGTACAGCGCATTATTATTGGCCTTGATCCAGTATATTGGATATTTATTTTGATCATGCAGAGATTCATATGGTGTATGAGTACACATCTTGGATGGATTTGGACCTTCTGAGTCCAATGGGACAGTTTGTTTTCAGTTCCGGGCACTTACAGTGATGATTTAGCCTCAGTATGCTGTCCTAGTGCAGTTTTGGTCTGTCGGAGGCCCTGTCGGAGCAGATGTGATTTTTATCCGGTTGACCTAGGGCGCTGATGATGGAGGGGATGGTCCAGCCACTTGTTTTTACCATATTACCCCCCTCCCGGACACACTGGTGCCCTCACCTTGACAGCGCAGGCACTCCAGGAGGCTGTTTGGGGCAGTTTCACGCTTCCCGAGGCATTTCAGGATTGGTAGAAATGGCTATTGAGGAAATCGATTTGGGCTACTGAGGCAAAGTTATGGCATGGGATGATCAGTGATGATAGATCGGGACCTTCCACACCTTCTCCAGCAGTTTCAGCTTCATCGGGGCCCGCATCCATCACTTATGGCACTTTCTGTAGATTTTTGAGGTCTTTTGAGGACCACGACTTCACTATGGAGGCACGATTTGGTACATTCATGAGTATTTTTTGGTTATTGTGCTATGGGGATTGACCAAGGAGGGATAAAATTACCCCTTGGACCCACCATAAGCCTCTTATGATATTTTGTCATCATGATTTGGTGGGATTCCCCTCTTGTAGGGCGATTTTGTCCACTTACATTATATTTTATTAGTGATCCATGTATTTTATTGTTGAGCTCATCTCAACCATTGATTAGATCTTATGATCTTTTAATCTTAGCCACTCATGTAAAAAGTGGTTATGATTGTACTCTCTCCCCATCCTATTTAAGGAGGGAGCCTCTCATTGTAAAATTCATCTAGAGATTTTTGGCTCTTGGCTCTTGGAATAAAATTTCTATCTTTTGGAGTACATGCTTGGATTGGAGTGAATGTTGGTTGTTTCGATTGTAAATGCTATTGTCCATTGCACTGGAGGATCTATTGTAGCTATCTTGCATATTTGCCATATTTTATTTACAGGTCAAGAGGGCGATTTTGGACAAGGGTGAATTGGTGGGGAGGCTTGCCCTTCAATCTTGGAAGAAGTCGTTTTGGTTTGACAGGGAGTAGTTTTGCCTTTGTGTCAACTATTCTATGTTTCTCTCTCTCTCTTGCTTGTATCTACCTTCGATTTGTTAAACTGATTGATGCTTTGCTCCTTGGCTTGACAGGTTAGAAGGAATCACATGTGGCTTGGGAAAATCGATTTGGCAAGAGGGCTTCAACAATTCTCCATTTGATCTTTGGCAAAGTAATCCTCGTCTCAACTAGCATTCATCTCTCCATCCAGGTATGTTCCAAGAGGTATGATCTTCTCTTCCTTGAATCTTCCATAATTTCTAGATCATAAAAAAAACTAATCAAATTAAAACCCTTGTTTTTGGTATTGTTCAGATCTACTTAGATCTAGCCTTGCAATTGAAAAGATATTGAAAACCCACCTCTATAGCATCCACCCCTAGTTGGATCTATAGTTTGGTGGTGATTGGCTAAGAATTGACCCACTTTTCAAGGCAAAAAGCCCTCCTTGACCCAAATCGCACTTCCTAGAGAGAGGCTTGTTGGGCTAGATCTAGCACATGGGTAGGTGAGATCTCACTTGATTTGCATTCTAGACACTTGATAACCTAAACCCATATCCTTACTTTGGTGAAAACTACCTTGTGGACATCTCTCCATGTTTTAAGGGGTTGAAACCCCCTTTTGATCTTCTTGGTACCTTAAAACTTAGATCTACTAAGATCTAGCCACTTGATTCACTTGAAATTTTGAAGATACATAGATCGGGGTACAAGCCACTTGGATCTACAGTTTGGTGGCCATTGGACTTGATTTGATCCACCAAACCCATCTTTTGCCCTTCCTTGAGCAAGTCGCACCCCCTTGAAGTTTTGAGTTGGTCCACTTCTAGGAAGTGGGTGTTTGAGATTTTCGTGGATTTGGAATGCCCATGCCTTGAAACCTAGGTCTACACTGTCTGTTTGTCAAGATCCGCTTTGGGGATTGCATTCCTTTTTTCTAGGGATTGTGGTCCACTTAGGGTAGTCACATAAAAACCTAGATCTAGTAAGATCCAACCATTGGATCTCCTTCAATCCATTTGACTTGGCTTCTAGGTATCCTGATCTACACTTTGACATATTTCTTGACCCCATTAGCCCATCCAATAAGGCACTAGTCCTTCTCCAAGCAAGTCGCACTCCTTGGGATTCGTGTCAAACCCTAGATCTAATACATGGGTACTCCTATAACCAACTCAAACTCATAGATCTAGCCTACATCTAACCTATAGTACCAACCTCACACCCAACTTCACCTTGTGGGCCTACCTAGAACCATTTCACACTTCCCAAGAACATTGGACCCACTTGTGTAAACACATGGTACTACACCTAGTTATCATACCCCATCATGTGGCCTAAACCATACATAGGTTGAAACACTAACAATCTCTTACATCACCCTCAACCATACCTTAACCCTTAGGTTCACTTAGCCTTGCATTGGTTTCCGTAACTCATTACTTATCTACCCTTAGAAACCCTTGTTTGGATCCAATCAACTGTGATTGGGGTATAGGGTCTCCCCCTTGGTCTAGTTACACCTTGACCTAAAGCGAAAAGTGCCTCGGTTGACGTGACTCCCTCATTGCATTGGGAACCGTGGCATCTCTTGGGTCACCTCTTTAGTTGCCTGACTCCTCTACCGTCCCGGATGGGATACCTCTAGGGGCAACTACAAGTTGTGTGATAACAGTACCAAAACCTAAGAACTTCATAATGTCATGTTTAACAGATGGGATCTTGATTAGGTCTTTTAAGGAAACCAAAGCAGATGAATTGGCTAGCTTACTTGGAATGTTTGTTCTTGGAAGCTCCTTATTAGGTTTTAAAATCGTGAGAGGTTTTGGTTGCTTTCTCCAAAGAGTTGCTTTGGGAATATCAGTTTTAGAGGAAGGATCAATTTTTATCTCTTGTTCTGCTTCTTTGTTTGCAGGAGAGGCTTGACTAGTGTTGGTCACAGCTTTACCTTTTGAGATGACTTCAGATGGAGGCTTTGAGGCTTTTGGCAAGATTCTACGTATCGGTTGATGCACTGCCTTGCTAGGCTTGGGATCAGCTGTCTTGAGTTGCTGAGTCTTGGGAGGACTAGCCTTTGGAAAGGTTGAATTGTTACAGATGGATTTTAACATTTCTTTGGTTTGTTGATCACGTCTTTTAAAATCCTCATCTTGATTCTTAAGATACATAGCAATATTGGTGACCATTTCACACATGTTTGACATAAATTCCATGGTCATTTTAGGAGAGATGTTATTTTGAGTAGACATCTCTTTGTGGGTTCGATTCTCAGCAGAGTCGCGAATAGGAGTCGCCAGGTAGACTTTTAAACTCTTCTACCAAGATGTATGTCGTTTAAAGTGCAGGGAGAGAATGAGACACAAGGTGTGTTGAACCAAGGTAGGCCTCTACCTCCCCGGCAATGGCGCCAAAAATGTTATCACACAACTTGTAGTTGCCCCTAGTGGTATCCCATCCGGGACGGTAGAGGAGATAGGCAACTAAAGAGGTGACCCAAGAGATGCCACGGTTCCCAATGCAAGGTGGGAGTCACGTCAACCGAGGCACTCTTCGCTTTAGGTCAAGGTGTAATTAGACCAAGGGGGAGACCCTATACCCAATCACAGTTGATTGGACCCAAACAAAGGTTTCTAAGGGTAAGCAAATGAAGAGTTACGGAAACCAATGCAAGGCTAAGTGGACCTAAGAGTTGAGGTATGGTTGAAGGTGGTGTAATGGATTGTTAGTGTTTCAACCTATGTATGGTTTAGGCCACATTGTTTGGTATGATGTCAAGGTGAGGTACCATATGTTTTCACAAGTGGGTCTTGTCTTCTTGGGAAGCGTGAAATGGTTCTAGATAGGCCCACAAGATGAAGCTAGGTGTGAGGTTGGTACTATAGATTGGATGAAGACTAGATCTATGAATCTAAGTTGATTCTGGGAGTACCCACATGCTAGATCTAGGGTTTGACACTATTCCCAAGGAGTGCGACTTGCTTAGAGAAGGACTAGTGCCTTGTTAGATGGGCTAATGGGGTCAAGAAGTATGTCAAAGTGTAGATCGGGACACCTAGAAGCCAAATCAAGTGGGCTAAATGAGATCTAATGGTTGGATCTTGCTAGATCTAGGTTTTCAAGTAATAACCTTAAGTGGACCACAATCCCTTGAAACAAGGAATGCTACCCCCAAGGCGGATCGTGACAAAAAGATAGTCTAGACCTAGGTTTCAAGGTATGGCCGTTCCAAATCTCCAAGAATCCCAAACACCCACTTCCTCAAAGTGGACAAACTCACCTTCCCTAGGTAGTGCGACTTTGCTCAAGGAGGGTTAAAAGGTGGGTTTGGTGGACCAAATCAAGTCCAATGGTCACCAAACTATAGATCCAAGTAGCTAGTACCCCGATCTATGCATGTCCCAAAAATCAAGTCAATCCAAGGGCTAGATCTTAGTAGATCTGAGTTTTGAGGTGCCAAGAAATTCAAAAGGGGGTTTCAACCCCTTAAAACATGGAAAGATGTCCACAAGGTAGATTTCACCAAAGTAAGAATCTGGGGGTAGGTTATCAAGTGTCTAGATTGCAAATCAAGTGGGATCTCACCTACCCATGTGCTAGATCTAACCAAACAAGCCTCTCACTAGGAAGTGCGATTTGGGTTCAAGAGGGCTTTTTGCCTTGAAAAGTGGGTTAATTTTAAGCCAATCACCACCAAACTATAGATCCAACTAGGGGTGGATGCTATAGAGGTGGGTTTTCAAAATCTTCTCAAAAGCAAGGCTAGATCTAAGTAGATCTAAGAAATACCAAAATTGGGGTTTTTAATGAATTAGGGTTTTATGACCAATGAAGATAGAATGGATGAAAGAGGCACATACCTTGTAGATCTTACCTCAATTGCTTATGGCCACCTTGCAAATTGATAGCATTCTCCTATGTGTATATTCAAGAGTGAGATCCAAGAGCTCCAACCAAAACGTCCTTCTCCAAGATAGCCAAATCGTCCTCCTCCTACAAGACAAGATCAAAGAAACAAGTCAAGCAAGATGATTATGAAAATGGTAGAAAGATGTAATAGAAAGCATCAACTATGTCACTAAGATAAAATAATGATACTCCCTGTCACAAGATCAACCCAAGAGAGACTATGTGGATCCCTCCAACAATAACCCTCATGAAGTCGCCCTCCTCTCCACCAATTCGACTTTCCTGTCAAAAGATTAGAAGAAACACCAAAATCCACAATGATACATAGAAGAGATACTGTATATTCAATATGCAAGAGAATCCAAAATGCAGGAGAGATGTGCTCCACAAAAAATCTTCTATTCCAATATTCCAGAGCTCCAAAGGTGAGCTTTACAATGGGGGGTCTCCTCCTTATATAGGATAATAAAGACCAAAACCCTATACCACTCTACAATACTACATCAAATGAGTGGTTGAGATTAAAAGATCTCATCATACAATCAATGGCTAAGATGACCCATAACAATATATCACATGGATCACTCAATATAACAATAGCGCCCCCACTAAATGGTACAATAAGAGGGTGACGTCATCCACTAGAGAAACATAAGTACCAAAATCCACCTCATGGTGACTAGGACATGACAATATAAGCTCATGGTGGGGCTAGGAAGCATCAATCCTTACTAGCTCATCCCCAAGGCACAATAAAATAATAAAATATGTCCAAAATAATGTAAATGACCAAAACTGTCCTCAGAATCCATGACAGTCAAGCAGTAAATGTCCTCCTGTGATCAATCTGGGCATACCCACATGGTGAAAACTGACTGGAAGATAGTGATGCCACCCTGGAAGACCTCAGTGAAAACCAAATGCCAAAACCTTGCCTCAATTGCCCAAATTGATTTCCTCAGTGACCACTTTATCCCATTTTTTAACTGCCTTGGGAACAGTGAAAGTGCCATAACTGCCTCCTAGGGTGCTAGCGCTGTCCATCTGAGCCCATCGGGATCTCCAGAAGGGGGGGTAAATGGTAAAAACAAGTGGCTGGACCACCCCCTCCATCATCAGCTCCCTAGGTGAACTGGCCTCTCGGGGCCCCTGCTGCTCAGGCTGGGAAATCAGCCCCAAATCTGGTCAACAAGTGTAAAACTGCATCAATCACTGTCAGAAGTGCCCGGAACTGAAAGATAAGTGTCTCATTGGATCCAGAAGACCCAAATCCACTAGAAAAGTGTACTCATACACCATGGGTTTCCCTAATGGGCCAGTTGTAGGGTCCACCATATATGGACAATGTATAAACTGCTGATCTTAAGTAGTAATAAACCTGCTGAACTGGATCAAACATCATCTGCATCATATGTCCATCATATGATATCATCATCAAGCATGTGGGCCCATCAATCATTATCAATAATCATCCATACATGGTCCACATCATCACGGATCCAAGAATATACAACCAAGGATAAATCACATCAGTAGACTAAGACAATGCCTCTCTAATCATTCTCACAGCTAAGCTCAAAGTATAAATTCCATTCAGTGGCATTAATCAAGTTAACATATTCCGTTGTTATATAAAATTGCTTGCACAATAGTTCAAATGACAAACTCACCCATTGGACATGGTCAAACTGGTAGTGAAGGATGAAGGCTAGGAACAAGGTTGGGCCAAGGGGTTGACCTGTCTAACTTAACTCAAAAATACTTTGGAATGGGAGAAAGGGGAAAGCTACAAACTCTGTGCTGGACAAAAGAACACGGGGGATGGCTGTGTCTCACAAATGGATAAGTTGTTTAGAGAGTGCTTATTCAACTTAGGCATCATGTCTACATCAAGTTGATCCAGGTTCATTAGGATCATTCCATTTTATTCCATGGCCTTTTTGGCCTACATAACCCTTCGGATTTCAGATGTGCTGAGAAGCACAACTAGTTGCAGCTTGCATCCAGGGCATGTTCTTCAAATATTTATAAGGTCAGCAATTGTTTAGATATAGCTTTTAAGAACCATTGCTTTTTGGACCTTTCTTATACTCTTCGAGGAGTTTTTTTTTTTAGCTGTTCATCGCTCTTGCCCTTTTTTTTGTTTCCATGGGTGAATTTATAAGTTTCCATAGGTAGAACATGAGCTTTCAGTTTTAGCCAACAACATCTCAAGTGACTAGGGGGAGTTCGAGCCAATGCCAAACATCGGGACAACCGACCAGAATGATTTAGGCCTACAATCCAACTCACCAAAGGCAAGTTTTGTCACCAACTCAGAGCCGAAACACTGAATAAACAGGGATGCGGTCCAAACACAGAGGTAGAAAAATGGGGAAGTCCTCGGTATCAGAAAGTCAAATGAGACAAGTCAGGGTTTAAAGCCAAACAGGAAGGTCATGTATGGATGGAGTCAAGTGAATATGGAGCCTACACTAGCAGACAACTGGTGTCGGGAAAGACCATATCTATGTAAGGTGAAAAACCAGTGGGTTTTGTTAAATGACCTAAATGTGCAAGCAATCGTCCATTTTATGATTTACAGTTCATTTTAAATAATTTGCCACATCAGGAACAATATACCAAGCACATGCTATGATCATGACTAAATCACAAAGATAATAATCCACAGTCAATGATAAAATATCCATAGATCATACAACATCATCGTAATAATAATCATAGTGCATCATCTGAAACACTGCTGAAATACATCTCTAGGCACTGAACTGAAACTGTATGGGATAAGTGGTCACATCAGTCATCAAATCTGAACTCTCAAGGCTCAGCCTTGACACAAGGTCATACATAAATCTGAATAATATACTGCTCTGATCATGAGTGATCCAAAATATATAGCCATGCTCTGGAATAATGGAAGCTCTGGAATGTGCAGATATCTGCTGTACAAGAATAGTAGCCCTGCTACTATGGTGTGATAACAGATACCTTGGGAATCATTGACATCAATGGTTATTTCCCTCATGCTTGTTAACAGTATACATCAATGACCGGTAATCAAGCGGTTTCTGCTATGTTTGACTTCAAGACATTGTAATCACATGGTTAGATTCGTATCATTGCAGGTTCGGCTTGAACACCCTAGGTTAACTCATGTATCTTACCCAAGTTGCGATGGAGATTTTTTTAGTCATATCACACGGATCCACTTTTGTATTGGTCATGGCTGTGTTATCATCTCGTCATGGATCTACGATTGTGTCTAGTAGCCATGATTGTGTTCAATCAGTATTCACTATCATGGATCTGCAATGGATTGGTTGGAAGTCATGTTATGAGTCAGTTGAGACATGTATCTTAGATTCAGTTGTACTGTAAGAAGTTCTTTGTTCGTCATTCCAACCGACAATCCTTACCTCAATTTTTTCCCTATTACAAACCATTTCACCTACCTTATTTTTCCAGCTTCATGCTTTGGGGGGCATTCTGTTGCACCAAAATCTCGTCACCATGAGTTATGTGTCATCCTTATGCCCTAATCCCTAAAGTTCCCGAGCTAAAACATTAGAAGAAAGGTTGTTATCTTTTCCTTTTGCCTTTTGTTGTCACCCCAACGCGCCCTACCTTCTGGCAAGGTGCACCAGGATCAATGTGACGTGCTCTGCAACTTAGAAGAGTGTGTCGGTGATGCAGTCTCCCCTTGTACAGGGTGCGTTGATCTACTTCTGACGCGTGTTTCCCTTGTGCAAGGTGTATCCCAGTTGGTTAAATTGGATAAAATGAAGCTTCGAGCGACTTCTCAAAGCTTGAGTGTCATGGAGGTTTATCCCTAGAGACCTGGGAAGGTGGCACTTGATCCCCTTGCCTAGTGGGATGATCCATTAAGCCTCTCCCCTAAATCCTCAACCTCTCATATCCATTTAAATCTATATAAATGAACCCCCTCTCCAATGTGAACAAAGGAAGGATAGAGTACCTACATGCTGGTGGAATTTTGCTGAAAGATCCTCTTCATCCATTAGAGGCTAAGCATTTGATCTTGAGGATAGGATTGTTGGAAGGAGGTTATGACTTCAAAGCATCGATTGGGACACCTCTCTCTTTTTATTTCTTATCATTACATTTAATACAGATTATTTCCATAAACTCAATTGTGTTAATATTGTTTAGGATTGACCTCTTTGACTGTTAATCTAGATTGATACACATCCATGTGCTTTTATCTTTTGTCAGTTTCCACATGTTATTGATTGGTTTTGTAGCTTGAGATATGAAGATCAGGACTTGGATCAACAAAAGGAGAAAATATATGCATCCATAAGGTAAGCTACTTATTTCATTATCTTGCATTTTAATCAATCTAGGGAAGTTGTTTGTATTATGTACTTGCTTTGTTCTAGATCTAAATCATTTCGACTAGAGAGATTAGTTTTTGACCGCATTAACATATTGTCTACAAACAGTTCGGGCTTGGTTGAGGAGGCTTATGGAAGGGACACATGCTCAACCATGCATCAAGTATGCCACTTAGGGGTTTAGTTTAGTAGATCTAGATAGATCTAATGCCAATCAAATAAACCCAAATGGGGCCCACCCTTAAATAAAGGAAAATGGTTAAAATGGGGTCCACAAGGTGAGATTTAGGTACAAATGGAATTAGATGGTTGGATAAGTAGTAGATCTGATGTTTTGAGGAAAAAGTAGCACAACCCACAAGATAGATCCGGAAATATGCATAAAACCCACAAGTATGTCCCCCTCAAGAGAGGACTAGTGACTTAGATCGGGGGCGAAATGGAGTCAGAATGAAACCAAATTCTAGATATGATTTTCTTTAATTTATTTAGAGGTGGGTTTTAATTTTTTTAAGCCCAAATAATCACGAGATCTATCAGATCTAAAAATATAAGGTTTTAATTATGAGGGTTTGAAGTGACCAATGGGTAAAATGCATGAAACTTGATACGTACCTTGTATATCTTACCTCTAAAGCTTGCAGCTACCTTGCAAATTGATAATCCTTCCCAAGTGATGCAATCGAGAGTGATATCCAACCTATCCAAGTGAAATCGCTATCCCTCCAAGGTGACAAGTGCACCCTTTGTCCTGCAAGAAACGATCTATATGAGAAGCAATCTAGCATGAAAATGACTACAATGATGAAAAGATGAAACAAAAAGCATCAACTATGTCACGAAGATACAATAATGATACTCCATGAGACAAAAGAAAATCCAAAGGTAAGATATGGGGTTTCCCCACAATAGCATCCCCTCAAATCCTCCTCCTCTTCAACCACACGACCTCCCTGCAGAGAAAACGTTTGGACAAGCGAGATCCACAATGGTAACACAAAGAAAATATTTTATATTCAACTTGCAAGATAACCCATCAAATCCAAAGAAGAAGATCTGTAAAAGTAGTATTTTATTCCAAGAGTTAAAGAGCCCAAAGGTGCCTTTACAATAGGGGGGCCTCTTCCTTAAATAGGAGGAGAGAGACAAAACCCTAACCACTTTATGAACGAGTGGTTGAGATCAAAAGATAAATACAATCTAATCAACGGCTATGATGAGCTAAAACAATATAACATAGATCAACTCACTAGAGGTGGTGCGCACTCACTAAAGGTGGCCCCAAGGGGGTGTGCACCACATAAAAATGACTAAGGGAAGTATGTACCACATAAAGTGACTAGGAGCACATGGTGGGGCTAGGATGTTTTATTATCCTTCACTAGCATCACCCCATGGCACAATAACATAAGATATGACTAAATGACATGTCCAAGTGATCAAATGATCAAATCGTGGCCCCCTCAATGAGAGAATAATACATCAAATCACAACCCGGAGAGTGTGTGGACCCCACTGAATGATGCAAGCTGATCTGTAAGAACTGGGATACATCACAGATGACATCTGAACAAACCCCATGCCAAAACCTTGCCTAATATCCCAAATTGATTTCCTCAATGACCTTTTTATCCCATTTTTATTCCACCTGAAAAACCATCAAACTGCCTGTAGCTCACTGCCTGGTGCCTGGGCACAAAATCTGACTGTACCAACATGTCTGGAGATGGGGTAATACGGTAATAACAAGTGGTTGGACCTGCCATCCCCTCTATAGCACCCTAGGATAACGTGCCACATCAATGCAACTGTTGGACAAGCCATTTCTGCATGGCAAAACCGGACAAAAGTGGAAATTTGACCATATAATCACTGAGAGTGCCTAAAATTGATAAATGAGTGTCTTAATGGACTCAGAAGGTCCAAATATATTAGAGATGAGTACCCATATACCCTGTGGCAACCTGAAAGATCATCTGTATCCTCAGCCATACCCGGACAATATAAAAATAAATGGTCTGATCATAATAATAACCAATAAAAAGTTCATCAACCTGCATCTAAAACCTGTTTCCACTGTATGGAATCATCAAAGGTGTATCAAAGGACCATAATTCATCATCATATAGCATCATTGGTCCAACTTATCACGGATCCCAAGGTTGACTTAGTCAAACTAGGTTTGACCCGGTCAAAACTGATCAAAATATGACCCATGCTAGAAAATCCTGCTGCTGCAAGTGCAAATGGTTAAGGCATGCTTTTTTAATCAATTCTAGTAGCAAGACTTAAAGTATTGAGCATCATTTCACTGGAAGTTAATAAATAATTATATCAAAAATAAAATTTTAAACAATCACTTACTCAAAATAGAACCTCAAGGATATACTCATTATGTAGACATGAACATTTTGCTAGCAAAGGGTGAAGGTGAAGAAAGTAAGGCTAGGATAAAGGGATGATTTGACTGACTCAACACTGTGATACTTTGGGTAAGGGAAAGGGAATACACACATAAGCATATGTCGGATAACAAACACACAGGGAATGGCAGTGTCACAAATGAGATAAGTTGTTCAGAGAGGTGCTTATTCAACCTTGGAAAATGTCTACAACTCACATCCAAGCTGCATCATCTCCGTTAGGATCTTTTCTATAACCGCCATGGACTGCGTAATCGGCTAACCGTAACTTGAGGTTCTAGGGGACACTTAGAATTAGTTGTCCCTTGCTCCATCTCACATCACAACCCATAGGCTCCATGAGGAATTTAATCATTACATTTAAATTTTCCTGGCCATCAGTCTTTAGATTTGGCATATATTTAACCACTTCTTTTTAGGCCTTTATGACCCTTTTGGGGATTTTGCATGTGCTTAGAAGCACAACTACTCAAGCCTTCATCCAGGGTACTTTTCATTTCAATTTCATAGCCCCTTTTCATTGTGCTGAGAAGCACAGTTTCAAAGTGTTTCCAATGGGATTTCACAAGAGATATAATCAATAGTTTCCATATGTAATGACGGTAGTACAAATTGCTTTAGGTTTTAGCTAACACAACTCAAGCAACTAGGGGGATTCTCCACAATCAAAACCAAACATCGGGGCAACCGAATAGAGTGATCAAGGTATCAAATCCAACTCACCAAAGGTAAGTTCTATTTCCAACTCAGAGCCGAAACACGGACTAACATGGATGCTATCCAACGTAGAGGCAAAAGTGGGGAGGTCCTCCATATCACAGGTTGAGGCGTAAGTCAGGGTAAAAACCAACAAGGGGAGAAGTAACAGATGGATGAAGAGAGTGAAGGTGATGCCTAAGCTAGCAAGCCATCAAGGTGGGGATGATCATGTACACACTCTTAAGAGGGTAAAACCAACGAGTATAAAACAAGAGCTTCTAATTCTGAGTAATAAGATCATTTATATAATCAATGACAGTCATGTCCATATATATAAATACTGTCAGATCATGACCACTACATACCAATTCCAGCTACTAAAATGACCAAAAGAGCAAGATAATCAAAACCGATGCACATCATATACATGTTGGGCCATATACTTGTATCTGTTACTTGGACCATCTGTAACCACTGAAATCACTGTTGATGAAGCTCTGGGCACTGCATTTCTCTTTATGGGCTAAAAGGTCATCTCAGTCATCAAATTTGAGGTCATGAGGCTTAATCTTGGCATAAGGTTCACTACATGTCTGATCTGGGGTTGCTTTGATATGTGAGGGATCAAAATAATACTGCTCATCATAGGTTGATCTCATCAAAACTGTGTAAAGGCCTGGCTCAAAAATATACAATGAACTGCTCTGCAATCATGGTAGCCCAACTACTATGGATGTGATAACAAGACCTATAGTGCAATTTGACCCATTGTTTTAGGGCTCTTTTCACCATTCTAAACTTTGATTGACAAATAAAAGTAGGTGATCCCTATGTACTGGAGCTCCAATTTTCTTAAATGATATTCAAGGCTTCCTCCTCCTAAATCCAAATCGTGTTAAAGCGGAAGGGGATTGACCTTAAATCCTTAGACTCCTTAATGGATAAGAGTATAGGCCTATGATCTGAGGCTGCCAAAGGAAGATTTTTTTTTAAAAACGAGGAGCCATCTAGGAGGAAAGAGCTATGAATAAGAAATTTGTCCAATGTGGCTGTGATAAGACTAGGACCTATCCCACGAATTATCCATGTGAAGAGCTCTTTTTTTTGTGGGGGGGGTGTCCACCAAGTCCCAATCTACCATTAGATCTTCCAAATGTCTATTGAACTTGTCTTTAACCAAACTTCCTTATTTTCTTTCCTTTTGATAGATGGTGATACTGCAGTTGTCCCCGCTACAATATATTGAGATAACCCTTTCTGATAGAGAAGAGATAATGATCTCAAAAATTCGGCTTTCTCTACATATTGGACTATTCCATATACATTACAAATTCTTATTATTTCCTTTGAATCAATGTTTTCTATAAACCCTACCGTAATCTAATGTTGAGTTCTATTTGTTCTAGCTTCCTAAATCTTTTAGCATCATAGAAAGTTGCAATACTGATTGAGGCACCTCAGACGTTCACTTCTTTCCCATCACTTTGCTTCCATATATTCACTACAACACTTACAACCTTTGTTGCCTCCATTTTGGTCTGCTGGATGAGAAAGAGAAAGAGAGCCTTTCTCCTTTGATTAAATCCTTTATTACCTCTACCTTGTGCTTACTCCCCATACCTTTGCAATTCTAAAAGATCATATTCATTATTGGACATTTGATGGGAGGGTAAACACTCTTGCTTCGTTTTCTATCTTCCTCTTGTTTAGACTCTTGGAGGGAGCATTATTAAAGGAGTTTTTTTATCAAGGCTCATTTACCCAAAACTTTTTCCTTTGACACAATTTATTCTTGGTTTTCTTTATAATATTTTTTACCAGATTTCTTGGAAAGAGACCTATCTTCCTCTGATTCTTTGACCGCTTATTCTCAATGTTTTTTTTCCTTCCTCCTTGTCACTATGTTGCAAGGACTGGCTGAGGTATATTCCTAAGAATGTTGGACTTCCTAGACTAGTTCTCAAGGCAACAAGGAGATGTAGTTTTCCATGGATCCAATATCCTCTAAAACTGCCTGCTCCAGGGAAATAGTTGACTTGGTATTGAATCCTGTTAGAACCTCTTGTGGTTGTTTATAAACTCCCCCCCAAGGGTCAGGATGAGAAACAACTTGAAATTGAGGGGGGGGGGGAGAAGGAGATATTTGAGCACTCGATAGATCGATATTTCCATAGGATTTTGCCCCTTTTTAAACTTGTCTCCAACCACTTTCTTTCTCATTATCAATTTGTAGAGGGGGGGATTTTGTTGAACTTTGGTGTTGTCAATAATGTCAAAGAGATTCGTGTACTTGGTGATGACATTGAAGGATTAAATCCAATTTGAAGAAGTATATGGAAAATATGTTTGCAAGTCAAAGGAAGTCTTAAAACCAAGTTACAAAACAAGGTGATCTGCGCATGGCACTCTAATCCCACCTAGTCATGGCATTCCAGTGCGCAATCCCCACCAAGCTATGGAACTAGTGTGTAGAAGACCCACAAAGTCATGACACTTCATCTGCGCAAGATAATACAAGTGGCAAATGTTTAGGTAAGTTTGACCGTAAAGAAAGGAAAAAGGGGTGTTATCGACTTAGAGAAGCCCCAACATATGGACACAACAATTGAGCAAGTTGAGTATAAATAAGAGTTAGGTTGATGAATGAGAAGTAAGCTTGGAAGAACAAATGGAGTAATATTTTGAATTTCAAGCTTCGAGTTAGATGAAATGCTCAGGGGAATCAAAGGCAATATGAATTGAGGAAGTGCGCGAGGTTACAAGACATGTAGAGGAACAATGAGCAGTCACACAGATATAAGAAGGATTTGTGAAAAAAACAAAGAGCATGTGAATGAGTATGTGTGCAAAATCAGAACAACATGCATGACTAAAGCAGAGTACACAGTAAGAGAAGATGTAAGTAGAATTGAAATAGAGCACATCAATAGTGCACATAGCAGGAAGCAAAGCACAGAGCATAACATAGTGTTATTTGTGTGCGCAGATCTGAAGATAATGTGAAAAAAGTACAACAACATCTTTATCTCAAGGTGGTTGGATGGGGAAAGGAAAGGAGATTGCAGTGTCCTTTCAGGTTGGTGTCTAAACACAGTGAGTCGGTGCTTGGGCAAAGGATTAGTGTCATCACAGGTTGAAGCTTGCACCTGCAAGTTGGTTCTTGCGTGAAGGATTGGTGTCCTCACAGGTTGGAGCCTGTAGTTTGTGAGTTGGTGCTTGAATGTGGGATTGGTATCCCAATATCCCAATTAGATTGGTGTCTGAGTGATTTGGTGCTCACATCATTGGAAATTAGTGTCTCCCATCTATCTATGTAATTTCATTTTCATGCACACACACACACACACACACACATATAAGTTTCTTCAAATATTTTGTGCACAGTTGGTTTTTATTGATGTGTTTTTTGAATAGCAATTGATGCATGTTTTAAAAGTAAAAATTTCTTAATCTGCGCATGATACTGATTCACCCCCCCTCTCTGTATCATTAAGGATTCCAACAAATTTAGCACAATTTCTTGCAACATGTTCATATTTGTGACAAATCTTGCATTTGAAGGGGAGTTCCTTATAATCTAACTTGTGGGTATGAGTCTGAGCATCCATATAGAGGTTAATTGCTTTAAAAAGACCCTTCTACAAATATACCTAAACACATATTCGGGAACAAGCAAACATTAGAGCTTTCAGTTCATATCTATTAATGTAGCAGCCGAGAGAGTTTATGATAACTGCCATATCTTCATCACTCCAACAATGCAAAGGAAGATAAGAAAGGTGAACCCACATAGGGACTACTAAGGGAATTTCTTTATTGGGATCGAAACCTGATGGCCACTTATTAAAATACATATATATCATTCCCATGAACTAAGGACCGCTCTTGAAAATAAGATCTTGATCCTCCAAATTTTTCAAATAGAAAAATGAAGAAAAATGAAATAACCTCGGCATTCCATAGAAACTTGGTTGAATATCTCAATTGATAAGAGGCCTTCAATTATTGTTAATCTAGATTTCCTGAGCTCTAGGTGATGACCAAAGCTTAGTGAAATGTCCCACTAGTTCATGTTCATATGAAGCATAACAAGAGAGCTGACCCTTCAGAGCAAAGGCAAGCTTGACGAAATGGGAAGCTATGAAGAGGAG
The DNA here is from genome assembly GCA_027924585.1 of Larix kaempferi. Classification (NCBI taxonomy): domain Eukaryota; kingdom Viridiplantae; phylum Streptophyta; class Pinopsida; order Pinales; family Pinaceae; genus Larix; species Larix kaempferi. Next base: position 14,139,678 of record BSBM01000841.1, read on the forward strand.
GCTAGGGAGGGTCAATAGAGGCTACTAGGGCGCAAAAGGCATCTATCTTGACCTTAGAGAACCTCCCCAGACTAGAGTCTCGGAGAGTCTCCATGGATCGACTAGAACTAGAATGCAAGTGAGGGCATTATGTCTAGGGTTAGTATAAGAGAAATATATATCTTTCCTTGGAGTCATTACTTTATAAAATGTAGGCAAACTGATTTGAAAACCTAAAAATTATGAGCAATAGAGCGATACCAATCTCAACAATTATTAGAGAGTGAAACTATTTATATTTTCTCATAGCGTCTATGGTTTGCTACTAATGGTCTTAACATAAAGTGGCTAAAATTTTGGTCGTAGCTATAACGGTTAGTGTCTAGTCTTAAAGATGACAACAGGGTGGGATTTGATCGACATATTTGTGCACACATAGTGCTACTTATTGAGTACCAAAGGTTATTTGAAAGTTGAAACTCTCACTTTTCCCTACAGAGCATAGTAGAAAACATATTAATGATAAACGCAAGCTCATATTTTTTATGATTTGCTAACAAGACTAACACAAGATTGTGATACTTATGCAAATTCCTCTATGACGCAACCCACATAACATAAATAGATTTATACTCTTTTCGAGATTTATATTGATGTGTTCAAAGACCAAACATGAATACTTATATGTTTGTTTGTTTTCCTCGAAATATAGATCCCGTGAAAACCCCTACACACTTCCCCTCATTCTGAGGATGGTACCTAGCGTAAATCTGTTGGTGTAGTTTTGGCGCCTAATCTAATGGGGACATTGGGTTAGGCCCACAATATCAAGAATATCACAAAGGTAGCTGTTATCACACCATAGTAGCAGGGCTACTATTCTTGCTTAGCAGATATCTGCACATTCCAGAGCTTCCATTATTCAAAGCTTGGCTATGATGATTGTATATTTATTGATCACTCATGATCAGAGCAGTGTATTATTCAGACTTATGTTAGACCTTGTGTCAAGGTTGAGCCTTGAGAGTTCAGATTTGATGACCGATGTGACCGTTTATCCCATACAGTTTCAGTTCAGTGCCTAGAGATGTATTGCAGCAGTGTTTCAAATGATATATGATGATTATTCTTGTGATGATGTTGTATGACCTATGGATGTTTTATCATTGACTGTGGATTATTATCTTATTTCTTTAGTCATGTTCATAGCTTCAGCTCGGTAGATAATTCACGATGTGGCAAAATGTGTAAAACCTAAAATGGACTATCTTGATGATAAACTATAAAATGGACATTTACTTGCACATTTAGGTTGTTTGACAAAACTCACTGGTTTACCACCTTACATAGATATGGTCTTTCTTAACACTAGTTGTCTGCTAGCTTAGGCTCCACCTTCACTTGACTCCATCCATCCATGACTTTCCTTATTTGGCTTTAACCCTTGACTTGTCTTACTTGACTTTCTGGTATTGAGGACTTCCCCTTTTTCTATCTTTGTGTTGGGACCGCATCCCTATATGTTTAGTGTCTCAGCTCTGAGTTGGTGACAAAACTTGCCTTTGGTAAGTTGGATTGTAGGCCTCAATCATTCTGGTCGGTTGTCCCGATGTTTGGCACTGGCTCGAACTCCCCCTAGTCACTTGAGATGTTGTTGGCTAAAACTAAAAGCTCATGTACTACTTATGGAAACTTATATAAATTCGCCCATGGAAATTAAAAAGGGCAAGAGCGATAACTGCTAAAAATACTCCTCGAAGAGTATAAGAAAGGTCCAATAAGCAATGGTTCTTAAATGCTATATCTAAACAATTGCTGACCTTATATGTATATGTAAACATGCCCTGGATGCAAGCTGCAATTAGTTGTGCTTATCAGCACACCTGAGATCCGAAGGGTTATGTAGGCCAAAAAGGCCATGAAATGAAATTGAATGATCCTAATGAACTTGGATCAACTTGATGTAGACATGATGTGTAAGTTGAATAAGCACTCTCTAAACAACTTACCCATTTGTGAGGCACAACCATCCCCCGTGTTATTTTGTCCAGTACAGAGTTTGTAGTTTCCCCTCTCTCCCAGTCCAAAGTATCTTTTAGTTGAGTTTAGACAAGTCACCCCCTTTGCCCAACTTTGTTCCTAGCCTTCATCCTTCGCTAGCAGTTTAACCATGTCCAATGGGTGAGTTTGTCATTTAAACTATTGTGCAAGTAATTACAAATAACAAAGGAATATGCTAACATGATTAATGCCATTGAATGGATGTTATACTTTAAGTTAAGCTATGAGTATGATTAGAGGAACATGTCTTAGTCTATTGAGATGATTTATCCTTTGGTTGTATATTGACCTAGTCAATCCCAGTTTGACTATGGTCATTTCTTGGGATCCGTGATGATGTGGGCCATATATACCTATTAATGATGATGGATGGTCCCACATACTCTTGATGATGATGCTATATGATGGACATCTGATTCATATGATGATGATGCTATATGATGGACATATGATTCATATGATGATGATGCTATATGATGGACATATGATTCATATGATGATTGATGCAGTTCAGAAGGTTTTATTATTACTTCAGATCATCATATTATACAATGTCCATATATGGTGGACCCTACAGCTAGCCCATTAGGGCAACCCATGGTGTGTGAGTACACATTCCTAGTAGATTTGGGTCTTCTGGATCCAATGGGACACTTATCTTTCAGTTCCAGGCACTTCTGATAGTGATAGATGCAGTTTTACACTTGTTGACCAGATTTGGGGCTAATTTCGCCAGCCTGAGCAGCAGGGGCCATGAGAGGCCAGTTCACCTAGGGCATTGTATGAGGAGGGGGTGGTCCAACCACTTGTTATTACCATTTGTCCCCCCTTTTGGAGATCCTAGTGGGCTCAGTTTGACAGCGCAGGTGCCCTAGGAGGCAGTTTCAGCACTTTCACAGTTACCGAGGCAGTCCAGAAATGGGATAAAGGGGTCACTGAGGAATTCGATTTGGGAAATTGAGGCAAAGTTTTGGCACTTGGTTTTCACAGAGGTCTTCCAGGGTTAACCCACTATCTTCCAGCTAGTTTTCATCACTTGGGTGGGTCCACAGAGATCATAGTAGGTCTTTTACTGCTTGTCTGTCACAGATTTTGAGGACAGATTTGATCATTTATACTTATTTTGGACATATTATATTATTTTATTGTGCCATGGGGATGAGCTAGTAAGGATTGATGCCTACTAGCCCCACCATGAGCTCCATGTGTCATGTCATACTCATATGAGGTGGGATTTTGTACTTTTACCCCCTCTAGTGGATGATATCGCCCTCCTTGAGTATTTTTAGCTATGACGTCATCACTTTTTTTAGTGATCCATGTGTTATGTTATTATGGTTCATCTTAGCCATTGATTTTGTACTGAGATCTTTTAATCTCAACCACTCATTTTATATTGTATTGTAAGTGGTATAGGGTTTTGGTCTTTATTATCCTATATAAGGAGGAGACCCCCTATTGTATAGCTCACCTTTGGGCTCTGGAAAACTTGGAATGAAAATAATATTTTGGAGATCTACTTCTTGGCTTTGATTGGGTTGATCTTGCATATGTTCTTGGTTATCTTGCTTCTAGACATTGTTTGCTTTTCAGGTGAAATCGACTTCAAGAGAGGGAGGCCGAATTGCTCAAGCTAGCTCATCGAATTGCTTTGTGGCAAGATTGTAGGGGTTGCTCACATCCTCCATGGGAAAATCGACTTCATAGAGAGGGAGTTTTTCAATTGTGCTTTGTCCATTGATTGCTTTCTTGATATGACATACTTAGATCTTATGGATTTGTAGATCAAAACTAACTTGATGTAGTTTGATTTGCAGGTTTTCATGAGACATATTTCCTCCTAGGGTTTGGATACTATTGGTTGAAGACACTTGGATCAAGCTTGGAATTGTAACTAGGGAAAAGAATTCTCCATATGCTAAGAGGCTGCAAGCTTTTGAGGTAAGATCTACAAGGTACGTATTGATTTCGCTTGCTATCTATCCCATTGGTCAAAATTACATTAAAATCAAAACCCTCATTTTTGTTTTTCTTAGATCTACTTAGATCTACCCTTGCTTTTGAAAAGATATTGAAAACCCACCTCTATAATATCCACAGCAATTTGGATCTATACTTTGGTGGTGATTGGGTTCCATTTGACACACTTTTCAAGGCAAAATAGCTCTCTTGAGGCAAATCACACCCCTTGGGAGAAGCTAGTTGGGTTAGATCTAACACATGGGTAGGTGAGATCCCACTTGATTCACACTCTCCTCACTCGATAACCTACCCCTACTGCTTCACCTTATTGATTTTTGCCTTGTGGGCCCCATTCCTCATTTTGAGGGTTGTGCCCCACTTGGGTCAATTTGGTGATGCATTTTCAATCTCAGATCTATGGAGATCTAGCCATTGGATGCCCTTGATTTTCAAGATCCACATTGATACTTGCCTAAACTGATCTACAATTTGGTGGCCATTGGACTTGATTTGACACACCTTGCCATGCTTTTAACCCTCCTTGGGCAAAGTCACACTCCTTGGGTGTTTGAGTTTGCCCACTTCTAGAACATGGGTGGTTGTGATCCCGCTTGATTTGAAAAGAGCATACCTTGAAAACCCTACCTAGTATCTCACTCTGTGAAGTTCTGCCTTGGGGGTATCATTCCTCATTTTGGGGATTGTTGTGCACTTGGGTCGCATAGTGAAATATTAGATCTACCAAGATCCAACCATCACATCTTGAATAGCCCACTTGATTTGCATCCTAGGTGTCCCGATCTACATTTCCATATCTCTTTTGACTCCATTAGCCCATCCATCAAGGCACTAGTCCACCTAGGTCAATTCACACTCCTTGGGATGTGTGTCAACTACTAGATCCCAAATGTGGGTATCTCTATTTGCACCTTATATTTATAAATCTACTCTTCACATACCCCTTAGTACCATTTGCACCCCTAATTTCACCTTGTGGGTCCCATTTGAGCCATTTCCATATCCCAAGGAAGTGGGTCCCACATGTGTATTTCATGGTACTAGATCTTGTAATCTTATCTTATCATGTGGCCTAAATCATTCATTGGTTGAAACACTAGTCATTCCTTAAGCCTCCTTCAACCATACTTAAACTTCTAGGTCCACCTAACCTTGCATTGGTTTCCATAACTTGTCTTTTACATATCCCTAGGAACCTTTGTTTGGGTCCAATCATCTTTGATTGGTTATAGGGTATCCCCTTAGGTCTTGATTTATCTCGATCTAAAGCGAAGAGTGCCTTGATTGACGTGACTCCCAGCTTGCATTGGGAACCGTGGCATCTCTTAGGTCACCTCTTTAGTTGTCCATCTCCTCTACCATCTCGGATGGGATACCTTTAAGGACAACTACAAGTTGTGTGATAACATTTTTGGCGCCGTTGTCGGGGAGGTAGAGGCTTACCTTAGGTGTCTGCGATTATCCATGCATAACTCATATCTTATCGTATCCGGATTAATCTAGATGGTTATTATTTCAATCCTTAATCTAAACATATCCATCTATTTGTCGCTCACTCTCTCCCTACATATTAACTACATACATCTTGGTAGAAGAGTTTTAAAATCTACCCGACGACTCCACATAAGAGACTCCACTGGTGATCGATCCTATCATTATCTAGAACCCATGGGGTGCATCATTTTGTATTTAGGTTCTTAATTTAAAAAAATAAAAATAAATAAATAAATAAAAATATAATTGCCATCCATGGCTGCTTTTGAACGGCCTAGGACTTTCGGTCGATTAAAAGTCTTTGACTTCTCTAAAATTGTTGGGTATCCTCATCAAATCCCTCATCAAGCCCGTGAAAGGTTGTCTAAATTTGATGGAAGTCATGAAGTATCTGCTAAAAGACACTTAGAACTTTTTAGGGAAATTATTAAAGAGTTATCCATAACCCATGAGGATGTGTGTATGAAACTATTGGCTTCATCTTTCAAAGAAAGAGCTGAACTCTGGTTTTTGAATTTGAAGGCCAATAGCATTTCCGGATATGACATGTTCAAAAATAAATTCTTAGAAGATTGGGGAAGTGAGTTCGATGATATATATTCTTCAAATCAAATCCAAGATCAAAACCCTCCCCTGTCCGATCCTTTTGTTGAATCTGTTAATAATCAAATATCAAGTGAATTGTCAACATCCAGAGATGACCCCTCTTGCTCAATTTCTTTTGAGGATAAGTCTTCCACTTTTGAGTCGATTGAAAGTCAAATCCATAATCATTGTATAAATCATAAGTTTTCAAATTTCTTTTTAGGTATCCCTAGTCCTAATCCTAAGGAAATTTCGGAGGATGAGCCTTTAGTCAACAAGTCTATTGAAGTTCCTCTTTCGGAGCAACTCATTAGTCATTCTAGCTTTATTGATCATTCAATTCCTTACCACCTTATTGAAGAAGAAGAAAGTAGGGACATTGACCAAGATCCATTAGTGGTGATTTCACATGATCATTGTGCAAATGATCAGGATGTTTTAAATGAACTTGTTAGTTTTCTCCCTGACAATTTGTCCTCATATGAATTTAATGATGAATCAATAGAAGGTCAGTCTCAAGATGAGGATGAATTAGTGAATCACACTAGATGCTCTAATTTTTGTTCCACTTCTTATAATGAGTCTCTAAATTTTTCCATCCTTAGTCAAGATAGTTTCATCCATTTATTAGAATTAGAATCTTGTCCTCAATTCGTAAATATTAGACTTGATCAAAAGTTTATCATTCCTAGAATAAGCAATATTGTTTTAAAAGGCCTTTCCTTCTGTCAAATTCCAAGGCCAAGTTTTTTTATCCATCTGGGAGAAATTGCATCCACCCTCCCTACCCATCCTTTTCAATCTTTTTGGGGTTGGTGGTCTAGTCAATCTTTTGCTTTTGAAATTTGTAATAGAAAGTATAAGCATGATTACATGTTTGGAGAAAAGGCACTTCATTTCCCTTTTCAGACACTTTGGAACCAAAATGCTTGTTGTCAAGTTATCAATCATTTTTTGTGGCTAGAAAAGGTGTTTAAAGATCAATTTCATCTTTTCTCCATTTTTGAACATCAAGTGGGTTTGATTTGATTTTTCGTCTTCTAAGCTTTAATTTGTCCCCACTTGGTTTCTATTTGATCATCAGTCCCAAGGAAAATCAAATTGAATATGTGAGAGAAGTAAATAAGGAGGGTAATTTGTGTGAAAAAGAATTGAATCGCATGCCTTATATTTTACCTCCATCCATACCAAAGACTAGCTTGCATGAATTTTATGATCCTATCAATTCTTGGATGGAGGATGTTTGCAACAATCAGTCTTTCCTTTGGCACGATTTCATTTTGCACCATTCAACTCCTTTTTCAATTTTTAAACAAGTCCGGAAAATTGTGTAATCAATTTCTTTAATCCTTAATCCAATCCTAACTCGTTTTCTAAGCAAAAATCAAAGAAGAACCATTAACTTGTTCGATGAATGGCTGCACTGGATTTATGCTTTTACCTAGCATTTGTGCTGACTGGTTAGGGTAGTAGGTAGGCTTTCGAATAAGCTCACTTGAGTAGTAGGATTTGTGTGCTTTTTCTTTTTCTGTGTGCTGAGTATTGCCATCTTTTTCTTTTCTTCTTTGAGTGTCTACTTGTTTTTGTTGTTGATTGAGTGGAGCCTTGCTCCTTCCTAAGCTTGTCTCTTCTCTTGCATGCATATAAAAAAATAAAAAATAAAATCTGTTTTATTTTTGGCTGCCTGTGCGAGTTGAGTTGAGTATGTCTTCCTGAAAAAGATTTCTTCTCCTCCTGCACAGTAATAAAAATAAATGAATGATGAATAAATGATATATGCCATGTTAGATTTAAAATTTCTTTTATGCATTTCAGATTATGCTTTAAGAGTAGATTTCAGTTTCAGTTTTATTTTATATTTTTCCCATACATGCTCCATGAGGTATTCTAGTGTTTGTGAGCGCAGATACAGGTGCAAAATAAAAGCTGAAAGCAAGGATGGTGCAGTGCTGGATCGAAGATCGATGCAGAGCAGATCGAGACCAAAGAGTCTGATGTTCTCAAGTGCTCTCTCCCTTAGAGCACTTGTCCCAGCTGGAGCCAGATGTTATCACACCATAGTAGCAGGGCTACTATTCTTGCTTAGCAGATATCTGCACATTCCATAGCTTCCATTATTCAGAGCTTGGCTATGATGATTATATATTTATTGATCACTCATGATCAGAGCAGTGTATTATTCAGACTTATGTTAGACCTTGTGTCAAGGCTGAGCCTTGAGAGTTCAGATTTGATGACCGATGTGACCCTTTATCCCATACAGTTTCAGTTCAGTGCCTAGAGATGTATTGCAGCAGTGTTTCGGATGATATATGATGATTATTCGTGTGATGATGTTGTATGACCTATGGATGTTTTATCATTGACTGTGGATTATTATCTTGTTGCTTTAGTCATGTTCATAGCATCGGCTCGGTATATAATTCACAATGTGGCAAAATGTGTAAAACTTAAAATGGACTATCTTGATGATGAACTATAAAATGGACATTTACTTGCACATTTAAGTTGTTTGACAAAACTCACTAGTTTACCACCTTACATAGATATGGTCTTTCTTGACACTAGTTGTCTGCTAGCTTAGGCTCCACCTTCACTTGACTCCATCCATCCATGACTTTCCTTATTTGGCTTTAACCCTTGACTTGTCTTACTTGACTTTCTGGTATTGAGGACTTCCCCTTTTTCTACCTCTGTGTTGGGACCGCATCCCTGTATGTTTAGTGTCTCAGCTCTGAGTTGGTGACAAAACTTGCCTTTGGTAAGTTGGATTGTAGGCCTAGATCATTCTGGTCGGTTGTCCCGATGTTTGGCACTAGCTCGAACTCCCCCTAGTCGCTTGAGATGTTGTTGGATAAAACTGAAAGCTCATGTACTACTTATGGAAACTTATATAAATTCACCCATGGAAACTAAAAAGGGAAAGAGTGATGAACTGCTAAAAATACTCCTCGAAGAGTATAAGAAAGGTCCAAAAAGCAATGGTTCTTAAATGCTATATCTAAACAATTGCTGATCTTATATGTATATGTAAACATGCCCTGGATGCAAGCTGCAATTAGTTGTGCTTATCAGCACACCTGAGATTCGAAGGGTTATGTAGGACAAAAAGGCCATGAAATGAAATTGAATGACCCTAATGAACTTAGATCAACTTGATGTAGACATGATGCCTAAGTTGAATAAGCACTCTCTAAACAACTTACCCATTTGTGAGGCACAACCATCCCCCGTGTTATTTTGTCCAGCACAGAGTTTGTAGTTTCCCCTCTCTCCTAGTCCAAAGTATCTTTTAGTTGAGTTTAGACAAGTCACCCCCTTTTCCCAACCTTGTTCCTAGCCTTCATCCTTCGCTAGCAGTTTAACCATGTCCAATGGGTGAGTTTGTCATTTAAACTATTGTGCAAGTAATTACAAATAACAAAGGAATATGCTAACATGATTAATGCCACTAAATGGATGCTATACTTTAAGTTAAGCTATGAGTATGATTAGAGGAACATGTCTTAGTCTATTGAGATGATTTATCCTTTGGTTGTATATTGACCTAGTCAATCCCAGTTTGACTATGGTCATTTCTTGGGATCTGTGGTGATGTTGGCCATATATACCTATTGATGATGATGGATGGTCCCACATACTCTTGATGAGGATGCTATATGATGGAAATATGATTCATATGATGATTGATGCAGTTCAACAGGTTTTATTATTACTTCAGATCATCAAATTATACACTGTCCATATATGGTGGACCCTGCAGCTAGCCCATCAAGGAAACCCATGGTGTATGAGTACACATTCCTAGTAGATGTGGGTCTTCTGGATCCAATGGGACACTTATCTTTCAGTTCCAGGCACTTCTGATAGTGATAGATGCAGTTTTACACTTGTTGACCAGATTTGGGGCTGATTTCCTAGCCTGAGCAGCAGGGGCCATGAGAGGCTAGTTCACCTAGGGCGCTGTATGAGGAGGGGGTGGTCCAGCCACTTGTTATTACCATTTGTCCCCCCTTTTGGAGAGCCTAGTGGGCTCAGTTTGACAGCGCAGGTGCCCTAGGAGGCAGTTTCAGCACTTTCACAGTTACCGAGGCAGTCCAGAAATGGGATAAAGGGGTTATTGAGGAATTCGATTTGGGAAATTGAGGCAAGGTTTTCGCACTTGGTTTTCACAGAGGTCTTCCAGGGTGAACCCACTATCTTCCAACCAGTTTTTTCCACTTGGGTGGGTCCACATAGATCACAGGAGGTCTTTTACTGCTTGTCTGTCACAGATTTTGAGGACATATTTGATCATTTATACTTATTTTGGACATATTTTATTATTTTATTGTGCCATGGGGATGAGCTAGTAAGGATTGATGCCTACTATCCCCACCATGAGCTCCATGTGTCATGTCCTAGTCATATGAGGTGGGATTTTTTACTTTTACCCCCTCCAGTGGATGACGTCACCCTCCTTGATTATTTTTAGCTATGACGTCATCACTTTTTTTAGTGATCCATGTGTTATGTTATTATGGTTCATCTTAGCCATTGATTTTGTACTGAGATCTTTTAATCTCAACCACTCATTTTATATTGTATTGTAAAGTGCTATAGGGTTTTGGTCTTTATTATCCTATATAAGGAGGAGACCCCCTATTGTATAGCTCACCTTTAGGCTCTTGAAAACTTGGAATGAAAAGAATAATTTGGAGATCTACTTCTTGGTTTTGATTGGGTTTCTCTTGCATATGTTCTTGGTTATCTTGCTTCTAGACATTGTTTGCTTTTCAGGTGAAATCGACTTCAAGAGAGGGAAGCCGAATTTCTCAAGCTAGCTCATCGAATTACTTTGTGGGAAGATTGTAGGGGTTGCTCACATCCCCCATGGGCAAATCAACTTCATAAAGAGGGAGTTTTTCAATTGTGCTTTGTCCATTGATTGCTTTGTTGATATGACATACTTAGATCTTATGGATTTGTAGAACAAATCTAACTTGATGTAGTTTGATTTGCAGGTTTTCATGAGACATATTTCCTCCTAGGGTTTGGATACTATTGGTTGAAGACACTTGGATCAAGCTTGGAATTGTAACTAGGGCAAAGAATTCCCCATATGCTAAGAGGCCGCAAGCTTTTGAGGTAAGATCTACAAGGTACGTATTGATTTCGCTTGCTATCTATCCCATTGGTCAAAATTACATTAAAATCAAAACCCTCATTTTTCTTTTTCTTGGATCTACTTGGATCTAGCCTTGCTTTTGAAAAGATATTGAAAACCCACCTCTATAGTATCCACGACAATTCGGATCTATACTTTGGTGGTGATTGGGTTCCATTTGACACACTTTTCAAGGCAAAATAGCTCTCTTGAGGCAATTCGCACCCCTTGGGAGAAGCTAGTTGGGTTAGATCTAACACATGGGTAGGTGAGATCCCACTTGATTCACACTCTCCTCACTCGATAACCTACCCCTAGTGATTCACCTTGTTGATTTTTGCCTTGTGGGCCCCATTCCTCATTTTGAGGGTTGTGCCCCACTTGGGTCAATTTGGTGATGCATTTTCAATCTCAGATCTATGGAGATCTAGCCATTGGATGCCCTTGATTTTCAAGATCCACATTGAGACTTGCCTAAACTACTTGGATCTACAATTTGGTGGCCATTGGACTTGATTTGACACACCTTGCCATGCTTTTAACCCTCCTTGGGCAAAGTCGCACTCCTTGGGTGTTTGAGTTTGCCCACTTCCAGGACATGGGTGGTTGTGATCCCCGCTTGATTTGAAAAGAGCATACCTTGAAACCCCTACCTAGTATCTCACTTTGTAAAGTTCTGCCTTGGGGGTATCATTCTGCATTTTGGTGATTGTTGTCCACTTGGTTCGCATAGCGAAATATTAGATCTACCAAGATCCAACCATCACATCTTGAATAACCCACTTGATTTGCATCCTAGGTGTCCCGATCTACATTTCCATATCTCTTTTGACTCCATTAGCCCATCCATCAAGGCACTAGTCCACCTAGGGCAATTCGCACTCCTTGGGATGTGTGTCAACTACTAGATCCCATATGTGGGTATCTCTATTTGCACCTTAGATTTATAAATCTACTCTTCACATACCCCTTAGTACCATTTGCACCCCTAATTTCACCTTGTGGGTCCCATTTGAGCCATTTCCATATCCCAAGGAAGTGGGTCCCACATGTGTATTTCATGGTACTAGATCTTGTCATCTTATCTTATCATGTGGCCTAAATCATTCATTGGTTGAAACACTAGTCATTCCTTAAGCCTCCTTTAACCATACTTAAACTTCTAGGTCCACTTAACCTTGCATTGGTTTTCGTAACTTGTCTTTTACATATCCCTAGGAACCTTTGTTTGGGTCCAATCATCTTTGATTGGTTATAGGGTCTCCCCCTAGGTCTTGATTTATATCGATCTAAAGCGAAGAGTGCCTTGGTTGACGTGACTCCCAGCTTGCATTGGGAACCATGGCATCTCTTAGGTCACCTCTTTAGTTGTCCATCTCCTCTACCATCCCGGATGGGATACCTTTAGGGACAACTACAAGTTGTGTGATAACAATAGCCAAACTAAGACTTGACCTTGAGGCCTCATGCTTCCTTTCACAACACTCAAGTACCACTTGTGCTAACCCATCGAGTGAGTTATATGTTATTAGGTCCAACATACAATTTATCCGGTTTCAAGTGTAAGAACCCTTCCTAATTAAATAATTTTTAATTGATAAATCTTGGAGGATGATGGGATTCAAAGGAAGATCGAAGAGTTGTTGGACGATAAGAATATTAGGCCCAATTCTTTCCTCTATGACAGAGTAAGAGTAATATTTAAAAATTAGTGAAAATATGATGAAAATAATGAGAAGAATGTTGATTTCAACTCAAAAGGGTGAAAATGGTATAAAATCACTATAATTTGAAAAGAGAGAAGGAACCTGTCACAACGATTTTTTCCAAACTACTTTTTTTCAATACTTTAGACATAGGGAAAACTTAAAAAAATACTGTGTCAATGTTTTTGGGTTTCCACTGTGTTTAAGTTTGGAAGCCAACGTTTCAAGTGGACACTCCACCCATCTTCAAGGAATCAGAAATAAAGCTACACATGGTAAGAAAAGAATTAAGCTAAGAATAAAAATATTTTCCTTGTGAAAGCATCCATACTCAAATTAAAAAAATAATTGTTTTTTCAAAACTTCATAAAAACAACGACATGAGATGCAAGAAAACAAAATTTTATTGATCCAAATTTAGATCCAAGATAACAAAATTTTAATTTTCAAAACCTCAACTAAAATATGATGTTGTAGCCAAAATTAGACCTGCAAGTGTAGGCACAATGCTAGTCACCAATACGAACATGGTGACTTTGATTGGATATCCTTCTTGAGTTTGATGTTACAATTGCACCCCCTCCAACCATGATGATTGATTAGCCTCTAAAATATAGCCTGTCAAACCAAAGGTTGTGAACCATCATTGTTTGTAGAGAGATGTTTCCCATCAATCTTCCTCAGTGGGGTCAAACTCTTGATATCTAACAACCATAGAATAACTTTGTAAGCATAAATAATCAAATGCAAAAGGATGCATGTGCCCTTTATGCCTTTAACTCGTATTATGCTGACCTAACTACAAAGCTCCAATCAATGTTAGACAAGGAATCTCGACCATTGATCTTTCTTCAATATGTATTGATATTTTGGAGGAGCACTTGCCTAAACCATCATCAAAAGTTCAATATGGCATAAGGACCATTGATTTGGTGCTAATCATATGGCCATAATTTTTGCTCACATGGATGTGCTTTTTAAGTTTGAAGGTTTTAATAACAGTAGCCTTGGATCTAACAAACAAACCAGAAATCCACACAAAACAAGAATTAGACTTCAAAATTATATACAGGTGTATAGGATTACATGGAACTAGTGATTCCCATGTTTTATACATTGAAGGTGAGGACATTGACATTCCTTCCTCTCCTTTTTGCACATTATATTCTTTCATTTGAATTAACCAAGTTAACCAACAATAATCAAGTCCCTACAGCATTTAATTATGTATACCTTGGGATATACACCATCATAGGTGGAGGTGTTGGACTTATGATGGTATATATATGTCACGCCCCCACCCTTCATTTCGACAATAGGAGGGGTATTTATGAATTTCTAGTTTCTAAATTTCACTCCATGGGCCACAGTAAAAATTTATAAATAATAAATGTATGTGGAAATGCATAAATGTAAAATACAGTGGAAATGAAACTCTATCCACACATGCATCATGCATAAATAAGTATATTTATCATAGGAAGAAAATAAAATCATTCACGTTCATATACAAGAGAATACTTATCTTTTAACAAAGAAGATCCAAGCAAATAATTGTGTAAGAGCGATTTTTCACCCAACCATATGTATCATTTGCATATACCACCCTAAGTCAAGCTATGAGGCCCCACTAGGGTGAAGGAAACACCTATAGGCTTCTCTTTCTCAGCCCACAACCCATTTTCTATCATGCTTAGCCAAACTACCTGTCGTTGATCATTTATAGGAATCTCACTCAACCATCCCAGGCATGGCACTCTTCTCTACTAACCCACTCAACACAAGGAAGGAATTTCCCTCACTGCACCATGGTTCCCTCGGGAAATCCAACCCTTATAGTGCTTACTAGTGTGTGCAGAAAGAGTCCAACATGTTGTATGTTGTTGGAGAACCTCCTGTAACATCAATCCATGGTTTTTCAAGCATTCAGAAGTAGCAAAACATAATGGGTAAAGGTTCCTATCTTTTCGAGCCTCTATGCTCACTTACAACCATCTATTTTCTCTATATTTCTGCAATTTTCCTTCACAATTTGAATTTATGGTTATTTCACAGTTTGGTAATGGTAATGGCAATGGAATGAATAGTAAGAGAAAATCTCTATGTAGTGTGAAATCTACATGAGAATGAGTGGTAGACTCCAAATTATATGAGAGAATGGTGAAAAGACAACTGACATAACATCTGACTATAAAAGAAATGACTCTTACAACTGTCATAGAAGTATATTTAACCCATGCTTCCGTAAGTACATGAGAATACTTTCCCCACCAACCTCACACATGCATTCAATGATTGGATTTAATTGTCAAAATGAAGTAATTGGGCTAATTTAAGGAACATGGCAGCAAAAGGATGAGTTCTAAGGTTGACACTTGGCAATAGTGGATTTAATCTCCCATAGGCCCCCCTTTCCTCTTCCCCTCTAGTGGAATCATATCCCTTCTAGTGCTCTTTACACAATTTTGGACCTTTTTATTATTTTCCAACATAATATTTACGTATCTTTCAAGTTAGTATGACAATCCAACCACACGGTCCATATAAAAATATTTACATTATGCGTGCTTAGCCATTCACTTTTCAGGCCTTGGCCTTGATCTCCACACTAGGAACCCATACTAGCATATTTACATCATTTACATAATCTTGATTTAATACTTTCCAAGTCAAAACTTGGGGTATTACAATCCCCCTCCTTGGAATAACATCGTCGTCATTGTTTGCTCTAAATTAGAACAAAAATGGTTATACCTATCAGGACCAAAGTGTTTTCATTGCACCTTTACCTATGATGGCTTGGTTCCAGGGCAATGCTACATTCTTGTCTAGGATGCATAGCGGTTCTATTTGGAACTCTCCCTTTGGTTCCACCTGGATCACATCCCAATCAATCACATGGTTAGGATCATGTACATATTTCTTAAGCAAAAAAACATGAAAACCATTATGATCTCTAATGTTAGGAGGCAATGCAATTATATATGCAATTGTTCCTATCATCTCAAGCACTTCAAATGGCCCACAATATCTTGGTGATATATTGGCACAACTCGGAGATAAAATGATCCCCAACATTGAATTCTCTACGCACTTGATTTTTATTTGCAACGTTTTTCTGTCTATCTTGGGATACCTTTAAATTCTACCTAATCTTTGCAACCTCTTGTTTTGTTTCCTTAGGAATTTATAGCCCAAGCACAATTTTGTTCACTGGATTATGCCAACTCACTGGTGTCCTACACCTTCTACCATACAAAGCTTAAAATGGACTCATTCCCAGCTATGCGTATTGCCCATTGTTATATGCAAACTCTACCAAGTGTAGATCATCTTCCCACTTGGATGGTTTATCGATCACATACATGCGAAGCATGTCTTCAATCACTCGATTTAATCTTTTTGTTTGTCCATCTATTTGTGGGTGGCGGGCAATACTAAAATTCAATTGTGTACCCAAATCTACAAAAGGATTTTTTCAAAAGTAGGTAAATTTTGCATCACGCCCGAATACAATTGCTTTGGGTAATCCATGCAATTTGAATATTTGTTTCATGAATATTCTTGTTATCTCATCATCCTTGTAAGTATATTTAACTGGATAAAATGTGTTGCCTTAGAAAATTTATCCACCACAATTATGATGGACTCATGCTTCCTTGAAGTAGTTGGCAATCTGGTAGTAAAATCCATAGTTGCTAGTTCCCATCTCCATTCCAGAATTGGCAACGACTACAATAAACCTACTGGGTGTTGATGCTCAACCTTCACTTGTTGGCATTTCATACATTTAGAAATATACTCAGCAATGTCTTTCTTCATTCTCGACCAAAACAATTGCTTCCTTGCTATAGCAATTGTTTTCTGGTATCCTGGATGACCAGAATATGGCATTTTATGGATTTCATCCATAAAAATTCTCCTCAAATATGCCACATTACGAATATACATTTTATTTTTATAAATAAGAAGTCCATCATCCTCCAAATGATAACCTTCATACCTCTTGTCCAATTCCGTTGTCATAATTTGTCTTTTATATTCACATACTGCTCATCTTCAGCAAGAGAGCCAACAATCTTTTGCCTCAAATCTAACTGGAAAATGCTAATGTATGCCACATGCATTGCATGCATTTTTCTGTTGAGTGCATCAACCACTTTATTCCATTTCCCCTTTATGTGTTTGATCTCAAAATCAAATTCACATAAAAATTCCAGCCATCTAGCTTGCCTGGCATTTAGTGTTGGTTGTTCAAACAAATATTTCAGATCATAATGGTCTGTCCTAACCTCATATTTTCATCCCATCAAATAATGCCTCCACATTTTCAAAGCATGCACTATGAAAACAAGCTCTAAATCATAGGTAACATAATTCCTTTCATGTTCTTTTAGTTTTCTTGACTCATAACATTGTTGTTGTAAATGTAACTTCGAAAGATATTCTTTTGTATATTATTATTGTACCTCCATCGGAGATGTTTTTCCTTTGTTCAAGGATGTCATTATTGGATTTGGTCATGTAAGAATATTGAGGTAAAACCTCCATTGTAAGTCGGGGAAGTAGTCCCCAAAAGGATAAATGTAAAATGTATTTTTGAGTCTCCCTAGGAGAGGTTGGCCTAGTTAGTTAAGGAAGTCGGCCCATTGGGGATTTAGGTCAGTCACACATAAAGTATAAATAGGGAGGCGCCCTCCCTCATTTGGACACACACCAAAAAGCAAGTTCGCTCCAAGGAAGAGAAAAGAAAAGTTCGTTGAAGAAGAAGGAAGTTGCAGAAGTTATCTTCTCTTTGGGTTTTCGATCTTGGTTTGATATTGTACAAAGTGACGAATCTATTACTGAAGAAGTTGCGGGGTTTTCTCCGTTATGGTTTCCCTAAAGAAAATTCTTGTGTTCTTGTGTATTGTTTTTTCCTTGGTGTTCTTGTGTATTGTTGTGCTTGTCTATCTTTCAGATTAAAGATCTAAAATAATTGAATTAAAGTGCAAACGTTAAAATGGTATCAGAGCCACTCTGAAAGAAGGCACGATGTAGTAGCAGAAAGCTAGGGTTTCCAAATCCAAGGTCTTCTCTCCATAGATCATCA
Source organism: Larix kaempferi (assembly GCA_027924585.1). Lineage (NCBI taxonomy): Eukaryota > Viridiplantae > Streptophyta > Pinopsida > Pinales > Pinaceae > Larix > Larix kaempferi. The sequence continues at coordinate 14,157,721 of BSBM01000841.1, forward strand.
AGAAAATAAAGCTAGGCTAACTCGCCCCAAGGAGTCGCATCTTTTGGTGGAAGCAGAATTGAGTTTGGAGAATTTTCATTTTTGACCTAGTCACTAGTGACGGGAGAAACTAAGGCATCAAATTTTTGGAGCTTCCATCCACCAATCCGGGAAAAGGAGTACATTGGACAACTCGCCTTGAGGAGGCGCATCTTTCTATCCAAGCAGAAGTTCAAAATTCCAAGTTTGAGAAATTAGGGTTTCCTTGTCAAACCCTAGGTCAGCCAGCTCCAGAACCAGGTTGGGTATCTCAAATTTGTAAGATCTAATTCCTTGCTATTTCCATTTGAGGTTATCATATCAAAATGACAAATCACGCCAAGCTTGAGGATAAGCTTGAAGGAGCTGATAACTTCCGGGAATAGAAGTATAGAATTTATTGTCCTAGAAGAGAATGACTTGGACAAGTATGTGAGTGAGGGGGTTCAAGAACCAGAGGGAGAAGAGGCAAAGGCAAATCACAATAGGAACATGATCAAGGCCAAAAGGATTATTGCAGACTCCATCAAAGATCACCTCATCCCTCATGTATCATCCTTGAAGAATCCGAAGAAGATTTTCAAGGCTTTGACCAAGCTATATGAAGGAAAGAACATCAACCAGAAGATGAATCTGAGGAACCAACTCAAGAATGTGAAGATTCAACACTCATAAAATATTCAATCTTACTTCACAAGAGTCTCTCAGATCAAGGAACAACTTGAGGCAATTGAAGATAATGTTGAAGTAGGAGAGATTGTGATGACTACCTTGAATGGTCTCCCAAGATCATGGGACTCATTCATTCAAGGAATATGCGCCAGAAAGAAGCTAATAACATCCAACAGATTATGGGAAGAATGCACCCAAGAAGAAGCTTGATTAGTAGCAAGAGAAGAAAATATGGGAGCTAAAGATGACCAAGCCCTAACTGCTCATACTAAGAAGAATCAAAACAAGAGGGAGGACCACCATCACAAGAAGTCAAAAAGATCCCATAGGAATCATGGATTTAGAATAGACCTCTCTAGTATTAGGTGATTCACATGTGATGAGAAAGGGTATTATTCAAGAAATTGTCCCAGAAATTAAGGATCCTCCAAGAGAATCAACAAGAAGAGGCATCATGCTCACACCACTGGAGATGATGAACCATTAAGGAAGAAAACCAAAGAAGAAGGGTACGATTCTTCAAGTAATGAAGAATATGTTTTAATCTCAACCCTTACGGGTACCATCACCCATGGAAGCAATGATTGGCTTGTGGATAGTAGCATCCAAGCATATGACAGGGTATAAAGAATCTTTTGTCAACTTATTAGAACATGAGTCACTCCACAAGGTGAAACTTGGAGACGACTATCAATATCATATCAAACGAAGTGGAGAAGCCTCTTACAAACTAGATTCAAGAAAATCAATAAAGATGAATGATGTTCTCTACGTACTAGGTTTGAAGAAAAATATTCTCTCCATTTCACCCTTAGATGTTAAAGGACTTCGTGTTGCATTTTTTGATGGCCAAGTGCTAATGTGGCCAAGAGGAAAGACAATAAATGATGCAACAGTAATCGGAGAGCAAGAGGGAGGCATGTACAAGTTAAAAGAAAAACCAAAACAAGCGTTGTTTCATGACTCCATTGAACCAATCGAATTATGGCATAGAAGACTTGCACATGTACACTATAGAGCACTACCAATTGCAAGCCAAGCAATATCCGATCTACCAAAAATTCAAACAAAGTATGAAGGCATTTGCAAGGGATGTGCACAAGGGAAGAATGTGAATAATTCATTTCCTAGCAGTGAAAGCAAGGCAAAAGGAATCTTGGAGATAATTCACTCAGATGTGTGTGGCCCCATGTCTTCCAACTCCTTAAGCGGGTATGCATACTATGTTTCCTTCATAGATGATTTTTCTCGTAAGACATGGATTTATTTCTTGAAAGGAAAAGATGAAGTGTTTAGCAAATTCAAGGAATTCAAAGCCTTGGTCGAAAATCATACTGAAAAGAAGATCAAGACTTTACGGTCAGACAATGGCGGAGAATTCACCTCAGAAGAATTCAAGGATCTATGCAGAGAATCAGGGATTAAGAGGGAGGTGAGCACTCCTTACAATCCTCAACAAAATGGTATTACAGAACGCAAGAACATAACAATAATGGAAGCAATGAAGGCAATTCTCCATGATGAAGATCTCCCAATGAACCTTTGGGAAGAAGCAACAAGAACAATTGTGTATGTACAAAATCATACACCTCACCGTGTATTGAACAACAAGACTCCAGAAGAAGCTTTCTCAGGAGAGAAAACCAGAAGTCAACCATCTCAAAATATTCGGCTTCCCTGTGTACACACACATTCCGAAAGAAAAGAGAACAAAACTAGATCCTTCAGGGAAGAAGGGCATATTCGTGGGATACAGTGACACATCAAAAGCTTACCGAATATACTTCCCATGATTCAAGAATATTGAAATCAACAGAGACGTAACTTTTGATGAAGATTCGGCCTACAACAAATCAAGACAATTACCCATTGAAGAACCTGAAGTTACCAGAACCAGAGACATAGTTATCGAAGAGACAATCCAAGAAGATCACGAAGATTATGACATAACAGAACCACAAGAACCTATAGATCCACCTCGTGAGAAGAACTCCCGCAAGAGAAAACCAGCATGGGCACACAAAGTAATACAAGATGCAAAGAAGTATGGTGCTCCAGATGGGATACTTAAAGAAATCAAGAGACCCAAACCATACTCCAGTTATGTGGCCCCACTATGCGGCATCATTGATAAAGAACCTTCCAACTATGAGGAAGCAATAAAAAGGAAGGAATGGAAGTATGCCATGATTGAAGAGTACCAGTTGATTATGAAGAATGATGTCTAGGAGATAGTTACGAGACCGGAAGGGAAGTCTGTTGTGACTTCAAAATGGATCTACAAGATCAAGCATGTTGCAAATGGTAGCACTGAAAAACACAAGGAAAGATTTGTGGAATGTGGCTTCTCCTAGAAAGAAGGCATAGACTACGAGGAGACATTTGAACCTGTAGCAAGATACACTTCCATCAGATCTATACTTGCTTTAGCCGCAGTAATGAAATGGAAGGTACACCAAATGGACATTTAGGCAACATTCTTGAATGGTGTAGTCGAAGAGGAAGTGTATATGGAGCAGCCACTAGGATTCGAGACACATGATAGATAGACTCATGTGTGCAAGCTAAAGAAATACTTGTATGGTTTGAAACAAGCACCCAGGACATGGTACGACAGGATGGACAGTTTTCTGATGAGCCTAGAATTTACCAAAATTAAAGAAGATTCCAACGTCTACTTTAAGGTTGAGGGCGGAAGACCAGTAATATTACTGCTATGTGTAGATGACCTGTTCATAATAGGGGAGGATGAGCTCATTGCAGAAACAAAAAGAAGGCCTGCCGCAGAATTCGAGATGAAGGACCTAGGAATGATGTACTACTTCTTAGGTATGGAGGTGTGGCAGAGTTTAGATGGGATTTTCCTTGGTCAAGGAAAGTATGCAGTGGATATTTTGAAGAGGTTTGGAATGATGGACTGCAAGGCAATGGCCACACCAATGGCATCGAACTTGAAGCTATTGTGTGATGCTTCTTCAAAGACAATTGATGCCACGATGCACATGCAGATGATTGGCTCGTTAAAGTACTTGATGAACACGAGACCAGACATATGCTTTGATGTGAACACCCTGAGCCAGTTCCTGACAGATCCGAGACATGTTCACCTGATTGCTCCAAAGCATATATTGAGGTACCTAAAGGGTACAATTGAGTATGGAATCAAATATGCGACGAATTAGAAGATTAACCTGCATGGTTATATTGATTCAGATTGGGCAGGCAGTGCCACAGACAGAAAGAGCACTTCAGGATGATGCTTTAGTTTGGGATCTGGTATGATCTCTTGGTTTAGTAGTAAGCAGTCAAGTGTGGCATTGAGTACAGCTGAATCAGAGTATACTGCAGCCTGTTCAGCTAGTTGTGAGGCAATATGGCTTCGAAATCTATTGTCAGATTTATTTGATCTCGAGTTAGAGGTGAGTTGTATCTTTTGTGACAACTAGAGTTATGTAAAATTGTATGAGAACCTAGTGTTCCATGACAAGTCGAAGCATATTGAGATCAAGTAACACTATATCCGGGATATGGTGCAGAGAGGAGCAGTGAAGCTCCAGTATGTGGTGACAGACGAGCAGACAACTGATGTGTTGGCCAAACCGTTAGCAATAGTGGAGTGTGAGTACTTCAGAGAGAAGCTTGGTACTATCCAGATCGATGTTCCTTGAAAGAGGGAGTGATGTGACATGTCCGAAAGACGCAGGTGCACCAGGGCTATATCTTACATGGTGGAAGACGCAGATAGTCCGCAAGGACGTAATACATCTGGGATGATCCTGGGCTATATCCACATGTGAGAAGACACTGGTGGTCCATGGGTCATAAAGCATCTGGGATGCGTCTGGGCTGTATCTTACATGATGAAAGACGTGGGTGGTCCAAAAGGATGTAATGCATTTGGGATGCTCCTGGGATGTATCCACATGTTTGAAGATGCAGGTTGACCGAGAGAGTCGTAATACATCTGCGTTGTATCCACTGGGTGGAAGACACAGATGTTCCTGGGCTGTATCCACTGGGTGGAAGACGACGCAAGTTGACTGAGATAGAGATGTAATACATCTGGGTTGTATCCAATGGGTGGAGGACGGAGATGTTTCTAGGTTGTATCCACTGGGTGGAAGACGCAGGTTTTCTAGTGGGCATGGTATATGCACTTGGGATGCTCTCCACATGAGATGATGAGATGATCCAGATATGATGAGATGATAGTAGGAGACGCAGGTGATTGCTCTGGCAATGTAATATGTGGTCCTGAGTTGTACCTACTTGATGGCTTGCTCCTATAGATGATGAAGTCCTAGATGAGAGCTAGGCCTACATCCAGCATGAAAAAGGGCTAGCTCTGTAGAACTGCTCATGATGGGTAGATTCGAGAGATGTCACTAGTCAATTATCAACAAGATGATAATTTTTGCAGTAGCGATGATGATGACCCATCGATAATGATGATCTAGTGATGATGATGTTGTCCAAAGATTATGTCCATCTGTAATGATGACTGTGTCGAGAGAATGCCTTCCTAGTTACGAGGGAGTGTTGTTATAAATGTAACTTCAGAAGATATTCTTTTGTATATTATTATTATATTATTATTGTACTTTTATTGTACCTCCGTTGGATATGTTTTTCCTCTGTTCGGGGATGTCATTATTGGATTTGGTCATGTAAGAATATCGAGGTAAAACCTCCATTGTAACTCGGGGCAATAGTCCCCAAAAGGATTAATGTAAAATGTATGTTTGAGTCTCCCTAGGAGAGGTCAACCCAGATAGTTAAGGAAGTCAATCCCATTGGGGATTTAGGTCAGTCACACATAAAGTATAAATAGGGAGGCACCCTCCCTCATTTGGACACACACCAACAAGCAAGTTCCCTCCAAGGAAGAGAAACGACAAGTTCGTTGAAGAAGAAGAAGGAATTTGTAGAAGTAATCTTATATTTGGGTTTTCTATCTTGGTTTGATATTGTACTAAGTGACAAATCTATTATTGAAGAAGTTGCGGGGTTTTCTCCTTTATGGTTTCCCCAAAGAAAATTATTGTGTTCTTGTGTATTGCGGTGCTTGTCTATCTTTCAGATTAAAGATCTAACATAATTAAATTAAAGTGCAAACATTAACAAACATACCACATAATTTTCTTGCATAAGAACTCCTCCATTTCTATGTTTACATGCATCTGTACACACCACAAAATTCTTTTATGGATTTGCAATTTTTGAAATTGGAGCACATGTAAGAAGCTTCTTCAACAGCTGGAGCTTTCTTCACATTTCTGTGTCCATTCAAATTTTATTCCACTCTTTTGCAAAGAAGTGATGGTGTGTGTGACCTTGGATAATCCTTCAATGAACCTTCTGTAATAGCCAACAAGGCCCATAAACAATATCATATCTATTACATTCCTTAGAGTTGGCCAATTCATAATGGCCTCAATCTTTTATGGATCCATTGATATTCCTTCCTCTGAAATAATGTGACCCAAATAATGAATTTGCTTTTGAAAGAAGTCACATTTACTTTGCTTTGCATGCAACTTATGCTCTCCTAGCACTTGCAAATCCGTTCTCAAATGTTTTGCATGCTCATCTTCATTCTCGAAATAAATAAGGATGTCATTTAGAAAAAACAAGAACAAACTTGTCCAAATACTTATTGAAAACATTGTTCATGAGACACATGAATGTCATTGGTGCATTAGTGAAACCAAATGGCACCACCACAAAATCATAGTGCCCATACCCTGTTCTAAAGGTTGTCTTGTGGATGTCTTATTCCCTTATTATGACTTGATTGTAATTGGACCTCAAATCGATCTTTGAAAATACCTTTGCCCCCCTTGTTTGATTAAAGAGATCATCAATTCAAGGCAATGGGTACTTGTTCTTTGCTATAAGCAATGGGTACTTGTTCTTTGCTATAACTTTGTTCAACTGCATGTAATCAATACATAACTTGAGTGTTCCATCTTTCTCTTTCACAAATAGCACGGGTGCTCTCCATAGAGACACACTTGGCCAAATGTACTTATTTTCCAACAATTCTTGCAATTGTATTTCAACTCTAGCAATTCTAGTGTACTCATTCTGTAAGGTGTCTTGGACGTTGGTGTAGCTCCTAACACAAGATCAATTGTGAAATCAATATCCCTTTGCGAAGGAAGTCTTGGCACTTCATCGGGAAACACATCCCTAAATTCTTACAAGACATGGTAGTCCTCCAACTTGGAAACTTCATTTTCTGTTATACCCAATACATGGGCTACATACAATTGACATCCCTTTCTAAAGAACTTCTTCAATTGCAAGGCTGAAATTTATCTGATAGAAACCACCTTTGGAATGCTTTTTACTATCCATGTGTTTCCTTCTTCATCAATGCATTCAAAGGTCTTGTTGTAGCAATCAAGTTTAACTTTATGTGCTTCCAACCAATCCACTCCATTGAGAACATCATAAGAACCTAGTGGCAAAATATCTAGATTATCCCATGTGAAGAGTCCATCCTTTTCTAATGGAAATTTCTCGACCACTTAACTAACTTTCCTCTTGGCTTCAGTGGCTAGTTCGACCAACCATGATTTACTATGCTTTGTTTTCTTAAAAGCACAAACCTGAACAATTTTAGGAGTGATATAACTGTGAGTAGATTCAAGGTCATTAAAAATAAAAATGTATTGCTTAGCAATCTTACCTTCAACCTCAACCACAACTGATTGATGATCTGCTTGGAAATCCTCTAGTGCAACATAGATTCTACAGACGGTCCGTGCTACTTCACCCACAATTTCAACCTCTTGGATGTTGTAAAAATGCTTGGTATTCCCACTCCGTTGTGGACAATTTCTAAGCAAATGGTCCCCTCCACATCCCCAACATTGAAGTGGCTCTTTTGGCGAAGGCTTGAATCCCCTCTTTCTTTGGTCAAACTTCTCATTTTTCTTGTCCTTCCATGCCTTATGGAATTTTGGCCTGTTTTTGTTTTGATCATAACAATACTTGGCCTTCCTTATGGTTTCATTTAGAGTTTGAGGTTCATCAATCTCAATTTTGTCCTTGTAAGACTGAGGTAATCCACTTAGGAAACACTGGATTTTGACCTAATAATCTTTGATATACTTAACATACCTTAGTAGTTCCAAGAATTTATTAACATATTCCTCCATGGTTATTTATCCCAATTTCAACTCATGGAACTCTTTAATTTTGTCATCATAGTACTTATTCGAGAAGTTCTTTTGTTTGAAGTACTTCTTGAATTGCTTCCACACAATATTCCTTTCATTGATAATCTTGACTTGTTTAAGGTGATCCCACCATATAGACGCTCTTCTATTAAAATTAAATATAGGCACCCTTGCCTTCATATTCTTGGAGTAGTCTTGGACTTGGAAATACTTCCTCATCCCAAGAATCCCAGTCTCATCTTCTTGACTAGATTTTACTTCACCATCAAAAGTGGTCGAAATTCCCCACGTGAGTTGTTCTTGAAAGGCCTTTTCCTGTTATTCCCATGAGATGAAGATCTTGAAATTTTAATGGAGTCTTTGGAGGCAGATGACTCACTATAAGAGAATTATGGAGTATATGTCTTATTTTTAGAAACTCTTCTTAAGCCATGAGACCTCTTGTGAGAATGCCTCCTTGAGCCACTCCCACCCTTTTTTTCATTTCATAAGTGTTTCCCATAGTGAGCCTTCCTCTGAATGTCTATTAAGCTTTGGAGCATGGTTGCATTTAGTTGGTTATGTTCTTCCCGAGCTTTGATAATCCTCTCATTTTCTACTCTACAACTTTGTAGTTCCAGTCTTAGGATTGTCATGGTTTTTGCAATATCTGGGCCAATTACTTTATTTATTCGGCCATTAGATTGTCTCTACATCCTCAACATGTATATTTTATCCCATGGCATATGTTTCAGCTGCATAAGGATCTTGCATCATCCATAGTGATGGTTTTCTTGGCCCAACCAACACAAAGGGTTTTCAACTTGTATTATATTGAATGTTGACCCTTCATTGTCCCTAATATGATATTGTATCTGCAAAAGTGTTCATATAAGCACACTTGTTAGCTTAATTAAATTTTAAAAATCATAAAATTAATTTGCATGCATTACGGGAACCACCCATATTGACATTTTTTGTCAAATCAGGGCTACAGAGACTTTTCTGCTCAATTTTTAGAAACATCTGAATCACCCTTTCAGAATTTGCTGGTGCATAATTGTTCCCCTATGGATAAGATTTCCAATGACTATGTATTTTCATTTATGGGAAAAAAGTTACATCCTTTCAAAATTGCCAATTTTGCCCAATTCCACACTTTCCTTAAAGGTCCATTTAGCTTAAGAGACCAACTTCAGACACATGTAGAAGAAAATCTAGGGAGAACCAGAAGAAAATCCTATTGGGTGCTGACAATACTCATGATAATGATTACTCATCAAATTTCAGATTTATGATCTAATGCTCTAGTCAATTTCTATAATTTTCTAGAATTGATTACTTTTAACTTTTGCATCTTTTATAGACGGCGTTTATTTTCCAAAAACCATTACCTCCCAAATTGAGCATTTCTGAAAATAATTCCTCTGACCAAAGTTGTTCAGTTTGAGGAGTAGGTAAAATGTTGAGTTCATAATGTTTTTGGTCTCGACATCTAGGGTCACTTTTGTCTCCTCCAAGTTTTCCAAAATCCCTAAAAAGTGCCATAGAATAGTAGATTTTGGCCTTTTTTTGCACCTAGGCTTCACACTTTTTGGAATTTGGCCATAAGACACTAAAGTTATCTATGTTCCTAGACCACTATTTCACCATAACAATTTCATCCTCAATAGGGCCCTTGACCAGTCACTGGTTATGTGCCTTCAAAAACCACTAATTCATTTTTTTTGTAAAACTGGAGTAGAATGGGTCCATGCCCTTCACTGGAAATTATGTAGTCTTATTTAATGGTGTTGAAATTCCACAGGTCTCATCAAATTTCGAGCTAAACTCCTCATGTTCCAAACTTGTTTTTTAATAACGTTTCTAAATTTTTTCTGATGATGTGGCATGACACATCACTTCCCATGTGGCATCGGATCCCAAGTGTGACCACTAGGTGCTACCATGTCATCCTCAACCCTTGCCATGCCATACTCCATCATCTTAGGCCTTCCATGTCACCATGACCTATTTAAACTTCGTAATCAATCTCCATCGTTGATCTTGATTTCTGATCAAATTTGGGTCATTCACAGTGGCACTGCTCAGGATAAGGTACAATCTTCTTTTCATGTGCGAACAGTCATGATTACATGATGGAACATGCGTGATCAAATCTCAATCGTTCGCATGAGGGGTACCTGTGTTATCCTCCGATCAAGTCCATTTGCACGAATGGTCAAGATTGAAAGTTGTGACATGCATGATTTGATCCCAATTGCTTATGTAAGGACCCCTTCTGTTAAGGTACGCACATCTATGGTTGTGCGAATGGTGTAGATCTAATGACGGAAACTGCTCGAGTCGATCTTAGCCATTTGCGACAGACCTCGATCTGCCTATATTCAATTGGGTGCCAACAAGACACCTTGATCATGCCACCTATGCATATTGTCTGACATGGATATTCCACATCACACTCCCTGTCCACATGGCTCCTCCATGTCACATTCCTTGTCCACGTGGATCCTCCACGTCACACTCTTGTCCACGTGGCACGGGTGGGGCCCATCTTAAATTTTCCCAATTTTCATAATTATGTAAAATTTTAATTTTGACAACATGGGCTTATTATGAAATTATGCTTGGCCTTTTCCCCCAATTTAGAAATTTCTTTGTCACATAAAAAAAAAATCCATTGGTAACTTTGCAGTTTTTGAAAATTTCCTCAACTAATCTACCATTCCTGCTAGTAGGCCACATATTTAACTCACGACTCCGTTAGAATACCATCTAACAATTAAAACCATGGAATTTCATAGAAACATTTCGTCAAACACTTAATGTGCATACTCTGATTTCTATCTACAACGGTGTATTTCGGCCCATACAACCTCTGTGTTGCAAAAAAAATCTCTAATACCACTTTGTCATGTCCTCTTCCATCATTCCGACCATAGGAGGGAGTATTCACGAATTTCTAATTTCTAAATTTCGCCCGATAGGCCATAATACAAAATCATAAATAAGAAATGTATGTGCAAATGCATAAATATAAAACAATGGAAATAAAAATCTATCCACACATACATCATGCATAAATAAGATATTTCTCATAGAAAGAAATAAAATCATTCCACATTCATATACAAGAGAATACTCATCTTTTAACAAATAAGATCTAAGCAACTAGCTATGTAAGAGAGATTTTCCACCCAACCGTATGTATCAACTGCAAATACCCCCCCCAAGTCGGGCTATGAGGCCATCAAGGCGAAGGAAACATCTACAGGATTTTCTCTCTCAACCCACAACCCATTTGCTCTCATGCTTAGCCAAACTGTCCACCTTTAAGCAATTACAGGGATCTCACTCAGCCATCCCAATCATGGCACTCTTCTCTACTGCCCCACACAACATAAAGGAGGCATTTCCAATTTTCCCTTCACTACTCCACAGTTCCCTCAGAAAATCCAACACTTACAATGCTTACTAGTGTGTGCAGGAAGAGTCCAACCTACTATATGTTGTTGGAGAATCTCTTGTAACATCAATCTATGGCTTCTCAAGCATTCTTAAGTAGCAAAACATAATGGGTAAAGGTTCCTGTCTTGCCTAGCCTCTGTGCTCACCTACAATCATCTCTTTTTTCTCTAAATGACTGCAATTCTCCTTCACAATTTGAATTCCTGGCTATTTCATAATTTTGTAATGGTAATGGCAATGGAATGAACAATAAGAGAAAAACTCTATGTAGTGTAAAATCTGCATGAGGATGAATGGTAGACTCCAAAGGATATGAGAGAATGGTGAAAACACAAGCGGCATAATTTTTGACCATAGAAGAAAAGAATCTTACAACTGTCATAAAAGTATATTCATCCCATGCTTCCATAACTACATGAGAAGACTTTCCCTACCAACCTCACACATGCATTCAATGATTGGATTTGAAGCAATTGGGCTCATTTAAGGCATATGGAAACAAAATGATTAGTTCTAAGATTGACACTTTGCAATAGAGGATTTAATCTCCCATAGCCCCCCCTTTGCTCTTGCCCTCTAGTGGAATCATAGCCTCTCTAGTGCTCTTTACACAATATCTTGGAACTTTTTATTATTTTTCCAACATAATATTTACATATCTTTCAAGTTAGTATAACAAGTCAACCACATGGTCAATATAGAAATATTTACATTATACATGCATAGCCATTAACTAGTCGGGCCTTGGCCTTGAGCTTTACACTAGGAATCCATACTAGCATATTTACATCATTTACATAATTTTGATTTAATACATTCCAAGTCAAAACTGGGGGTATTACAATATCCCTATATATACTCATTAAACACTAAAGTGATCGATGCATATTTTTTTCAATGACATTATGTCCTTGTTCGAAGGTAAGGCCACATGAATGCAAGCCTTGGTTATCATGGTATTTTTCCATAGTTCCAGACATATAGTGGATAACATTCACAACCCCAATCGCCATTAAATCTATGGATACATCAACATTAGTAAGGATTTAGGGGTGACCCCCTTCTAGTGTTCACTCAAAACCCCGAGCGCTGTTTATATGTGAGAAGATTGACAATAATTGTTCTTCCACCAAATGTTGTCATAATCACATGGCCTCCCTTACAACAAAGGCTCATGACTTTGTTTGCATTGTTGAGGACTTATGAAGTGTGCCAAGGCATCAACATCCCCACCCTCGTTTTTCACTATCTCAGAACAGATCATTCACCAATATGACTAACCTATAAATGAGCCCCTGAAACAAAGATTACTCCATGATCTGACCTCTTCTTAAAAATAAGAAAAAACAAATCCCTAACCTATAAATGAGCCCTTGAAACAAATATTCCTCCACGATTTGACCTCTTCTTAAACATAAGAAGAAACAAATCCATGAATAATTAAACTTCAATAAAAAAACAAATGAGAACTCAAATAACTCTAAACTAAAAACATTGAAATGTTTTTGAGTGGGGTAGGATTTCTTGAAATTAGAGACACTCTTCCATTATTTTTGAGCCCTCATTGTGCAAGTTATGTACAACAAATCTATTTGTTATGAGAAACATACGAAGTACATCAATAGTAAACACTAACAACTCTAAAGATGATATTAGATCCACTTAAAAAAAAACCCACCCTTCTTGCTTTACTACTAAAAACTGCTACATAGAATGACAAAAATAATAAAAATACCCATCTTGATTTAACTTTTGAACCCTCATTTTGCAAGTTATGTACAACAAATCTATTTGTTATGAGAAACACATGAAACACATCAATAGTAAACACTAACAAATCTAAAGATGATATTAAACCCACTTAAAAAAAACCCACCCTTTAAAACTAAAAAGGGCCACATAAAATGACAATAATAATAAAAATACCTCTCTTGGTTTGTCTTGGTTCAACTTATGCTAGTGAATGTCACTCTCTTGGTTTGTCTTGGTTCAACTTATGCTAGTGAATGTCAGTAATCAAAGAAGCCTTGGTCTCCATTTTAAAGCCAACTCCACATATATTGTCTTTGTAAGGCACTCCCTGGTTTAGTACGTTTGTGGAAGTGGTTTAGAGTCCACTCCCATGATCAAACAACAATCAAATTCATGTTTAAGCTCAAATTTATTCTCTACTTTTATAGACAAGGTTGCGGGCTCTACACTAGTTGAATGTTGTTACGAGTGTCGCACATAATCGCTGCAGTAGCAATTGTAATGTGGTGCTTTTTATCATTATTGTCAATGTATCTTGTCCCAGTCCTAGCGAGCCTCGCAAATAAAAACTAAAACATAGCATTTTGAATTGTGATAGCGAGAACGGGGAGAGAAGCACGCGGACAAAGTTTTCGCTTCCAGCTCATTACATTTCGAGTGGCTGTTGAAGATTACTAATTCCAAAGATAAGGAAGATTAGGAAGGATCCTCATAATCACTCACACCTCCTACCCCATCCTCCCTCCATTGGAACGCAGAGAGTTAAAGAGAGGGCAAAGTTGAAACAAAGACGGGGAAAGTGTAAACATTACAGTGTTGGTCATTCCGCAGAAGCTTGAATTGACGATGCCTACACTCAATTTGAGTACCAATGTTCCGGTGGATAGCGTGGTTAGCTCAGATATACTGAAGGATGCCAGCAAGAGTGTCGCCAAAATCATTGGCAAGCCTGAATCAGTAAGCGCCCTTCTGCCTTCTATTTCATCCATGTATTGTAGTTGAATGCACCCAACAATGCAAACAATGATTACTGGGCATCGTTTCTTGTGACATGTCTGTTAGCGTTGTATTGTGTTAGGGATTACCTGTGACATGAATGAATCTGAATCACGAGAGTCGTAAATGTATGTTTGTGGCTTTACTAAAACATGGAGTTCACATGTCATTTATGTTTGTGGCTGCAGTATGTGATGGTTTTACTAAAAGGGGGAGTACCCATGTCATTTGGGGGCAGTGAAGAGCCAGCAGCATATGGAGAGGTGGTGTCCATTGGAGGGCTTGGTCCAGGCGTGAATGGGAAGCTGAGTGCAGCGATAGCAGACATTTTGGAGTCCAAACTGTCAGTGGACAAGTCACGCTTTTATATCAAGTTTTATGACGTGGAGGTGCACTAAACGTCTCTCCTTTACCTTCTTTCAAAGCTTTCAAGGACTGTCTACTGAAATGTGGAACTTACACTTAGTATTATAAAACTTAGAAAACTAAGGCCTCCAAATGGGTTTATATTTTAATTTAGTTGGATTTGTATTAATTTTGTGAAAATAAGGGGAGCCATTTCGGATACAGTACCATAATTGATTTTCACTACAGGACCAAACCTGCAGTGTTTTTTAGTTAGAAGTTATGTAGTATCCTGGCTTATGGGTGAAAGTTGTAAGCTGCCCGGGCGTGCCTCCCAGGGCACAACGAGAACATGGGTGGGTCAGGGTGTCTATTAATCATCGAGTTACGTTTGAGCCCTGACCTTGTCCAGCTCACAATCAAAATCATTCAGTCTCTCATAGCTTGGGTGTTTCTCACATTTATAATACATCCACACCCATCTGTAGCCATGGGAAGTTGATTTCTATTAAGAACATATTCAAATGCTACAATTCGTTTGTATCCACATCTGATCTCGGATCTTACCTGCTTCTGCCTTACCCTAAACACCCTCTCAAAGTGAAGGAAGTCAAAGACTGGTCAAAGTGAAGGAAGTCAAAGACTGGCAGCTTTGTAGACAGTTGCTCTGCTTCTTTTATATGAATCCTAGAAAAGACAGAATTTTTGCATAAAAAAGTAGCCGTAGTCTGTACAGTACCCATGAATCTGCCCATTATATTGCACAAGTTAAAGTGTTCTGCTTGTAATTTTACTTCTAGTACTAAGGTGCTTCGAAAAATCTTTGAGCATAAAATTGTAAATATCAGAAAAAGATCTGGAATCGATGACGAAATCATCCAGGCTTTATTTCCATTTCAATGTCAGCCATCTGACTGATATAGGTCGGAAGAGGATGAAACTCAAGTCTGATCACCTATAACTACCGTAAAGTATAAAATAAAGGCCAGAGTCAACTTCATCTAGATTTGTCTGAATTAGATACTAATGCCTAGTATGACTTATTGGAAAATCATCCATTATCTAGAAATACATGTTAATTCAAATTGTTTACTGGGATTTCAGTTATCTCCAACCGGGCTTGTAACCACAATCATATCTACGATCCCATTTAGGTCATGGTTAGGTATTGAAAATTTCGGTGGGCTCAAAGTAAATTCTTATAATCTCTTTTACTACCAAATGACAATACTCTGTAAATCAGAAAAGTAAA
This sequence comes from Larix kaempferi, assembly GCA_027924585.1. NCBI lineage: Eukaryota > Viridiplantae > Streptophyta > Pinopsida > Pinales > Pinaceae > Larix > Larix kaempferi. Next base: position 14,173,390 of record BSBM01000841.1, read on the forward strand.
AAAACAGATAAGTATGCAGTTGCATAATGCTTTAACATATATGCATGGAGGATTTACTTCTTCTTTCAAAAGATTGGTAGCAAGCTGTGCCACACCGGTCTTTCAATCTCTTACATTCAGGAAAATGGTAATGAATTGCGGGGCTTTATCCAAATCTATCTTCCCCAAACTGAACTGCCTTTGAACGATTCTGAATAAGAGTTGTTTGATTGGATTCAAACACGACCTTAACTCTGAAAAGTAAACATTTCTATGGGACCTTGGAAATATAATTCTTACACTTTTTCTTATGGCATATAGGACTCCCTTCGAGTCTTGCATATGAAAATTTCTCAATTATCTTTATTGCCACACAATAAGTCATGAAGGGACAACTGGGTTGGTAAAAGTGGGGTAGTGTTATAGTCCCCACCAAGGTTAGATTACTCAAAGTGGGCAGCGCATTTCGGCAAGGGGGGTGTTGATTAGCAGAGTTGTCATGGCCATTCAGTTAGGCCAGGTAGTACATGCCCAAGATGGGAGTATATGGAAGTGCCAACCTCTTGAAAGGTGGTTAAGGCCCAAACTTTGTCGTAGGAAGTTTTCTCAAGTTTCCTATATTGCCACATAATCACAACTGGAGCTATATAGTGGCTCCTAGAAAATATCATCACTTAGTGACTGGCCAATTTTCCCTTGCAAAAATTGACAAGTTTTATTTAATTGCCCCTTTTCTTTTGTTGTCATCCATTATGCAAATTTGCATACAAGCCAAACGTAATCTGGTTTTGATCTTACACATTTGAGGACAATTGGATAATATTCTAATATAATGATGCTGTCATATTTTCTCAAAAGGATAATCCAGTGAATTTTTGACTCTACTGAAGGCCACTTCGCTTCTTGTTTTGTGATGCTGGTTTATGCATTTAGGTAGTTGCTTGATGACATGATAAAAGATGCCCATGAGCTTACCTTGATATGTTCAAGTTGCATTGCAACAGGCGCTCTGTTAAACTGATTTTGTTTATCTTCTCTATCACTGTGAATGCTATTGCTTTAGAGATAACAAATGTTTTGGTGCCAAGACAGTCACTCTAAATATTAATTAATACAAAGTAATTATACATGCTATTTTGTTAGCCTTTTTTCCATAAAAGGATCAACCATGTATATCTGAGGCATGCAAAGCAGCTATAATTGTGCTTTGTGAAGTATCTTTTTTTTTATTGTTTTGAAAACGCATCATATATTACCTCAAAGAACAAATAAGTACAACAGAGTTCAAGATAGTTACATCATATGGACAAAAGGGGAACTAGGGGAACAAGTCCCACTCAATGAAAGTTAGAAACGCCATATATGGGCTGGGGCCCCCACGGGGAGGGGCTCAACATCATGACAGAAAACACCCCTTCCAAGAGAGCAGAGCTAGAAACAAAGACTGAAACTCAACCTAAAACCATGACCAAAAAACTCGGGCAAACTGATGTTTCCAAAAAACAAACTGCAATATCTCCTTACTGCACACTGCACACGCTGAACTAGTAGTGCCAACTTTGTGCAACCTACTTTTGAAATCTAATCCATAATGAAACAATGACCAACCCCAAACTCTATGTTTAAAGCATGCGCAAACCTTCCAAATGGATTGACAATTGACACCACCACAATCATCTCTCCAATCCCTCACTTTTATTTAAGTAGAGAACTATGTTAGAGGAGTGTGCACCAACTACATCTCATAGGTGTAAATAGGCTTCCCACTTTTCCATCTCCAATCCCTCCAGATAACACCTTCACTCTGCATATGCATTTTATATAAATGATGCTCTGGAATCATACGACAGAGACTCACAAGAAGAGCCTTGTCAACACCAAAAAGGTATTGAGCACGGTTAAGAGTCCTCCATATATGCCATTGCTGAGTGTTTAAATTCCATAAGTCCTTTTAAAGAAAAGGTCTTTCTGAGCCAACCTTTTACTAACATACCTTGGAGAGAGCCCAGGTTGACCCTTTGACGATTGGAATGTCTAGATTGGTCAAGAGGTTAGATCCCAAGCATTTCGAGGACCTTCAAACTACTTGGCAAGCCACTGACACCATCTTAGGTGGAATGAAACCTAGGATCACAAAGGCCTTCACATTACCAATAATGTCACTGAGCTAACAAGGGCCTCTATTCCCTCTAGTATCATGAGCCTGGTGAAATCCATGATACACTAAAACCTGCCAAGGAGCATCCCCTTCCACTGTCCATATAACCCATTTGCCTGTGAGGGCCACCCCTTGGGCTTGGATGTCAGGAAGGCCTAAGCCCCTTGAGCACGGGGTCAAGTACAAATGTCCTAATCTACCAAAAGCAGTGTTGTTGCTGTTAGATTTTTAATATAGCAGTATAACTTTAATTATTTGTAGTGGAAACAAAATAGGACCACTGAAAGATAACCATGCACAGAAACAAAGAGACAAATATTTTATCCTGGGAAACCCTTCTACTCAAGGGAAGAAAACCCAACAACCTTTCTTATTTAGAGATATAATTCAAGATAAAATGTACATCAGATATATAAGATCTCATAGACAAGCGCTAGACAAACCCTAGAGCCAAAGAAGAAAGCTCTCCAAAGATAGCAAACCCATATATTATCCTTCTTCTTGCTGCGTCTCTCTTCCTCTATTGCGCACTTGTGTGGAGATGATGAGTGGATTGTTTGGTGAGCAAATGAGGGAGGCGTCACCTTTAGTTATACTTGACATGTAGCTGCCTTTTTTCACTGTGGGGCCGACTTGCTTCTTGTGATGGGGCCAACTTTGTTGGAGGATACCTCACGAAGCTACAATCACCAACAATCCCTCTTAGCTAGGGAGGTATCATCAGGCAAGAGAACACGTGGGTATCATCTGAGCATCACGACTTGTCTTGAACATCTCGTCATCATAAGAAAGGTCTTCCAACACAACTCAATCCATTGAGAAGTGTCTTACTCAACTCAGTCCATTGAGGAGTACAAATCAACTCAATTCAGTCCATTGTGGAGCGTAGTCATTCCCATCCACAAGGGTTGCTGGGCACCAACCCTACAACACAACTAAGTCCATCGAGAAGTGACATACTCAACTCAGTGCCATACCCAACTCAGTCCATCGAGGAGCGTAGTCATTCCCAGCCACAAGGGCTGCTGGGCACCAACCTAGAGACTACAACACAACTTAATCCATCTGGAAGTGTCATACTCAACTTAGTCCATCGAGGAGTACAAATTAGCTCAACTCAGTCCATTGAGGAGTACAAATTTGCTCAACTCAGTCCATCGAGGAGCGTAGTCATTCCTAGCCACAAGGGTTGTTGGGGCTCCAACCCAAAGACTACAACACAACTCAGTCCATCGAGAAGTGTCATACTTAACTCAGTCCATCGAGGATTATAAATCAGCTCAACTCAATCCATTGAGGAGCATAATATCACATGGTAACTCAACTTAGTTCATCGAGGAGTGCGCCTATGTATCTTATGCATCTCATGGTAACTCAACTCAGTGAGGAGTGTGCCCATGCATCTCATGGTAACTCAACTCAACAAGGAGTGCGCCCATGCACAACATATTAATCCGTCGATATGTCCACAACATAGATCTCTCCCTCACATGGACGGTTCCATCATTCTCAGTCCAGGGAGAATAGCACAACATATTAGTCCGTCGATATGTCCACAACAGAGATCTCTCCCTCACATGGAGAGTTCCATCATTCTTAGTCCAGGGAGAATATATCACTTGATGTTGCAAACTCCCTCTCAACTTGGGAGACATTCTTCACCACTCCAAGCTTGTCCAGGAAGTACACAATCTTTGCCTTGGGAAGAGGCTGAGTGAGAATGTCGACAATCTGATTATCTGTAGGAATATACAGGAGCTGGACTGCTCCCCTTTGCACCATAACATATCACTGCAAGCCGCACTACTGAACACTTTTGCTTCTCTATCAGTGTTATCTCTCATCAAGTGAGTCTATGGAGATGAGCCTCTGGCTCTCTCTATGTCATTGGATATCACTCCATACTCCGTCTGGAGCTGTGCACTGGCTAGTCCATCATCCTATACGAATTTTCACATTGGATGGCAATCTGAACTCCATCTTGAACACTAGCTCTCACAGAGAAAATAAGCATAGCTTCTCACGACAGTATATTGGTCTATTATCAACCAAGTATGTCACAGATCCGATCAACTTTCTATACATGGTGTGATCTACCAAATTTGAATCGGAAGCATACTCAACTTCTTCATAGTTGTCATCATCAGTGTAGCCATGGACTCAAAATGCTAGATCTGCTCAAGATCTAAACTGTGTACTTTCCTCAACCAAGGAAGATCTCATTTGGTCTCGGGCACACCTCCAATCTTAAGAAGTAATACGACAGGTCAAGATCCTCATCTCGAACTCAGAGGCTCACTCCCTCTGCATCTGTCAATGAATCACGATCAAGGAATCATCATTAGTAATTTGTGCCATCTGCACATGCTGAATCTTGAGTCACTGTTCTAACTGAACATGTGTATACTGCACCTTCTCAGAGATCAATTGAGTAGTTCTCTTCCTAGAGCATACTAACTCTCTACTTAGGCACAGGTAATGCTTTAACCACTTCTAGAGTCTGCTATGAATCCAACTGGAAGTCAACTGTTCTTCATGTAGTCCCCACATCTCAGGTAGCATGCTGAAGTAATCGAGAAACTTCAGAGAACTCATCAATTGCTACAAACTGTAACTCCTCATGATCATCGGAAGGATGAATATCTGTTGTAGAGAGACCACCGTTCGTTGGAGCCTCCTGCTCCCAACCGTCAATCTCCATATGAGATCCTCTGGACCTGTGGGTTACTACTGAACAATCATCACGTTCATTGTAGTTGCTCCCTTTGTCACGGAAGTCGTCTTGCTATCAGATTTGGAACCTTAGTTGAGAGCCATGCTCCTAGAAGCATCTTGCTTTTGAGCACCCTGCTCCCTCTCGAACACTGAATATCAACATGATTTGTAACTTGGCCGACTTCACATCCATCACTTGTCCTTCAACACAACTCTCATCATCCTTCTCTTGTAGGCCATAGCATATGGTCTTTTCCTACAAGTCAGATTCAATCAAATAGTTAGCAACATTGCATAATCATGAAATTCAATCAAATCATATTGACCATTTCAATGCATTGGAAATAGTTCACACAGTTATGTAAGCATCTTAGCCAATGCTTCAACACAACACCCATCCACACCCCAACACACTCGGTAACTATCTGGATGCCTTCCATCTCCACCAAAATATATCATCAGGAGCGTGCACTGCTCTCAGTATGTTAGCAAAGAGGTTTCATCCTATACTAGCTCCATCAAGGGATCATGGGATGTTGTGCAACACTATAGGCTATTTGCTCTACATGAGCCTACTGCTCGTCAATCTTAGTCATATATAAGTGCATAAAAGAAAACTGTATCACAGATCTACATATAAATGTTATAGACACTATCCTTTAAATCAAATATTTAGAGATTTAAGGAATAACTCAAATGATAGTACAAATACTTATCTTTCATGTGTTTTGTTGGCTCCCTCTTGAGCTCTGCCTCCTTGCAGAAATCACGGATGTCCTTAGATCTTCATCTTCCTTCTGCAACCTAGATCTTCATACATCACCAATGACAATCACATCATCTAGATACTGCATTCATTGGTGCACTCATAGAGTGTGCTAGAAGAAGTACTCCTTTTGACGATCTTATGTACTTTCCTCAAGATCATCATTTGCATTCTTTAACCTTTTTAGTGGAGTCTCTTCATCAACATCAACGGTTGAGGCATGCTGCTTTCTTTTCTTTAATAAGGGACACTATCTGGCATAGTGACTGAACTTCTCACATTTGAAGCACTGAATATGTGAAAGATCCTTCTTCTTTTCCTGTTCTGGAACTGGACCTTATCTCTCACCTTGATCTTTTTTGCCATGACTCTTCCTTCCCCTTCCTCTTCCTCTTTTAGGTGGCAAGGGCTTGGATTTCTTCATGTTGAGAACCATGCCTACTATCTCTAAATGCAAGTCTAGTTTCTTCCTGAGTACAATCTGTTAATGTTATTGTAACTGCGGAAGATATTCACTTGTACTTTATATTGTAATTATTATTGTATTTTATTTGTACCTCCGACGAAGATGTTTATTCCTCCGGTCGGGGATGTAATTATTACATTTGGTCATGTAAAGTCATCGAGGTAAATCCTCCCTTGTAAGTCGGGGCAATTGATCCCTCTATAGTCAAATGTAAAGTGGTTTTTAAGTCCCCTAGAGGAGTCGGCCCAGTTAGAATTAGTTGGGGCCGACATGTCAAGTGGTAAAGTTAAAGTGGAAGTGAATGTATAAATAGAGAGCTAGGCTCTCTCATTTATTCATTCACTCACTCACCAAGTTCGCATTAGTGAGAAGGAGGACAAGTTTGCCAAGTGAAGAAGAGAGAAGTTGCTGAAGACCATCTCTATTTTTGGGGTTTACTTTTGTGACATTGTTTTGGTGATCATTCTATCTCTGAGGAAGTTGCGGGGTTTTCTCCTTTATGGTTTCCCCGAGGAAAATCTTTGTGTCTCTTGTGTTTATGCTGTGCTTGTTATCCTCTCAGTAAGATCCTAGATAATTATAGATTAAAAGTTAAAAATCTAACACAATCTGCCCATAATTAATCAAACTTTGGGCAATTTAGATTGCCCACTAATGTTCTAAATGAATGGTTCCCAAGAACGGGGAAGACCATTGAATGTCATCATGACAAGCTCTTTGTCTTCAATTATCTCCCCAATGGTGCCCAATTGATCTTTCAGCTCATAAATCTTCATGAAGTAAGATGCAACTGAGTTTGCTCTAGTCATCTTGACATTGGATAGTTGTTGTCTTAAGGCAAGTGCTCTGTTGACATTATTGTTCTCAAATATCTTCTTCAAGACATCAAACCTTCCTTTGGATGTCTTCTTCTGAGAGATTTGAGGTATCAAGTGATCTTTAACAGAGTCTATCATAACCCTTCTTACCTTAGCATCATTCTTCTTCCATTTAGACTTTTCCTCTTCTTCTTTTGGTTATGGTACCTTTTCATTCACAAATTTCAGAAGATCATTCTCCTCCAAGATGATGAGTACCCTAGACTTCCATGAGTTGAAGTTGGAACCCCCGTCAAGTCTATCTTCCACTTTAACATTGTTCATCTTGACTGGAGGTTGGAAAATTGAGATATGAAATCTGATGCAAAAACCCTAGCAGGGGCTAGGTCAAAATTGAACTTTGGAATTTGGGAAATTTGATCCCAAGGAAATATGTGCCCTCCTAGGGTGAGTTGAATGGTCCTCCTTTTCTCCTGGATTTGTGGACAGAACAACTCAAAATTTAAAACCTTAGTTTCTTAGTTCTGACAGAAATTAGGTCAAAACTGAAAATCCTCGGATCTGAAATCTGCTTCCATAGATAGGTGCGCCCTCCTAGGGTGAATTCAAGAACAATGTTTTAATAACCGGTCCGGTTCGAACCGGAACCGGCCGGTTTGACCGGCCAAAGGAAATGCAGCACCGAACCGGCGGTCAACTCGGACCGGGGGTCCGGTTTGGTAATGAACCAGACCTAACCGGACCGGTTCATTACCAAACCGGCCGGCCAACTAAAAAACACGCCCGCGGGCCCAAAATTAGGTTTTTCAATTTTTACATTAAAAAACTCATATAGTATGAATTCCTATGATATTAATGATATATCCCAAGCAAGAAATTTACATTAAAAATTACCTTACAGCCTATGAAATTTAAAACATTAACTCAGCAGCGAGAATGTTTACTGGCTGGTATTATTGCTATTAAAGTCATGGATTTGTGGATGTATGTGTGATGCGTATGTCTTTATTTAGTGAAAATATTTCGAATACTTATGGTTATTTATCCTTTCTAGGTCCTAAATACAAGATGCATTCAAGATTGTGATGTGCTCTTTTTTCTATCATATTGAAAATTTGAAAGTTTATATGAGTAGACTTTACATATTATGTGTCTAATGGTTTCAAATATATATATTATATGTCTAATGCTTTGAAATATAGCTTGGAATGTTAAATATAATTTTTATGATTAAAATTGTAATTTTTTTTGTATTTTTAATAGTCCGGTTCATTGAAATCAAACCACTCCAGTTCATTACCGGTTCCGGTTCCGATCCGAGTTGACCCCTGACCGGTTTGATTCCCGGTTCCGGTTTTTAAAACATTGTTCAAGAATGCTAAGGTTGAACCCAATCTGTGGTCAGAAGGGCTTAAAGCAGGAAGCCCTAGTTCTTGACCCTGGTAGAAATTAGGTCAAAAATTGAAAATTTACCAAACTGGAATTTGCCTCCACAGAAAGGTGTGCCTTCCTAGGGCACGTTTCACAAGTGCTCTTTTCAAGTCAATCTATGGAGAGAAGGGTCCAAACTTGGATGCCCTAATTTCCAGCAATGGCATCTATTCAGCACTGCTCTGATACCATGTTAGATTTTTAATATAGCAGTATAACTTTAATTATTTGTAGCGGAAATAAAATAGAATCACTGAAAGATAACCATGCACAAAAACAAATAGACACAAAGATTTTATACTGGGAAACCCTTCTACTCAAGGGAAGAAAACCCAACAACCTTTCTTATTCAGAGATATAATTCAAGATACAATGTACATCATATATATAAGATCTCATAGGCAAGCTCTAGACAAACCCTAGAGCCAAAGAAGAAATTTCTCCAAAGATAGCAAACCCATAAATTATCCTTCTTCTTCTTGCTACGTCTGTCTTCCTCTACTGTGCATTTGTGTGGAGATGATGAGCGAATTGCTTGGTGAACAAATGAGGGAGGCGTCACCTCTATTTATACTTGATTTGTAGCTGCCTTTTTTTATTGTGGGGCCAAGTTGCTTCTTGTGATGGGGCCGACTTTGTTGGAGGATACCTCACGAAGCTACAATCACCAATAGTTGCCCTACCTTGTTTTTCCCCAGAGAAAAATCCTAAGCACACTTTCTAAAATTGTATAAGATGCTTTGGAAGGAAAGAGATATGAGGAATAATACAAATGGCATGCTTCTAAAATTTTGTCCACAACTATAATGTGCCCAAGAAGTGGCAAGTTGAGTAGAGACCAAACTAGAAGCTTCTTTTCAAATTTTCCCATGATCCACCTCCATTGATCCACAAGAGAAACCTATATGCCAAAGGGAGTGCCCAAGTACCGAATGACCAACCTAGGTCTAATATACTTCCACTTTGGATTCAACTAGTTGGGGAGGATCCTTCTACCCAGTAAGAAAAACCTTTGTTTTCTCCTCACAAAGAGTCATGATTTCCCCAACAACTTCTACAAAAGTATCCAAACATAACATCATGCCCTCCATAGAATGTTGGGTCAGTTTAGGTGTTAGAATTTAGAACTGATTCATTAACAAAATGGACATTAAGAAGGTGATTACCATTGGGCAAAGTGAATAAGTCTGATTTTCCTTGCATTCGTTCTACCTCCAACAAGTATTCTAGAGCATCGATTGTGATGACATAGAGAAATGGTGTGAATGGACATCCCTCCTAGATGGAGTGCTGTGACACAATAGGTGCTAAAACACCATTAACACTAACACATGCAGAAGCCAAGGAGAAGAGTGTTGCTACAAACTGACGATGCATAGAGCCAAATTCCAACCATTCAACATGTTGAGGATGAAGTCCCATTCAACTCTATCATAATATTTATCAAAATTGATCTTTAAAAGGAGAGCCTTTTGCTCAAACTCTGGAGCCCAACTAAGGCCTTTCTTTCCAGTGTTAAGATTATCTAGAATAAGTCTTCCCTTTATGAAGCTTGTTTCTCCTCGCCAACAATCCTAGCCATCACCAAGTGAATCCACTTGGCAATGGCTGTGAACTACCCTAGCCACCACTAAGTGAATTTGCGTGGCAATGGCTTTGGAAAGTGTTTTATAGAAGACATTCAACATAGTAATGGGCTACCGACCACCCAACAAATCCTATTTAACATCTTTAGGAATGAGTTTGATGATCCCAACATTAATCAACTCCCCCATACCACCTCCCTTGATAGCTTCCTGGCACATCTTCAAATAATTAGGGCCCACCACATGCCACATTTGTTTATAAAATTTGATCGAGAGTCCAACAGGTCTAGGGGATTGCTCATTATTGAGATCCTTCATGGCGGTATCCAATTCATCCAACGTAAGTTCTCTATAGAGAAAGGTAATCTCAAGTGCCTTGACTTGGTGGTCAACAACCTAATGGACAAGCTCCATGGAAGCCTCCCCGTAAATGGTTAGAACCTATAGAAGTGAAAATGATCTTCAAAGATCTGTTGGATCTCCACTTCATCTTATGTAAGGTTACCACTAAGGTCTTGTAAGGTGAGGATCTGCAGATATTTGTGTTTGCGTTTTAAACGCATGTTAGGGTTTCATGATTGATTCAAATGAACTCCTCTAGATTGTAGATACCTGTTAAGATACATATCTTCCTACTCTCACTAAAATTTTCAAGAGATATGACTACTAAGTTACTCGAAAATGTTCCTCAAGGCTGGAAAAGGTAATCCTTTCACTAAAAACTGTACTCCATGTGCACCATAATCCAAGTCAACACTCAAAACAAATAGACAAGGTGCTATATTCTGAAAGGATGATATTCATAGCCTAGTAATGTATGGGACACCTTTTGTTCATAGTTTTCAAAATTTCAAGTTTAGGCATACTCCTATGTTGCACAAGTTTCTGGAATGCTGGTACGTTGGGTACGAGTATCCGGTACGGCTAGAAGCTTTGTCCAAATTTGCAGGAAACATCGGGTTGGGAGCGGCAATAATATATATTAATTTTTTAAAATATATTACAAAAAATTAAAGAGTTAAAAAAATATAATTGATTAATTTCATAGCTTAAACTATTTTAGCCTCTTAAGCCTCTAGTAGTGTCATGAAATTCAATCATTTTAAATTTGCTCACTCCTCTAGGTCCACATTATACAAAAATTGGGTTTGTGTGACCTGAAGTAAACCCTAACTATGCATGACTCTAGTGCCATCATATGTTTTGTAAATTTGACCTGCAACTTTATCCCAATGTACGAGTTTGTAAAGGAAAATTGCATATGTGCGTGTGTGTACGATGCACAAATAACTTCATAAACCATAAGATTCAATCTTTTCTAATTCCTTGTTTCAACTCCATCTCTATTATTGCTCCTAAGAGTGCTTAGTATTTGGGTGCCTTTGCATTTTTTTGATGGTAACTACTACTTACTTCTTATGTGAATGAAGGCTTGATTGTTTCAAGTTCAAGTAACAAACTTTCAAAGTCTTCAATATTTTGAGTTTGATGTGGTTTATGATCCTAAATTGCTATATCAATCAATATGAATAACGTAAGCTAGCAATAAACATTTGAGACATGAATTAAAGTTGTTCAATATCTTAGTATTGTAGAAAGATCCATGTTTATTCACTTAAGTACACTGGCAACTTATATTTCGAGTGTGAATGGATCTAAACATTTAAGAGGTGTGAGCCCTCTTAATTTAAAATAGCGTTATTGATAGATTCAATTGGAAATTTTATTATTGGTGATTTCTTGGAACAATAAACAACAATCATTCAATTGATTTTCGACACTTTTCTTATGATTTTGGGCTCCACATGGTTGGGAGCTTGTAGAAGCTCCCCAAAAAAGGGAGCGGCTAAAGCAAGTTCCCAAAAAGCTCCCAAGCTCCTAGAGAAGCTCCCAACAAAAAGGGGACGTTTCGTACCAGCTCCCAAGCTCCTAGGAGCGGGGAAACGCCGGGTACGGGTTGCCAAAATCCCGGGAGCGGTACCCATGCAACTATGGCATACTCTCAATTTCTCCTCTTATTGGAAGGATCATGGATTTTGCCAATATTTGTCTTGAAAAACCCAAAACTTTTGACATGTAATTTTAGGGGTTAATAGTGGCTTGAGGGTTAACAGTGGCTCCATGTGGGGACAACATCCTCCTATAGGTGCATGAGAGTCTCAGACTTCTTTGGATTAACAAAACAAAAACCACATCTTCTACATATGCTTCTTTCTTAATTGTGATTAGAAAATTTTGACACATTGTCTTCACTAAGCTACATTTTCCTTGAAATCATCTTGTAACTGCAACCGAATCAATGTTGGAGAAATGTTAGGCTTCCAAAATCTTCATTCTACCTGCTGCCTTTCCATTGGGAGCTTTCTTGATAATCGTGCCAGAAAAGAATAGGAAATATTACAGCAGAAATTTCACAGATAAAAGGAACCTGGCACCTTGGGATCTGTGCCAAATCTCTTTGCCAATCCCACACAGCAAAACAACTGCAATTAATGTGCCTTGGGAAGTGCATCTCAACCCACATGTGTGCCCCCAACTCTGGCAGTGTTATTGCCTACTGTACTACTGTCTAGGAATGCGTGCACCCCCTCTCTGCTGCTGAAAAACCTGCTGACGTTAGCCCTCAAAGCTGCCTCTAAATCCGTGCCCTCCTCTCTGTCCTCACCACTAGTGAAGTGAGTCATCTCTCTTGGAATTCGTGCCCTAGTTCTTCGTTCTTAGCTGCTCAAGAATATCTGCTCCCTCTTAGCCAATCTCTGAATGAGTGAATGTGTCCATCACTCTTGTCCTTTACCCTTTGCCTCTCTATTACAATCCTCCGGTGACTAATTCCATCTTGGAATATTTTTCCAAATTCACTTTAGAAAAATAAAGTCAAATTAATTAATTGACTTTTCATCGAAAATAATAAGTCACTTTTCTGGAAAAGTGAAAAAGGTAAAGTTTGGACATCTCATGCATGCTTCCGACACTGAAGCCATGCAGAGCACTTATCCTCAGTTACTACAAAATCAGCAAAAAATAAATTTTCAGATTTGAATATTCATTGATAAGTTGCCTTAGAAGGGCTGAAAACTTATTTCATTGGTTGGTGTCTTTTCTCCTGAATTGCCGAGGAGTTTAGGGCTATTTGAAAGTGAATTCTTGTATTTCTTCCACTACTTTTTTGTACTTTAATTTACAACAATCCTAGGGCAGAAAATTCTGGGGTTAAGATCCGAGGAACTTTCTAAAAGAAGGTGAAATTTCATAATTGCATTGATGTGTCATTTCGGTGAAATTTCCAACAGGGTATTAGAGCAGTCGTAGTTGAAATCACTCTTGAGTAAGAGGGAGTTTTGTATTTCAGTTGGAGATTACATGGGAGAGGTACTTGATCTAGTTGACGTCATTGGGTGTGATACCCTAGGTTGCTTGGAGAAGCACTTGGACTTGAGAAAAGGGTTTGTTTTCTTCATTCATTTGATGATTTGTGTTTGAGATGATCACTTTTACCTATAATATGTTTTGATGGGTTTTTCTCATGATGAGGGATGATGGATATATTACATTGATGGTAGTTATGGATGCATTTTCAACTGGTGTGATGCCTAGGATGGCCTATGATGGGTGGTTGATTTATTCCAGTGGTTGTTAGTGTTATTTGGTAGATCTATGTGACTATTTACTAGCATGGTTTTATTTTTAGTGGGCGAGATACTCCAGAGGAGCTGTGATAGGTGGTGATTGAAGCCCTAAAATCAATGATAGCTTATGGATAATCAAGAGGAGACCTATGATAGGTGGTTGATTTATTCCAGTGGTTGTTAGTGTTATTTGGTAGATCTATGTGACTATTTACTAGCATGGTTTTATTTTTAGTGGGTGAGATACTCCAGAGGAGCTGTGATAGGTGGTGATTGAAGCCCTAAAATCAATGATAGCTTATGGATAATCAAGAGGAGGCCAATGTCACCACACCTAGCCCTCTTATGCTCTTTAGGCTAGCTCGAGGGAAGAGTCTCTAAATAGGATTACTAGAGTTGGACAATGAAGCACAAGGTGAGATCGAAGACTAACTCTAGCAACACAATGTGTTTTTATGAAAGCAAAAGATAAAGGTGATGAAGGGATTGGAGACCAGTGTCTAGCCAAATGGGCAAATGGGGTCAACCAAGGATGGCATGTCGGTTTCTTAGGAAAGATTAGAAAGGGATAGGTTTGTAGTGCACAAACCTAGCTGCTCTCTATTGGCTGGGCTGATTTCAAGATCAATCAAAGGGAAAGTTCTAGAATCAGAAATTCCAAATGGACTTTAAGGAGGAAATTATCATGGAAGGCATCGGAAAACACATGATCTAGAGCAGAAAATGGGTGCCTAAACTACACTTCCAACTGATAACAACCACATAAATAATAGAAAGCCTATTCTTTATTACCTCAAAGCCATTGACAGTTTGAAGATCCATCCATCAACCAAACATGAAAAATATGAGAAGCCTTCAATGGAGCATTAACCTTAACCATCCATAAGAATGAAGAGATATTTCATTCAGTCTAGTGGGATATCTCCCCCAACCCAAACATAATTTTCAAATGAGGAAGAGGCTCTCTTATATAGGAGGTGAGCTCAACTTCCTTTACAATAAAATAGTGATAAAATACTAAATCTAGCCTAGCGTGGAGTAAATAAATGCAAAATAATCCACTATTCTAACAAACTCTAACTAGATCCATAAAAAATGGTGGTCAAAGCCACAAGGACAATGTCCAAGATAGAATGAGATCCATGAAAGAAGGATCAAATGCCATGTCAAAAGCTCTTATGTCCACAAGATAACCTCCAAGATAGGAAAAGGCCCAAGAAAGGAGGGTGCCTCCATGAAGTAAGGAACCAATACCAAGCCAAAGACCATCATCTAGCCTCCAAAGGCTCTCAGAGCTAGTGCCCAACAAGAATATGTCCATGAGATAACCTCCAAGACTCAACAGTCCTCCATAAAATATTCAAGACAGATCCAAGGTGGACAACATCATCATAAATGTAAAATAGTCATTGTCCAAAGTGGATGCTTTATGAAGTACGGCCTCCAAAAGGTAGGACATCCCTCCAAGTATGGCATGAAGTATCTCCCAAGTGTGGATGCCCTCTAAGAATCTGCCAAAGGTGGTTAACAATACCCCTTTATATGAAGGCTCCCGTTTCGTTTGTCTTAGTATCATATGCTACTTGTTAACCTTCCCTTGCAGCGCTCCTCAAGCATGTCCACAGAAAACACTAATAAAAACCATGAAGGGTGAAGTGCTCCTCAACATTGAATGTTTAACCAAGTCTTAAGGCCTTTGTGTGCCACTTGCCATTTCTTAAAATGAGTGCTTCCTTGTAGCTCTCCACAAGATAAGCCTCTTTCCACATGCTGGTCTTGAATACTTTTATCTCGGTTGCTGGTTTCAACCTTAGATCCACTTGTTAAGTCATGAAATCTGCTTAGTGAGCAGGGTGTCTACTCTAAGATCTGCTGTATATAATGTGAAATACAATGAAGGACAGGCTTAAGAAAACGACCATACACAGTAGGAGTTACATAACAGCTAATCTCAAGATGGCATAGATGCTCTCCAAAGTCCAAAGTGAGATGCTCCAAGAGAAGACATGAAAAGATGTGCGATAAACCCTCCGAAAACTGAACGATCCAGCCAAAGGTGACATGGGAGGGGTGCAGGCAATCAAGGATGTCCGCACATGATCAAGAACAAGCACCCCAAAACTGGACGCTCCAAAGAATATGGCCTTCAAAGGTAGGAAGCTCCTCCAATTATGGTATAAACATAAGGCAAAGTCACCCACAAACCCTTTAGGCCTCAACGCCCTCATCAAATCACCCTTACCAGTGAAGGGTGGCCTGTATCATCTGAAAAGTGCCATTGTTCTGCTGCTACAGAATTCTGGGTGGCTGAAAACAGAAGATCTGCTGATCATCTTTGCATTCTGTGCATGCTTTATTTATATGGTTTAGCACATGCATCCAGTTTGTTCTTCATTTTGAATAAAGCCATGAGTAGCTGTTCATTAGTCCCATATTTTCCATTTCAAATGGCATTTGCAGTCATTATATAGCTTTCAATCCAAGCAGTTACATGTTTATCCCATTAACAGAGGAATATCCCTTGATAATAATGTCCTCTTCTGCCCTACTGGACACCGATGCATTAAGTGATCAGTTCCACAAAGGAGGGGGTGGCCCCTTCTACAATGCCGCCACGCGTGCCAATAGAGAAGAATGCAGGGAGCGTTCCACACAGAGATAAGAAATAGTACAAAAGTGCCATCCATGGTATTAGGAACAAGAATGCTTCAATAGATAAGGGTGCCATGGCATCCAATCAAAGGCTAGAGGGAGAGTGCTCCATGAGAGATCAGCAATCAATCCTCCATAAGACCACAAGGTATCATGAGAGCTAGAGAGCTCTAAGGAGTATCAACCCTAGACATCTAAGTGCAAACTAGTCTTCAAATGCTTCTGCTACCACAGGATACAAATACAAGAGACGAAGCAATCTGCATTAATGCTACAGGAAATTTGATCTGTACATACTGAGCTGGTTGACAATTTGCCACAGGAATCACACAACAGGGTTGTGTGAATTAGCCCTTGTCCTTATTTACTGGTAAAGGAGTGTGTTCTGTCCTTTAAAAGAGGGGGCTTTGATTCAACACATGACCATTCAAAAGAGGGCGCTTTGATTCAACATCCAAAAGAGACCAAAAGGTGTTCAACTTGTTGATGTATATGTAACTTCGGAATGTATTTCACATATATGTATATTGTATTCCTATAGAGATGTTATTATTCCTCTATACGGAAGTGTCGTCATTTATATTGTAAGTGTCGTAACTTATACTTGATGGGTTATTAGACCACCTTGTTTGGGGTCGGCCCTGTATAAGTCATGTGGGTCAAAGGGTTATTAGACCACCCTATTGGGGGTCGGCCATGTGGGTCAAAGGGTTATTAGACCACCCTATTGGGGGTCGGCCCAGTCAGCGTTATGTTATGTGGTTAAGTTCGAGCCTACATGAGTTAGGTAAAAAGGCAAGTCAAGTCAAGTATAAATAGAGTGCGGGAGGCACTCTATTTACTCACTCACTTCTCACTCATACACTCAAGGAGGAGTGGTGCACTTATGGAGGAGGAGGATCTGCTGCTAGGTTATGTCTATCTCTCATGGTTGGTTGTATCATTGCTCTATCTATCTCTGAGGAAGTTATTGGGGTTTTTCACCTTTATGGTTTTCCCCAAGTAAATCTTGTGTCTCTTGTGTGCTTGCATTATTGTCTCCATGATTGATATGCTGTAGATATGATGTACATGTTGTTCTCTCAGTTAAGATCCTAGATCAGATTGAAGTAAATTCTGAAAATTTAACACAACTAAGCTTCAGGGGATTTCTTCCACAATCCAACCATGAGAAATGAAGGAGAGAACAAACCTTTATATAGGTTTTAGCTCATCTTCCTCCCACAATAAATAACAATAAAATCCTAGATCTAGCCTAGGGAGGAGTAAATAAATAAAAATATTCCAACTACCACAACCAAATGCATAAAATAAGGCAGTTAAAGTGACATGTACAAGCCTCAAATCAAGAGAGAGAGAGAGAGAGAGAGAGAGAGAGAGAGAGAGAGAGAGGTGCCTTAAACAAATGAGGGAATATGCCAAATAGAACCCAATAACTAGCCTCCAAAGGCCCATCAAGTGAAGCGCTCCAATATATAGGTCTCCAAAGCAATGAATGAACCCCAGATCTAGGGGATGACCCCCTAGATCTCCTCCAATACCAAGTCGTCCTCCATAAATGATGCACGAATTTTGTAGTGGACCTGTCATGGAACATAGGGTTCTCTGTGAGCTTTACACAGCTCTGGTTATCACAAAATATCACTGTCACATCAAGCTCATGACCATACAAATCTGCAAACAATTTTCGAAGCCATACTGCTTCCTTACTAGCTACACTGGCTGCAAGGTACTTTGCCTCTGCTGTATTGAGTGCCACAAAAGATTGTTTCTTGCTGAACCAAGAAACCATAGCTGATCCCAAGCTAAAACAACACCCAGAGGTGCTCTTTCTGTCAACAACACTACCAGCGCAATCAGAATTTGTGAAGCCCACCAGCTTCACTTCATTATCTGAGGTATATCTCAATCCATAACCAACTGTACCACGAAGATATCTCAGCACATGCTTAGCTGCTACCCAATGTACTTGTCTCGGCTCGACCATGTGCCGACTTAATGTGTTCATTGCATAACAGATATCTGGCCTGGTATTAACCAGGTACAACAAGGAACCAATCAATTGGTGGTACATGGTGGGATCCACTAAATTTGAAGATATGGCAGAATCATGTAACTTCTTCAGATTTTCCTCCATGGGTGTAGCCATGGACTTATAGTCCATCATGCCAAATCTGTGCAAGATCTCAATGGTATACTTCCCTTGTCCAAGGAAGATCTCATCAGGTCCCTACCACACCTCTAAAGCTAAGAAATAATGCATCAACCCCAGGTCTTTCATTTCAAATTCATGAGTCAACTCCCTCTTACACCTGACAATCAGACTCTTGTCCCCTGTGAGAAAGAGATCATCAACATAACGTACTAGGATCAAGGGACGATCTTCAACAACCTTGTAATAAAGGGTTCTGATCTACTTCACTTCTGGTGAAGCCCAACTCTGTCATGTATCTATCAATTCTAGAGTACCAAGCCTAGGGTGCTTGCTTAAGCCCATAAAGAGATTTCTTCAGGTCTTCTCATGCATCTCTCCAAACTCGATGTCCAACTGCTTCCTCAAAATTGGAAGGCTCTGAATCATTGATGTGACTCATCAAGGCTGAATATCCTTAGTATCTATTAGGTCTCTTGCTCTCTCTAAATGTACCTTTAGGAGCTGCATGTCCTTCTACATCCTGCAAAGTATCAAGAAGCCATCCCGACCTCTTCCAGCCAACATCTCTAGGAGGCTCTGGCTTTGAGATAGGCTCTAAAGGGATCTCCTAATGATCTAGATCACGGTCCTCAAGAATAGGAGCCTCATGCTCCTCAATATCATTATCCAAGTGAGATTCTCAAGATCTCCTTAATGCTACCTCCTCATCAAAAGTCACATCTTTGCAGATATCAATATGACGATGCCCCAGAATATATACTCGATATGCCTTTGAAGTCTCATTGTACCCAACAAAGATGCCTTTCTGTCCCGAAGGCTCCAACTTTGTCCTCTTTTCCTTAGGCACATGAGTGTAGGTTGGACTACCAAAGATCCTCAAATGTCCAACTTCTGGTTTCACTCCTGTGAAAGCCTCTTCAGGGGTCTTGTCCTTCAAAGCTCGATGATGACATTTGTTTTGAACATACACTGTAGTGTTGGCTGCTTCATCCCATAGAAACATAGGAATCCCCTAATCATGGATCAATGCCTTAGTAGATTCAGTGATGGACCTATTCTTCCTTTTAGCAATCCCATTCTGTTGGGGTTTATAAGGTACACAGAACTCCCTCTTAATTCCTGCATTCTTCCAGAATTTGTTAAAATCCTTGGAAGTGCATTCTCCTCCATTATCTGATCTGAAGACCCTAATCTTCTTGTCTGTCAAGTTTTCTACTTGAGCCTTGAATTCCTTGAACTTGGAGAAGATCTCATCCTTGCTCTTCAAGGAATAAATCCATGTCTTCTGGGAGAAGTCATCAATGATGAAAGTAGTAAGATACAAGTATCCTCCCAAGGATGGTACTGACATAGCTCCACAAACATCTGAGTGAAGCAGGTCCAAGATTCCCTTGGATCTTCTGTCACTGGATGGAAAAGAATGCTTGGAATTCTTTCCAAGTGCACATCCCCTGCATACAACTTCATGATCGTTTGGAAGATCAGGAAGACCTGAGACCATCTGTCTCAAGGTTGGAAGAGCTCTATAATGTAAGTGAGCAAATCTATGATGCCATCGCTCACTCAAACTGTAAGAGTCATGAAGAAGAGTTTGAGCTGGCTATCCTATCAATCTGTAAAGACCCCCAAATATGGTACCAATAACTTTGGTTGAATCAATGCTTGAGTCTTTAATACACATGAACACTTGTCCATCCACAAATGCAACTCTCATGTCCTTATCTTCCGAGGCTGAAATGGAGGTAAGATTCTTCTTTAGGCCTGGTACAAGAAGCACCTTTCCCAAATGTAAGGAATCACCTGAGTCTAGTTGGAAGGATGCTGAACCAACTCCCTTTACTTCATACTTGGTATTATCACCAAGTTCAACCTGAAGAGAGGCATGCTTATTTGACAACCTTGAGAGAGGGTTTTGAGAACTTGTCAAGTGCCTTGATGCACCACTATCTATCATCCATTTGTCACTATCCGAAATAGAACCTGAGAGAGAAGCAACAAGCAAGTAATCTTTTTGGATTTCTTCTTGTTTCTTCTTTTTTGGTGCATGCTTCTCTTTAGCTGTAGAGGCATCATGCTTGCCTTTTTCTTTCTTCCAACATTCTGCAGCAAAGTGACCTAGCTTGCCACAATTGAAACATTTGATCTTGGATTTACCCTTCTTGATCTTTGGATTTTGGATTGACTTGATGCCTTTCTTGCCCTTGTTCCACTTTCCTCTCCTCTTTCCTATTCTGGTTACAAGAACTAGTTCTTCTTCTTTTCCCTTTGAGGTAGAGGCAAGCTCCCTTGTTTCCTCTTGGATACACTCTGACCAAAACTAATCAAAACTGGGTAACTAACCACGAGCACATATTCCTTTCACAAATGGCTTCCATTCTAGAGGAAGTCCACCCATAGATGTCAACAGAAGATCTCTGTCAGGGACACTTTCATCAACAATTGCTAGTTGATCTTTGATTTGAGCAATCTTCAAGAAATAAGAAGAAACTGAATCATCCTTCGTGAACTTCACTTGATGAAGTTGGTCTTTTAAGGCCAAAATTCTGCTAGGATTCTCATCCTCATAAAGTTTCTTCAAGACATCATACATCTTCTTCGCAGTGTTCTAACTTGCAATAAGTGACACAAGAGGCTCTTTTACCGAGTCCATCAAAATCCTCATGGCTATGGCTTCATTCTTCTTGTGTCTTGCTTTCTCTCGGGCTCCCTCTAGCTCTGGAATATCTTTGAGTATATGATCCTTGAGATCATGTTCATTTAGAAGCATGAGCATCCTACTCTTCCAAGGTCGGAAGTTTGAAACTCCCTCCAATCTGTCTTCTACTCTAAGTCCAACAACCATCTTGACCCTAGTTCAAAAATAGGTAAAAAATTGAAACTTTTCGGATCTGAAACGAGCTGCAGAAATCCTAGTAGGAGCTAGTTCAAAAATGAAATTTGGAATTTCAAAAATATGATTCCACAGGTGGATGCACCCTCCTAGGGCGAGTTGAGTAGCCCTCCTTTTCTTCTATATCCGTGGACATAACAACTCGCAAACCAAAACCCTAATTTCTGTAGTTTCTGTAGAATTTAGGTCAAAACTGAAACTTCACCAATTTGGGATTTGCCTCCACAGAAAGATGCACCCTCCTAGGTCGAGTTGAGTAGCCCTCCTTTTCTTCTGGATATGTGGTTGGAAACCCTAGAATCAAGAAGCCCTAGTTTCTGGCAGTTGCGCAGCAGGAGCGTGGGGTGGGCCCATAACCTGCTAGATTTTTAATAATATAGCAATATATTTTTTTATCTCTTTCAGCTTTAACTACACATAAGGATCATGCATAGAAACACAAGAGACACAATAGTTTACCCTGGGAAAACCCAAACTCGTGAAAAACCCAACCAACCTTTCTTATTCAGAGATTTCGTACAAAATACAAGTACATCATATATAGAAGTGATCTAGAACAAGAGAGATCACATAAAAGGTGATGCCAAATAAAGAATCCCAGAAATAACAGTCTTCTACAACCCTCGAGTGAATTTCTCCTTGCTTGAGCGAACTTGCTTGAGTGTTGCCAATGAGGAGGACATCACCCTTATTTATATTTGATTTCTGGCTAACTTTTCCATTGGGACCGACTTGTCTTTTGAGCACTAAAATATTGTTTAAACTTTATTTGTTTCTTCTTCTAGGCCGACTTAGGTAGTGAGGATACCTCACGTAGCTACAAACATCAACAAAAATAAGGCACGAAAACCATGTAGAAAACCTCCAAGATGGACTGCCTCAATGAATAAGCTCCCAAAGGTGGAATGCTTTCTCAATCAAGCATGTGAAGATGTGAAATGAAAGCTTTCCAACCAAAATGTTCCACCATAATGGCATAAACATGTGTGCAAGCCATCCTCCATGGGAAACATTGCCTCAATCATGCCCAAACCAAGTCAAAGATGTTACAATGGCCACATATGTGGCTCCCCAAGTAAACACTTCATCAAATAGGCATAGAAATGGGTGCAAGTTGTTGAAAAATGTAGCTCAAGCAAGAGCAATGGCCACATATGTGGCTCCCCAAGTAAACACTTCATCAAATAGGCATAGAAATGGGTGCAAGTTGTTGAAAAATGTAGCTCGAGCAAGAGCAATGGCCACATATGTGGCTCCCCAAGTAAACAATTCATCAAACAGGCATAGAAATGGGTGCAAGTTGTTGAAAAATGTAGCTCGAGCAGGAGCAATGGCCACATATGTGGCTCCCCAAGTAAACACTTCATCAAATAGGCATAGAAATGGGTGCAAGTTGTTGAAAAATGTAGCTCGAGCAGGAGCTTCTTGCATAGGTTAGGTGTGAACATGTGAGAAGAAGTTCGAGACAACTTCTTCGTGACCACTTAGTAAAAGTGGAAAATAATACCATCTTGTGATTTCACTTAATAAATAAAAGTGAAAGTTTGATTTCCTTTGATCTTTTAGTTGTAGAAATCTAAATGGAATATTCTAGAGATCCTAGAATATAAGTGAGTGAGATTTGATATAATCTTAGCCGTACACCTCATTGTTGAGATAAGGAGGTTGCTAGGATTAAGGAGATTAGTTGAGATTGGTTGCTAGAATCAAGGAGTTGGTTGCTAGAATCAAGGAGATTAGTTATTTCTCTTAAAGTATAAATAGGACAAGATGGGAGAAGTTGTACCCACCAAGTGGAACACACCAAGGAAGTTGTGTAAGGCACGCATCAAGGATGTTGTGTACACACACAAGTGAAGCCAAGGGAGAGAGAACGTGGATAGCAGGAAGAGGATCGACTGGCAAGGTTGAAGACTGCAAGGATAGTACCGTACAATGTTGTACAGGGTACAACAGTTCCTTAGATTTATGTAAGCGTATTGTTTGTTTCCAGCAGGTTGTAAACCTTAGGTTGAGGTGTTCTTGTAAGTTTTGATTATTAAATGATAAGCTGATTTGAAGGATAGAATTCTTGTGTATCGTGTTTATGCTTCCCCTGTTTATTTTCAGCTATATGTGTGATTGTTGCATGTTCAATAATATTTATATTTCTGCTGTTAAATAAGTTCAGATCTGATTTATTTAATTAAAAGAAACATAGGACAACAATCACCTAGGGCCTGAAAATTTATACAAGTAATCCTCCTAGGGAGAATGCCTTCCTTCCTTTGTATTCTTCAATGGTCAAAACCTCAACCACCAAATAGATCTATGTGAAATAGCTCATTAAAGAGGGGAACAATCTCATCAACTAAATGCAAATGCCCCATGTGCTGACTCATCAATACATGTGCATAAGATAGATCCATTACACAAGCAGGTCATAAATACAAAGAGATGCATGAACCCAAAAGCAAGGTGTCCACAATAGTCAACTATCTCAGTGAAGAAAGTGATGGTCCCATCTACAAGCCATGATTATGCCTCTATACCAGTGTTATTAGAACCAATGTTGAAAAAGTTGGCATCGGCAAAAAGTCGGCAAGGGTCCCGAATACAACTTCTCGGCAACATCGGCAAAAAAAATCGGGAAAAATCAGCAAAAGTCGGCAAACATTAAAAAATACAAAATACATTCATTTTTTTCAGAATTTTAAACATATAACGCAACAATAACATCAGATAAACACATTGGAACATAAATATGGAGAAAGCGCTAGTATATAGATGTAGTGGATGCAAATAACTCGGAGTAGTTTGATTTCAATGACTCGGACTGCTAAAAAATACATAAAATTTTACAATTTGAAAAATATATATATTAAAGATTCCAATCTATGATTCCAAACCATTAGAGACAAAATATTATCAAAATGGCACCAAGTGCAATACATATCTAAATCAAAATTGAAAAAACATAATCATCAAAATCATTGTCTATGTTGAGATCATATTCATCAATAGCACCATGTTCCCCCACCTCTAGGCTCTAGACCTTGCCTCTACCTCCAATCTCGAAGTTGATCCTCCAAGGACATAAATTAGCACCCTACAATTTTGATGAAACTTCTTAATCCAAGCGTTAAAATAAGGTAGAAAGAGCTTCCCATGCTTAAAAAGTGATTTTGCTTGACTGAAGGGTACATTTTTTATTAAGGTCATGACGGAGGAATTCAATCAACTTCAACCATTAGGCATTGACACCACCAACATCAAGGTACATAGAGATTTTGATTTGTTTCATTAAATTCCAATCCCTTACCCACATACATGATAGAATCCACTGGAAACATTGGAATCCTGAAATCCTGAAAACCAATAAGTCTGTTGAATTCTGAATGGGATCTAAAATTCTACTTTTTGCGTATGAAGTCCGATGAGGTTGGAACCACTCTCAAACATCTTGAAACAATTAATGGTAATGTTAAAAATTTAAGTAAAAGGATGGAAAATGAAAGATAAAGAGAATGTCACTTTTACTTTAAGAATGGCACTAAATCTGTGAAAAAATCCTCAACAATTTTTCCAAAAAGTAGCGTTTTTTTTCCAAAAAGTCGCTACTTGCCGAGTTTTAAAAAAAGCGCGATTTTTACTGGCCAATTCGGCATAGGGAAAGATGCGCGACTTTTTGAAAAAGTTGCGATTTTTTGCCGACTTTTTCAACTCTGATTATAACCAGTCCAGTTCTGGCAAAACCGGCTGGTCCAACCGGTTTAGGCATCTAGCTGGTAGGAACCGCAACCCTGAACAAAAAATGGCCAGTTCTGTACCGAACCGGTCTTTTTCACCTGACTAGCTGGTTCCGTACTGAACCGGCCGGTTTCGTATAGGAACCAGTTGGTTTGGTACAAAATCGACCTTTTTTCACTTGACCAGCTAGTTCCGTACTGAACTGGTTGGTTCCGTACTGCATCATACAGCCGTGGCTCTGGGCACTAATAATTCAATTTAAAAAAAACAAAGAAAAAAGGCCTACACTAATAGCAAAAAACCCAACCTTAGTAATCATTAGTAACATTAAATGGTCATATTAAATTCTTAAATCAAAAGTGGGATTCTCCTTATCTTTCATTTTGTCCTTTTACTTAAATTTTTAACATTACTGTTATCACACCATAGTAGCAGGGCTACTATTCTTGTACAGCAGATGTCTGCACATTCCAGAGCTTACATTATTCCAGAGCATGGCTATATATTTTGGATCACTCATGATCAGAGCAGTACATTATTCAGATTTTATGACCTTGTGTCAAGGCTGAGCCTTGAGAGTTCAGATTTGATGACTGATGTGACCACTTATCCCATTACAGTTTCAGTCCAGTGCCTAGAGATGTATTTCAGCAGTGTTTCAGATGATGCATGATGATTATTATTATGATGATGTTGTATGATTTATGGATATGTTCTCACTGACTATGGATTATTATCTTGTTGATTTAGTCATGATCATAGCATGTGCTTGGTATATTATTCCTGATGTGGCAAACTATTTAAAATGAACTGTAAATCATAAAATGGACAATTGCTTGCACATTTAGGTCATTTAACAAAACTCACTGGTTTTTCACCTTACATAGATATGGTCTTTCCCCACACCAGTTGTCTGCTAGTGTAGGCTCCATATTCACTTGTCTCCATCCATACATGACCTTCCTGTTTGACTTTAAACCCTAACTTGTCTCATTTGACTTTCTGATACCGAGGACTTCCCCATTTTTCTACCTCTGTGTTTTGGACCGCATCCCTGTTTATCCAGTGTCTCGGCTCTGAGTTGGTGACAGAACTTACCTTCGGTGAGTTGGATTGTAGGCCTAAATCATTCTGGTCGGTTGTCCCGATGTTTGGCATTGGCTCGAACTCCCCCTAGTCACTTGAGATGTTGTTGGCTAAAACTGAAAGCTCATGTTCTACCTATGGAAACTTGAAAAATTCGCCCATGGAAACAAAAAAGGGCAAGAGCAATGAAAAGCTAAAAATACTCCGCGAAGAGTATAAGAAAGGTACAAAAAGCAATGGTTCTTAAAAGTTATATCTAAACAATTGCTGACCTTATAAATATGTAAAAAAAAAAAAAACATGCCCTGGATGCAAGCTGCAACTAGTTGTGCTTTTCAGCACATCTGAAATCCGAAGGGTTATGTAGGCCAAAAAGGCCATGGAATAAAATTAAATGATCCTAATGAACCTGGATCAACTTGATGTAGACATGATGCCTAAGTTAAATAAGCACTCTCTAAACAACTTATCCATTTGTGAGACACAGCCATCCCCCGTGTTCTTTTTGTCCAGCACAGAGTTTGTAGCTTTCCCCTTTCTCCCAGTCCAAAGTATTTTTGAGTTAAGTTAGACAGGTCAACCCCTTGACCCAACCTTGTTCCTAGCCTTCATCCTTCACTAGCAGTTTGACCATGTCCAATGGGTGAGTTTGTCATTTGAACTATTGTGCAAGTAATTTTATATAACAACGGAATATGTTAACTTGATTAATGCCACTGAATGGAATTTATACTTTGAGCTTAGCTGTGGGAATGATTAGAGAAGCATTGTCTTAGTCTACTGATGTGATTTATCCTTGATTATATATTCTTGGAATCCGTGATGATGTGGACCATGTATGGATGATTATTGATGATGACTTATGGGCCCACATGTTTGATGATGATATCATATGATGGACATATGATGCAGATGATGTTTGATCCAGTTCAGCAGGTTTATTATTACTTCAGATCAGTAGATTATACATTGTCCATATATGGTGGACCCTACAGCAGGCCCATTAGGGCAACCCAGGGTGTATGAGTACTCATTCCTAGTGGATTTGGGTCTTCTGGATCCATTGAGACACTTATCTTTCAGTTCCGGGCACTTCTGACAGTGATTGATGCAGTTTTACACTTGTTGACCAGATTTGGGGCTGATTTCCCAGCCTGAGCAGCAGGGGCCCCGAGAGGCCAGTTCACCTAGGGCGCTGATGATGGAGGGGGTGGTCCAGCCACTTGTTATTACCATTTACCCCCCCTTCCGGAGAGCCTGGTGGGCTCAGATGGACAGCGCTAGCACCCTAGGAGGCAGTTTTGGCACTTTCACAGTTCCCGAGGCAGTTAAAAAATGGGATAAAGTGGTCACTGAGGAAATCGATTTGGGCAATTGAGGCAAGGTTTTGGCATTTGGTCTTCACAGAGGTCTTCCAGGGTGGCATCACTATCTTCCAATCAGTTTTCACCATGTGGGTATGCCCAGATTGATCACAGGAGGACATTTACTGATCGACTGTCATGGATTCTGAGGACAGTTTTGATCATTTACATTATATTGGACATATTTTATTATTTTATTGTGCCTTGGGGATGAGCTAGTAAGGATTGATGCCTCCTAGCCCCACCATGAGCTTATTTGGTCATGTCCTAGTCACCATGAGGTGGATTTTGGTACTTATCTTTCTCTAGTGGATGACGTCACCCTCTTATTGTACCATTTAGTGAGGGCGCTATTGTTATTTTGAGTGATCCATGTGATATATTGTTATGGGTCATCTTAGCCATTGATTGTATGATGAGATCTTTTAATCTCAACCACCCATTTGATGTAGTATTATGGAGTGGTATAGGGTTTTGGTCTTTATTATCCTATATAAGGAGGAGACCCCCCATTGTAAAGCTCACCTTTGGAGCTCTGGAATATTGGAATAGAAGATTTTTTGTGGAGCACATCTCTCTTGCATTGTGGATTCTCTTGCATATTGAATATACAGTATCTCTTCTATGTATCATTGTGGATTTTTGTGCTTTTACTAATCTTTTGACAGGAAAGTCGAATTGGAGAGAGGAGGGCGACTTCATGAGGGTTATTGTTGGAGGGATCCACATATTCTCTCTTGGGTTGATCTTGTGACAGGGAGTATCATTATTGTATCTTCGTGACATAGTTGATGCTTTCTACTACATCTTTCTACCATTTTCATAATCATCTTGCTTGACTTGTTTCTTTGATCTTGTCTTGTAGGAGGAGGACGATTTGGCTATCTTGGAGAAGGACGTTTTGGTTGGAGCACTTGGATCTCACTCTTGAATATACACATAGGAGAATGCTATCAATTTGCAAGGTGGCCACAAGCAATTGAGGTAAGATCTACAAGGTATGTGCCTCTTTCATCCATTCTATCTTCATTGGTCATAAAACCCTAATCAATTAAAACCCCAATTTTGGTATTTCTTAGATCTACTTAGATCTAGCCTTGCATTTGAAGAGAAATTGAAAACCCACCTCTATAGCATCCACCTCTAGTTGGATCTATAGTTTGGTGGTGATTGGCTAAAATTTGACACACTTTTCAATGCAAAAAGCCCTCTTGAACCAAATCGCACTTCCCTAAGAGAGGCTTGTTGGGTTAGATCTAGCACATGGGTACGTAAGATCCCGCTTGATTTGAAATCTAGACACTTGATAACCTACCCCCACATCCTTACTTTGGTGAAAACTACCTTGTGGACATCTCTCCATGTTTTAAGGGGTTAAAACCCCCTTTTGATCTTTTTGGCACCTTAAAACTTAGATCTACTAAGATCTAGCCCTTGGATTGACTTGATCTTTTGAACATACATAGATCGGGGTACTAGTATCCCGGATCTACATTTTGGTGGCCATTGGACTTGATTTGGTCCACCAAAACCCACTTTTGGGCCTTCCTTGAGCAAATCGCACCCCCTTGAAAATCTGAGTTTGTCCACTTCTAGGAGGTGGGTGTTTGAGATTTTTGTGGATTTGGAATCCCCATGCCTTGAAACCTAGGTTTATACTGTCTTTTTTTCATGATCCGCCTTGGGGGTTGCATTCCTTGTTTCAAGGGATTGTGGTCCACTTAGGGTAATCACTTAAAAACCTAGATCTAGTAAGATCCAACCATTGGATCTCATCCAACCCACTTGACTTGGCTTCTAGGTGTCCCGATCTACACTTTGACATACTTCTTGACTCCATTAGCCCACTTAACAAGGCACTAGTCCATCACCAAGCAAGTCGCACTCCTTGGGATTTGTGTCAAACCCTAGATCTAGTACATGGGTATCCTTGTAATCAACTTAAACTCATAGATCTAGCCTATATCTAACCTATAGTACCAACCTCACACCTAACTTCACCTTGTGGGCCTACCTAGAATCATTTCACACTTCCCAAGAAAACTAGACCCACTTGTGTAAATACATGGTACTATACCTAGTCATCATACCCCATCATGTGGCCTAAACCATACATAGGTTGAAACATTAACAATCTCTTACACCTCCCTCAACCATACCTTAACCCTTAGGTCCACTTAGCCTTGCATTGGTTTCCGTAACTCATTACTTACCTACCCTTAGAAACCTTTGTTTTGGTCCAATCAACTGTAATTGGGGTATAGGGTCTCCCCCTTGGTCTAAGTTGCACCTTGACCTAAAGCGAAGAGTGCCTCGGTTGACGTGACTCCCACCTGCATTGGGAACCGTGGCATCTCTTGGGTCACCTCTTTAGTTGCCTAACTCCTCTACCGTCCCGGATGGGATACCTCTAGGGGCAACTACAAGTTGTGTGATAACAATTACCATGAATTGTTTTAGGATGTTTGAGAGTAGTTTCAACCTCATTAGACTTCATATGCAAAAAGATAAATTTTAGGTCCCATTCAAAATTCAACAGATTCAACAATATTTAGGGTTTCAAGATTGCAACATTTCCATTGGATTCTATCATGTATGAGGGTAGGGGATTGGCATTTAATCAAGCGCATCAACCCTTCTATGTACCTCGATGTTGGTGGTGCTGATTGTTTAAGTCCTTTGTCATGACCTTAGTAAAAATGTACCCTTCACTCAAGCAAAATTACTTATTAAGCATGTGAAGTACTTTCTAATAGCAAAAAAACACTAATAGCAAAAAACCCAACCTTAGTAATCATTAGTAACATTAAATGGTCATATTAAATTCTTAAATCAAAAGTGGGATTCTCCTTATCTTTCATTTTCTGTCCTTTTACTTAAATTTTTAACATTACCATGAATTGTTTCAGGATGTTTGAGAGTCGTTTCAACCTCATCAGACTTCATATGCAAAAAGTAAAATTTTAGGTCCCATTCAGAATTCAACAGATTCAACAGTATTTAGGGTTTCAAGATTGCAACATTTCCATTGGATTCTATCATGTATGAGGGTAGGGGATTGGCATTTAATCAAGCGCATCAACCCTTCTATGTACCTCGATGTTGGTGGTGCTGATTGTTTAACTCCTTTGTCATGACCTTAGTAAAAATGTACCCTTCACTCAAGCAAAATTACTTATTAAGCATTTGAAGTACTTTCTACCTTTTTTTAATGCTTGCATTAGGAGGTTTCATCAAAATTGTAGGGTGTCTACTATGCACAATCAGAGTCTAGACTAGTAGTACCATATGATAAGATTGTAGACACTAGACTATAGTTATTGATTAGTACTATGCTTATTTTTAAACTGTAGGGGCCATTTAGAGCCTCTTTGTTGATGTATTTTGGTTCAGAGATGAATTGTACTTGGTGGTATTTTGGCTATATGCACCCATAATTGCCATATACACGAGAAAATTTGCATATTTGTGTATAATGGTTTGGATTCATATGGATGCACATGAATATACATATTTTTTTACAAAATTTGAATATTTTATGTAGTTTTTGGTCGAACGGTTTTTTTCTGGTTCCGGTCCGATTCAAATTTTTGGGTTTTGCCAGTTCGATGACTGGTTCGTCCTTGATAACATTGCTCTATACACATGCCAAAAGAGAATCAAGTGGAGTGTTACACTAACAATGATAAATAACCATGCTAAACTATCAACCAAGTGTCTAGGATCAAGGGCGCTCGAAGGAATACCCATCATAAGCCATCCATAAGTGTGAGGCACACCCAAAGAGCTAGAACGCTCCAATGAAAACCAACCCTAAGTAATCTCTCATAAACTACTCCAAATGGGCTAGAGTGCTCCACCAAATATAGTAGTAAATAGTTCCAAGATGTCATTCATGTGCTAAGAAGCAAGAGCACTCCAATAAATATGTGAGTATATCCCCAAAACATGTGTTAGAGCTAGAGGGCTCCATGGAAAATCAACCATGAATCATCCCTAAGTGTGAATCTAAGGCACACTTTGTTAGAGTTTTATGTTGTGGTGCCCTATCATTGTTTTTACCCTTGTTTGTTTTGCAGAAATTGGGGTTTGCATGTTGGTTCCATTCGATCCCTCCATTCTCTTATGAATCTTAACACCTTGATACCAATTTTGAAACATTATATATTTATGCATCTCTTCTATTTCATATTCACTGATATGCTAGATGGGTCGAATAACTCCCTTGACTATATGAATTTGCAAGTGTCCATTGGTTTCTCTCTACTGTGATGAAAACAATTTGAGAACCTATTCTATTCTCAGTTCATTCTTGTCAGTTAACCTTAACTGATTTGAGTCTTAGAAAATATTTGTACAAGTACAGCCAATTACAAAGATTTAGTTTATTGATTGTTGGTCTGGTTGTGTTGAGAGGTGTTTTCAATAGCCTAATATGAGGGAGATGTGTAATTCCTTCCATGTTCAACATGGAGTTGACATGTGGCATTTAAAAAATATTAATAACGAAAAACATATTTCAATGTTGACCATAAATAAAATATTTCAATTTTTTCCTTATTAAAATATTTAAATATCAACTCTCTCTCTCTCTCTCTATATATAGAGAGAGAGAGAGAGAGTAATTGAGATCAAACATTGAATAAAATTTACATAGAAATATAAAACACAATGCCAAAAACATTGAGATAATAAAATGAATATGATTACAATATGACTAGAATAAATGAAAGGCCATAAATATCCCAAAAGGATGGACATTTATTGCTAGAGACAAATATAGGATTCAAACACATTATCAAAGGAAGTTATACAATGAGAGATTCTCAAACTCAGTTTTACTTTTACCAAAGGAAGTTATATAATGAGAGATTCTCAAACTTAAACTTTAAGAAGCAGTGACTGTAAGCAGCATAGATCCATCTTAACTCCGGATCAATCATGTACCGAGAGGGATCAAATCCATTGAGGTGCAAACCTTTATTAATATTTTGTTCTCTAAAAAGGGTCTGCACCTCGATGGATTTGATCTCTCTCGACACATGATAGATCCGGAGTTAAGATGGATCTACACTAGTTCGTTGTTAGTTAGTAGGTTTTGGTTGTGTAATGGGATTTGATGGGTAGACAGAATTGCTGATTGACATGGATGATCAAAATCATTAAAGCTCATTATGAATGTTTAGATCTGTATTGGGTTAGATTTATCTCTTATTTCTTGAAGGTCAAATATTTTATTCATAGTTTCATGCTGGAATTGGCAGGGATCCTACTTTGGTTTCAGAGGCTCTACATTTTAGGTATGAAACTCAATTATTATTTTTTATTTCACATGTGGAACGAGAATAAATCTTTTTGTTTGTGCATCACTCTAGTTTTTTTTAAAATTTTAGCTCGTGGTTAACATTTCTTACCTTGAGTAACTAGCATTAACCTCTACTGAATGTTGTCAAATGTCAGAAATTTGTGTGGCAGAAGGTTCCGGCTCTAGAGAATTTCATATAATCATAAATGGTTGGTGCAAAACAGCTCACATGGACTGGATATAGAAAGCATTTATATGTTAAATAACATTTGTAGTATAGCCCATTTTGTCTACTTGGCTTGTTGCTATAAAATTTAAATAATGTTAACGCTTGGAAACTTTTGCACCAGATTCTTATTATAAGTCTTATTAATAATAAAAATGGCATTCGTCGATGGTTTTCGAAAACAGTTGTAAATGTCTTAGCAGTAGCCAATTAGATCAGTTGTGAATGTCTTAGCAGTAGCCAATGGAACCATATGGTAACATGGTATGAAAGCATATGCAAGTACGAGGGACCAAAGATTTTGGTATGAGAAAGTATGGGGAGGTACACTAGTATATGAGAGACCAATTAAAATATGGGAAGGTACACCAGTATATGTCAATATATATGGAGAGAAAATGTTGTTAAACATTATGGAAATGGAAATCAAATATCCAATAAAGTACATATCTGATCTTGTAAAATTTCACATTTCCCAACCCAGTTTCAAGTTTCACTGAATGTCAGTTTAATGCCCAAACCCATTCATCATTGACTGCTAAAAATGAATTTTAATTCATAAACAAATTCAGAAATTGAAACACATGAGGAAATTTCTAACTTATGAACAGAATTAAATGTCTCTGCCTCGAATTCCATGCCAGAAATTCTGTGCAAGGGCTGTATGGAACAGTACAGATTTCCTTGAATTCTGTGCTGTGGTACAGTCAGGTTACCTCGATTTTTGTGCTTAATTCTGCCTGGAAAATTGTGCCAACAAACAGCAAGTCACTCCTCAATTTTTGTGCTACTCAGCCTGAAATATTGTGCTGTACGGACTCCTCTCAGCCTGTACGGAACTGCTGCATTAAATGCTGGTACCTTCAACCTCGAAAACTGTGCCTTCTGCGTTGAAATTTGTGCCCTTTCTCTCTAATGTTCGAGTGCCTTGAAATTCATGCCCTCTACTTTCTCTCTCCTGCGCTCTCCTCTTCTCCAAAATGCTGACTATTTGTGACCTTATGGCCGGTGAACTATGTGAAACGGGAACTAGTGAACCTGTAACCCGTGAACCTGAACCTGTACTCGGTGAACCTGTAGACTGTGTCCCTGAACCTGAAGCACCTGAAACCTGTGGACTAGTCACCCCAGATATCTGTGACCCTACACTCTGTGAAGCTGGACTCTGTGAACTGCTCACTTGAGGTGTGGAAGCCTGCTACTCCCCCTGCTCTAACTCATGAGACTTCCGGAAGGCCCGCTCCTCCTCAAATATCACCTCCCTCCTCACACCAACTCTCCTCTGTGAAGGAAGATATATGCGGAAGGCCTTCAAAGTCTCATCATACCCCATAAAAATGCCCTTTTCTGGCATGGTCTCCAACTTTGTTCTCTTCTCTGAAGGGGCGCGAGAGTAAGTCAGACAACCAAATATCCGAAAATGGCCAACCTCAGGCTTTTTCCTTGAAAAAGCCTCCTCAGGAGTAATACACCCCAAGGCATGGTGTGGACTCCTGTTCTGAATGTATACAGCAGTACTGCAAGCCTTAGCCCAAAGAAAGAAAGGTAAACTCTGATCATGAAGCATCGCTC
Source organism: Larix kaempferi (assembly GCA_027924585.1). Classification (NCBI taxonomy): domain Eukaryota; kingdom Viridiplantae; phylum Streptophyta; class Pinopsida; order Pinales; family Pinaceae; genus Larix; species Larix kaempferi. The sequence goes on from BSBM01000841.1 coordinate 14,207,914, forward strand.
TCGCTGCACCCACAATGGCCTTATTCTTCCTCTCTGCAACCCCATTCTGCTCTAGGGTATATGGAACTGTCAACTGTCTCCTGATCCCCTCCTGTGCACAAAACTCATTGAAAGCATTGGAGGTATACTCACCCCCATTATCTGATCGCAACACCTGAACCATCCTCCCTATTTGGTTCTCCACAAGAGCTTTGAACTCTTGGAACCTCTGCAAGACTTCTTCCGACTTCTTGCTCTTCAGAAAGTAAATCCAGGTCTTTGTCGAGAAGTCATCAATGAATGTGACATAATACTCAAAATTAGTCAATGAAACAAAAGACATAGGACTACATAAATCAGAATGAACCAGATCAAGTACCCCTGCCGATCTATTGTCACTGCTTGGAAAAACAGTCTTGGTGTATTTTCCAAGAGCACACCCCTTGCACACATCACTATGCTCTGTGCTTAACTTAGGCAAACCAGTCACCATATATCTCAAAATCCTCAGAGCTGGATGATGCAAGCGGGCCATCCTCCTATGCCATAAATCGCATAGATCAGAACTGTTGTTGCTACTGTGTGCCAAGGCATGAAGGGGCTGAAACAAGAGCTTGTACAGTTTCCCACATCTGACGCCAATCACAATAGATGTAAAATCTGTAGATCCCCTGGGATGAACGTGTACATACCCATCTCGGAAGTACACTCCAAATCCCCTATCCTCGATTGTGGAAACTGATATCAAGTTCTTCTTCAGCCTAGGGACATACAAGACATCCTTCACTATCATGGACTCTCTGGACTCCCTCTAAAAGGAAATATACCCATGTCCAACTGCCTTAACAGTAGTGTCATCTCCAAGCACCACCTCAAGATCCAAGCCAGTCTCAGTGAACTCAGTGAAAAGATCACGTACACCTGTCATATGGCTGGAAGCCTCGCTATCAATGTACCAAGTGCTAGTGGTAGATGCACTCAACGAATGGCCAGCAAACAGTGAATGCTCTCTCTCATGCTCTCCCTCTGTGCTGGTAATGGATGCATACAATGAATGATCAACAAACAGGGAAAACTCTTTCTCGAACCTAGCTATATACTCCTCTGTCGAAGCTGCTGTCTGTTGCTTCTTCTTCTTATTCGGACACTGTCCAACATAGTGCCCGAACTTCTGACAAGCAAAGCACTTGACTTTGCTCAAATCCTTCTTCTGATCACCTTGCTGTTTAGCACCACCCTTGGACTTCTTCTTCTTGCCTTTAGCTGTCAAAACCACATTCTCTTCATCTTCCTCACTGTTGGATGAAATCCCTTGCACATATCTTCTCCGGGTCTCCTCCTGAATGAAGTCATCCCAAAGACGATCCCATGAAGGCATATTCTCTCTGGCTACAACACCATTCACAAAATCAACCCATGGCTTGGTCACGCCATTCAAGGCTGTCCGCACTAGCTCACTGCCAGCAACAACCTCCCTAATTGCACTTAATTCATTTCTCACCTGAGTAATTCTAGTAAGATAAGATGCAACATTTTCAGATTTGGCCATTTTGATGCTTTTAAGTTTCTCTCTCAAAGCCATCTTGTTCTTATTGGAACTCTCGTACAGTCTGGTTAAGGCATCCCACATTTGATAAGCATTGTCCTTACCAGTCATGTGCAGAATCACATGGTCCTTCACTGCATCAAGAATAATTCTTTTAGCCTTGATGTTCTTCTTCTCAAAGGCTGCCTTTGCTGCTGCATCTGTAGGCACTGTCACAGGATTGGCTTGTGTGCTGTACACAATGTCCCACAGCTCATTCTCCTTCAGAAGCAAAGTAATCCTTGCTTTCCACGGATTGAAATTAACAGCTCCATCCAGTCTGTCCTCCACCCTCAACCCTGCAGCCATGACCGTCACACTGAAAACACAAGTCCAAAATCTGCCTAGTGAACAAAAACAGTCCCTCTCTACTAGTCTGAAAATTTGCCTGTGTATTCTTCTCGACTTCTCTTCAACCACAACTTTGATACCATGTAAAATTTCACATTCCCCAACCTGGTTTCAAGTTTCACTGAATGTCATAGTTTAATGCCCAAACCCATACATCATTGACTGCTGAAAATGAATTTTAATTCATAAACAAATTCAGAAATTGAAACACATGGGGAAATTTCTAATTTCTGAACAGAATTAAATGGCCACACAGTAAAAAATCAGACTCAGGATTTTTGGGCAAATACCCCAAGGAAAACCCCCTAAGGGAACAACTTGTGACAGAGATTTTATTTTTCTGAGAAAAATTTACAGCAATACATTTCCAACTTACCTCAACAACCGTGCCCACACTTATACTCGAAAAGTGTCAATTGCTGCCTCGAAAACTGTGCCTTCTCTGCCTCGAATTTCATGCCTCGAATTCTGTGCTGTGGTATGGTCAGGTTACCTCGATTTTTGTGCTTAACTCTGCCTAGAAAATCGTGCCAGCAAACAGCTAGTCACTACCTCGATGTTTTGTGCCTCAGCCTAGAAAATCATGCTGTATGGACTCCTCTCAGCCTATATGGAACTGCTACATTAAATGTCTGTACGGCCTCAATAAATACTGGTACCTTCAACCTCGAAAACTGTGCCTGCTGCATTGGAATTTGTGCCCTTTCTCTCTGCTGTACGAGTGCCTTGAAATTCGTGCTCTCTACCTTCTCTCTCCTTCTCTTTTCCAAAATGCTCATTGAAGAATGAATGTGTGCCTCTTCCCTTTCTTGGCCTTTTTGTTCATTCAATGAGTTAAGTGAACCATCACAAGATCCAAGGGCCTAAATTGAATTTTGAGATGGAAAATCAAGGCCCAAATTGAATTTTGAGATGGAAAATCAAGCGTTGAGTAAAAATCACTTTTCCTAACCTAAAAAATTAAATTCTCTCACTTCCTCACTAAATATTCATTTTATATCTCATAAATTTAACTCGACTTCAAAATATATGAAATTAATGCTAAGGGTCATGTTACTTTCCCCATTTAATGACCTAAGCACAAAATCACAGAGTCACTAGGGAACACCTCCAAGATTAAAAAAAAATCAACCGATCAGGCCCAAGGTTTCAAATTTTGTTTAAAAATTTTACAATCACTTATACGAGTAAAAAACTCCAGGAATTCAAATACTCCAAAATATGTATGATGAAACCGATAATGTGATCAAATCTAGAACCTCTAGCATCAATTCATAAGTTGGCACATTAATCCGCAAATCAGTTCGATTTGAAAATCCTTGGTCTATAGGTGGGATTTGGCAAGAACTAAACCACTTTGAATTCAGGGAAAAGTGTGCACTCTTCAACAACAGACAGAACTGACCCAGAAAACCTTTTATTTCTGGCACAAAATCCCCCTGCACGACAATTTAAACAGAGCAAAAGTTTGAAACCAACGAATTGAAAGAAATCTAATCTGAAATCAGAAAGGAAGTTGTAGATTTTGGGGGAAATGCTTTACATTTTGTGGTCAAAGAATCATGCAAACATTGTATTTGTCTTAAAATCTGGTACCCTTCAACCTGTCTTGAATTGCTCTCAAAGGAATGAGCGATTTTTTTGTTTTAAACCCAAGGGTTAAGGGAAGGTGCTATTTTGATATTTGTCAATTTTATTTGGTATATTTTGCCATTCTGGTTTGGGCTGAGTTGTTGTATTGAAAGGATGAGTAATTTTGCAGCGACGTTATAAGGTTATCTGGTTATAAACAGTGAGTTTATCTGGTTTGATAAAGTATCACCGAATTTTCTAAAATAGATGTATGGAAAGAGAAGTTCAGCCCTGACCTGTAAATGAACTAGCAAAATTTGACACAGCTTAAGAGATAACTCAAACTCGGATAATACAAATAGTTATAAAATAGCCACATTTGATTAAGAAAAAGAAAATTCCATTATTATATCAAACTCGGATAATACAAATAATTATAAAATAGCCACATTTGATTAAGAAAAAGAAAATTCCATTATTATATTATTGCCCAAACAACACAAAATATCGAGACAAGGTTAAAGTTGATATATATAATATGGAAAAATAGCCACATTTGATTAAGAAAAAGAAAATTCCATTATTATATTATTGCCCAAACAAACAAAATATCGAGACAAGGTTAAAGTTGATATATAGAATATGGAAAATATCAGTACATATTTAATTTTCATATATGTAATTTGTTTCACGACACATGTATATTATGTTTCGATTTTGATGAGATTAAGTTTAGTTTTATATTATATTATATTTGTTCTTTATTATTTTGAATTTAGTATATTTTGTATTTTATAATTATTATTAGTGTGGTTAATATATTTTGTATTTATTTTTATTTTTTTTTTGGGGTGATTGGGTTTAAATTGATTATTTATCCACTTTATATTGTATTTTATTGGATATTTAGCATATTCTTATAATTTTGTATTTGTATATATAGTAGTACAAATGAGTGGAAATAGTGTATACTTTGTCTTTTCATATTTGTAGGTTTATTTTCATGTTTTTTGTATGGGTATATTTTTGGTATGTTCTTATGTCTCAGTTATTTTTGATCATTAGCTTTATTCATCTTAATGGTTCTCATCTTTTGTATTTACTAGATCCAAAACAGTTAAGGTTTATACGATTAAGGTTTTGATAATTTTTTTGTCTTTTACCCTATATTAGATCTACTCTTTTCAACAAGCGTCAAATTTGTGGAGTTGCACATTTTGAGCAATTACCAGTCGCCACCCCTTTTTGCTTCATATGAGGATCATTTAGTGTTAGGGTTGTTTATCTACTTGGAATCACATCCATTAACTAGGTACTATTATAATTTTCTTAGTGTATCATGGTCTTTTTGATAACTTCCTTCTTGTTGTAGCATCCAATAATAACTCTCCATTCTATCGAAAAGCATGCTCTTGATGACCTTCATTTGTTTTGTGTGGGTTAAAGTAGTGGCAACCCCCTTATAGTGTCCCTACGTCATTGTAGGGCATGATTTAGAGAAATGACTCTGAAAATAAATTTAGAAAAGAGTAGATGGTTGGTTGATCTTAGCTTTGATCCAACATAACTCTTGTTAAAAGCTCTAATAAATTGGGAGTCTCGAGCTTTACCCTTCAATTCTTTGTTGAACAAATGCAAGAGTAATGAAAACTATTATTTGAAACATCTGTTACTCAACATCAACATGCCCAACATCAGGGGTTTTATGCTAAAATGGTGTATGATATCATGAGTATGTTCCAACAACTCATCACCCATCAACAACAAGGTTGACCACAATCTCAACCTCAACCTTGATGGTGAATGACTTATCATCTTCGATCAAGTGGTAATGGTTAGCTTTTCTTATAAAGATAACATCCCTTGCATACATATAGGAGCTTCCCAACACTACACGACATGCATAAAATGGAATCACATCTACTTCTACTTGAGATATGCATTAATAACCAATTTAAGCATACTCTTTTTGTTAATTTTCATCTCTACTTCCTTATTTACGCATCCTAACTGGATGATGATGGTCATGTACCTCTAAACCAAGTGTACTCATCGAGTCCTCCGCTATGAGATGGGCTTGCATATTAATGTCGAACAAAGCATATATTTTTGTGTTTCTGACTTGTATCTAGATCTGGAAGAGTTATATTATGTTCTTCTCTTCATTATTATGGAGGTTGCTAATGTTTAGCTACCTATGCACTATGGAGCCATTGGAGTTAGGGTTTGTGAATTAACCCTAGGTTGTACAAGTTAAGAAGGAAGAGAAAATGAGATGTCTTGCATGATTCCAAAGAGGACCTGCCAGTGATGATTTTGGCTTAATGGAGTATTTGTTGGAGCTTGGGATTTTCTTGGTTTTCCATAGATAAGGTTTTAGAAAGATTGGAATATTAAACCAGCTTGTGATAAGTTGTATGTACATGTATTGCATTCTTCTTTATATACATGAATTTTTCAGCTATCCAAAATTGTCTCATTGCATATTTGATTTTCAACTATCTTTGCCTTCATAGGTTGGTACTTTTGAATGCTTATATGTCTTGTTTATTTGACATAAGTTAAGGATGAAATTGTTAATGGTTTTAACATTAATCTTGAATATAATAGGGTAGATTTATTGCTATAATGGGTATTGTCATAAAGTGATTTTCACATCTAGTTTATGCTTGAAAAATTTGCTCTTAAGAGTTGAAACTTCTTGCGATAAATTTGCTATCTTTTCTCTTGGAATGCCTAATGTATTGGGGTTGTTGTGAAGTGAAATATTATTTGTTGTATGCCATTTCATATTATATATGAATTCAAACTAAGGCCGATAATTCAAAGTGACTAAATCTAGAAGGTCTTTAGTAAAGCGGTGAAATTTATGAATTTGCATTATCTTCCATATATAATAAATTTCTACAACTTCGAGCATATTCTTTTCACTGACAAAGTGTCCACAAACACAAGTTTTATTAATAAGGAGGAAAATAATTATTCATACGCACATTTTTTATTAATAAAAAGATAATTAATTACATCATAGACGTGAGGGCTAAGAACCAAAAAATCTACCTCATATGAAATACAAAATGGGTTTAAATAACCCAAGACTAATAACTAAAATACCGTTACCAAAACTAACTTAAGGACATCTCACATAATCACGTGAGTGTGTAGGTGTCCTTTTACAATAATGTTTCTTAAAACATTTATTAAACTAAAGTTCTAAACCTAACATTTTGGATCATAGCTTCTAACAATCTCTCCTTTGATCCAAAATTTCTTTAGAACAGATATCAAGTTCATTTGTGAACTCAGTGAATTTAATATTTACAAGATATTTGGTGAAGAACTGCCCAGTTTGATCTTCTGATGGACAATATTTTGGCTTGATGGTTTCCTTGATGAAAAGAGTTCGAATGTAATGATACTTAGTATCAACATGTTTTGTCTTCGAATGAAAAACTAGACTTTTGGATAACTTGATGGTTAATTAACTGTCGATGAACAATGAAGTAGATTCCTTTTGAACAACTTTAAGATCTCGTAAAATCTTTTGTTGCCAACTTTTTCACAAGTTGCTTCCCAAGCATAAAATATATTATGCTTCTACTGTAGAATTTGCAGTTATGTCCTTCTTTTTACAACTCCAAGACACAGTAGCTAATCACATATTCATTAAGTAACCTGAAGTAGATGCCCTACCATCAACATCTCTAGCAAAATATGCATCTGAGTAGCCAACAAGTCTAAAAAATTTGTTCCTTTTAAACTTAAGTCCACAATATTTTGTTCCTTGAAGATACATAGTATTGTTTTCACTGCATTCCAATGACTTTCTCTGGATTTCTGCATATGCCTTGAAAGGATGCTAACTGAAAAAGATAAGTCTACCCGAGTATTAGTCAGGTAGATCAAAGTCGCAATTAATTGTCGATACTTGGTATTGCTAACAAGTTCTTCCCCTTCAAACTTAGAAAGTTTTAAGTCTTGTTCCATGGGAGTGATGGTTGACTTGCATTCCTCTATTCCAAACTTCTTCAATAATTTGAAAACATACTTAGTTTGTGAAATAAATATGTTTCTTTCTCTTTGAATAACTTCAATTCCAAGATAGTAATGAAGTAAGCCCAAGTCTATCATTTCAAAACCTGTTTGAAGTTCTTGTTTCACTTGAGAAATACGATCATCATTACTACATGTTATCAACAAATCATCAATGTACATAACCAAAATGATTAAGTTGTTTTCTTGGATTGAAACATACAAACTATCATCTTACTCGTTGCAGAGAAAACCAATTTTATGTAAATAGACATCCATTTTAGCATAGCAAGCTCTAGGAGTTTGTTTTAACCCATACAATGCCTTAAGCAATTTACAAACCTTCCTTTCTTTTCTTGGAATCTCAAAACCAAGAGGTTGAGTCATATATACATCCTCCTACAAATCACCATTTAGAAATGCACTCTTTACATCCATTTGGTGCACTTTCCATCCATTCTGTACAACCAAAGCTAGCACAACCAAGATAGTATTTCACTTAGTTGTTGGAGCGAAGGTTTCTTCATAATCAATCCCTTCTTTCTAAGTAAACTCCTTTTCCACCAATCTTGCCTTGTACTTATAAACTTCACCATTTGCCTTGTATTTAATTATATAAACCAACTTACAACCAATGGGTTTTAACATCCTTTGGACACTTAACAATATTCCAAGTCGGATTTTTTATAACTGCATCATATTCACATTGCATCATTGCCCTCCATTCATCATGTTCAACTGCCTCTGCAAAGTGGATGGATCAATAGCAAAAAGAGAAACAAATTGTGAACCCAAGTTCCATCGATTCATTTTAGAACTCCTTGTACATGTTTTATGTTTCTCATCAGACTTAACTTCTTTAAGTAACTTAGTTTCCCACTTTGGTGTCTTGTGTGCAACTTGAGATGGCGATGAAATACCTTCCACAAAACTGTTATCAATGTTAACTTGAGTTGAATCTTCTAAGTTAACTTGTCCACTTTCTTCATCTGCAACCTATTCATTTGAAGTCCAAGTCATATCAAACCATTGATCATCCATTGATTTGTTTAAGTGTTGCATTCGTTGTTGTTCCTTAGTTGCTTTTTGCTTTAAGTGACTAAGTTGATTTTCAATTTCTTTGGCACTCTGTCTCATAAAAAATAACATCTATGTTGATAATAAATTTTCCATCTGATAAAAGTCTACCCGTTTTTTTGTTCAAAATAACCAATTAGAATACATTTCATACTTCCAGAATCTAACTTTGTTCGCTTTTATTTTGGAACAATGGCATAACAAACTGGACCAAAAACTCTAAGATGTTTAATCATAGGTTTGAATCCATACCATGCCTCATAAGGAGTAATTCCATTTAAAGATGAAGAGGGGGACTGATTTTCCAAATAAACTATTGTATGTACTGCCTCGGCCCAATAACTTGAACTTAATCCTTTGAAGAACATCATCACTCTTTCCATACCCAATATTGTTCGATTCATTTGTTTTGTAACTCCATTTTGCTGTGGAGTATAGAAGTTAGTCAATTGCCTCCTAATTCCTTTTGCCTGACAATATGTTAAGAATTCATTTGATGTGAACTCACCACCATTATCAGTTCCCAAATTGGCAATTTCCTCCTTAGTTGCATTTTCAACCAAATTCTGAAAAAGACAAAAACTTTGCAAAAGCCTTTGATTTCTGCTTCAAAAAATACACCCAAACCATCCTGCTAAAGTCGTCAATAAACAAAAAAAAATATTCGCATCCACTAAGTGAAGTTTCCACTGTCCAAATGCCCACAAATATCATTGTGTACAACTTGTAATCTCCTAGTTTCCATCCAAGTGCTTTTGGGAAATGCTATGTTGATGTATTTGTAACTTCGGAAGATATTCTTCTATGTATTAACATTTGTACTTTATTGTATATCCCACAAAGATGTATTATTCCTCTGATTGGAAGTGTCGTCATTTGTATTTGTAAGTGTCACAAGTTACATTGTAAGTGTTGTCATTTGTATTGATGGGTTATTAGACCACCAGTGTGGGGACGACCCTGATTAGGTCATGTGGTTGGGTTATTAGGCTTGATTAGCAAGTCGACCTGAGTGGATTATTGGCAGGTCAAGTCAGTGTATAAATAGAGAGGTTGTGTCTCTCATTTATCTCATTCACTCACTTCTCAAGCTCGCATAGCTAAGAGAGAAAGTGGTGCACTAGTGGAGGAGGAGGAGCATCTGCTAGAGACATCTTATTGGGTTTGATCCTTGTGATCTTGTTTTGTGGCTTATCTTATCTCTGAGGAAGTTGCGGGGTTTGTCGCCTTCTTGGTTTTCCCCGGTGAAACTCTGTGTCTCTTGTGTGATTTCTTTTGTGTCTATGATTGATATGTTGTAGAGATATGTTGTACATGTCATTCTCTTAGTGATCCTGAATGATAATGGAATGAAATTATCGAAAAATTAACATGGTATCAGAGCCGATCTAAGAAGAAGGCACTGTGCAGCTGCGGAAGCTAGGGCTTCTTAATATTTGGGTTTCTCTCCACAGATCATCAAAGGAAGGAGGCTAGATTGACTCTCCTAGCAAGGGTGCATCTTTCTGTCAAGACATAATTCAATTCTGAGCTTTTTCAGTTTTTGACCTAAAAATTAGGGTTTCCACAAAAAGTGGAATTTCCGAAATCTGAGACCATAGCTAGAAGCCCCTTGGAAAAATCAAATTTTAGAGCTTTGGATCGAACTTTTTGGTTGGGTGAAGCTCTGGGAAAATCAAACCCTAGTTTGGGGTCTTATCTAGTGAAGCCGAAAATTAGGGTTTCTGCAAAAGTTGGAATTTCTGAAATCTGAGACCATGGCTGGAAGCTCCTCTGAAAAATCAAAGTTTAGAGACCAAGATCGAACTTTTTGGATGGGTGAAGCTCCGAGAAAATCAAACCCTAATTCAGGGTCCTACCGAGTGAATCCCGAAGTTTGAAAAGCAAATTTGAGGGGTGAAACTTTGCAGGTTTCAAATTCTGAGTATACCAGCTTGATCAGCTCATCAAGGTGCATCTTCATATACTTTCAGAAGTTTGAAATTCAAAGTTTGAATTTTTAGGGTTTCTCTAACAAACCCTAATCCAGCTCCAGATCCAGTTTTCAGCAAATCAAGTGGTAAGACTTAAATCTTTTCTATATCCATTTGAAGTACTCTTTATGTCTCACCACACCAAGCTTGAGGATAAGCTTGAAAAGGCTGATAACTTCCGAGCCTGGAAGTATAGGATTGGGTTAATCTTAGAAGAGAATGAGTTGGACACTTACACAAGTGAAGAGGTTCTAGTTCCAGAGGGAGATGAGACTAAGGCTTCACACAAGAAGAACTTGGTCAAAACCAAGAGAATCATTGCTGATTCTATTAAGGACTATCTCATACCCCATGTGTCTTTCCTAAGGACACCTAAGGAGATGTTTGATTTCTTGACCAAGCTATTTGAAGGGAAGGACATAAATCAAAAGATGACATTGAGGAATCAACTAAAAAACATCCAGATCCAGAATGCAGAGACCATGCAGTCTTATTCTTCAAGGGTCTCCCAGATAAAAGAACAACTTAAAGCTGTAGAGAATGGAGAAGTGGTAATGACCACTCTTAATGGCCTTCCTAGGGCACGAGATTCCTTCATCCAAGGAATTTGTGCTAGGAAGAAACTTATCTCTTTCGGCAGGCTATGAGAAGAATGCTCACAGGAAGAAGCTCGGATTATAGCTCGAGAAGAAAAGATGGGGAATGAAGATCAAGCTCTCACAGCACATACCAAGGAGAGGACATTTTTCCTCAGATTGTCCTAAGAACAAAAGGAACAACAACAACAACTACTACAAGCAATCTGATAGGTATGACTTACATGTATGTTTTGAAATATGTTCATGATTAAGTTTATAATATGATTGTCTTCATGTTATTGAGTTTAGTAACAATCTTGTTTAATTTTAGACTTGTCTTATCACCCTAGTAAAAGTATGAATGCATGATAGAAGACATTCGTTGATTAGGGTTATGACACTTATAATTGTATTATGATTGTACTAATGCACTGTGGTGTTGTATGAGGAGAATGTTATCCGCTAACATGAAGGTACAAATCAAGTCCTAGATCAAGACCATAGTGACATGAAGACAAAGACTCATCCATAGTCATGGATCACATAGAGGTATGTATAATTTGGTTCTACAATGGTTAACTTATGAGTTATGCAGGTCATTGAAGAGAACAAGAAAAACATTGCTAGACATAACTAGCAAATATGATGACCATGTATGTTTTTCCTATATCAAGTTAGAATCCTATCCTATGTAAGGATCTTATACTTTTGTATGATTGATAATGATTACTCATGAAGTTACAAGTTTGAGTAATCTAGGGTTTATGCATATTATGTCTCTTACCTTGATTGATGATATGACTAACCAGAAGAATTCTATGGTCAAATATGAATATGCATGAGTAAGAGAAGTCTTCCCTAAAACATTGAATGCTAATGCTTATTATCTGTGTTTGAAATGATCATGACTATACATATTTAAGATTATTGTGTTTTGATAGTATTAAGATTATACTAATGAATGTATGATTATGTAAGAGATCTCGAGGATAACACAATGATGATACTAGTAAGCATGCATAGTGATTGAGGATGGATATAAGTTCAAGGACAGGTAATCCAGGAAGCAAAGATCAAGAGGGAGCACATTCCAGTAGTTCCTACAAGGAAGCAAAGATTGAGAGGGAGTCCACCCAACAAACAAACAAAGATGAGTATTTGAATTGTCATTTCTTGTATATTTGATTGTTTAAATAGTACTGTTCAATGATGTATATACTTATGTTCCTAGACTTAGGTTGTGTATCATGCATATTAGAATAATTGCATTAATGAACGGTATACCACTAATATGCATGTAATGGGTAAGTGGCCTATGGCACTGTACAACATTCCATTGCTACTTATCTAGAATGAAACCTCTTTGCTGACATGTTGGGAGTTGTGCACACTCTTAACAATGTTCTGGTAGAGATTGGGAGGCATCTAGAAAGTTACGGGATATGAATAAATGTTGTATTGAAACATTGGCTAAATTAATTGCATGACTGTATGACATATTTCTTTATGTGTAAGAATTTGTTCTGAAAACTATGAGATGTTTCTAATCATGCAATTTAACTTGTTTTGTAGGAAAGATCGTATACCATCACCTACAAAAGAAGGACTACAAAATTTACTCCAGCAACGAAGCTATCTATTGAAGAATCTGAAGTTCCCAGGATCCGTGATAAAGTAATGATCGAAGAGTACCAGTCGATCATGAAGAATGATGTTTGGATGTGGTCCTAAGACCCGAAGGGAAGTCTGTTGTGACTTCCAAGTGGATCTATAAGATCAAGCATGTTGTAGTTGGTAGCATAGAGAAATACAAAGCGAGATTTGTAGCTCGTGGCTTCTCCCAGAAAGAGAGAATAAACTATGAAGAGACTTTTGCTCCTATATCCAGATACACTTCCATCAGATTAGTACTTGCTCTGGCTGCAGTGATGAAATGGAAGATACACCAGATAGATGTCAAGACAGCTTTCTTGAATGAGTGTATGTGGAGCAGCCACTTGGTTTTGAGACACATGACAGGGAGTCATATGTGTGCAGGTTGAAGAAAGCCTTGTATGGCTTGAAGCAAGATCCTAGGACTTGGTATGGTAGGATAGACAGCTTTCTATCCAGTTTGGGCTTTACTAAGAGTAAAGCGGATTCCAACCTTTACTACAAGGTTGTGGAAGAGAATCCAGTGATACTACTATTGTATGTGGATGACCTATTTGTTACATGTGAGGATAGATTGATTGCCGACACGAAGAGAAAGCTTGTTGCCGAGTTCGAGATGAAGGACTTGGGGATGATGCACTATTTTCTAGGCATGAGGTGTGGCAGAATGCAGATGGGATCTTCCTTGGACAAGGGAAGTATGCAGTAGAGATCATGAAGAGGTTTGGGATGATGGACTGTAAGGCCATGGCCACACCTATGGCATCGAACCTGAAGCTTCTGTGTGATGCTTCATATGAGCCGGTTGATGTCACGGTGTATCGTCAGATGATTGGGTCCTTGATGTACCTGACGAACACGAGACCAGATATTTGCTTTGCGGTGAACACATTGAGCCAGTTCCTAATGGGTCCCAGAGGTGTTCACCTGGTTGCTGTAAAGCATATTCTGAGGTACCTGAAGGGTACAATTGATTATGGGCTCAAGTATGATGCGAATCAAAAGTTTAACCTGCAGGGTTATGTTGATTCAGACTGGGCGGGCAGTGCTACAGATAGGAAGAGCACTTCTGGGTGCTACTTCAGTATGGGATCAGGTGTGATCTTTTGGTTTAGCAGGAAGCAGTCCTGCGTAGCACTGAGTACAGCTGAAGCAGAGTATGTTGCAGTTTGTTCGACTAGTTGTGAGGCAGTATGGCTTCAGAAGCTCCTGTCTGAGCTATTTGATCTCCCATTGGATGCTACTGGTATCTTTTGTGACAACCAGAGTTGTGTGAAGCTGTCTGAGAATCCGATGTTCCACGACAGGTCGAAGCACATTGAGATCAAATATCACTATATCAGGGATATGGTGCAGAGAGGAGCAGTGAAGCTCCTGTATGTTGCGACGGATGAGCAGGTTGCAGATGTGTTGACGAAACCACTAGCCAGAGTGAAGTTTGAGTACTTCAGAGAGAGGCTTGGTGTTCTTCAGATTGAAGATACTTCGAGGAAGAAGTGATGGGACACATTTGCAGAATCCATTCCAAGCATGGTGAGAGGAGGATCCTTCCCATGGCTATGGATGTAAGCGCTGTGTGATGAGCATCAGGACGATGCTCCAGTTACTTCTTTGTATGATCAGTTGGATCATGTATTTGTATATGCATCATGTTGGATGCTTGGTATGATCAGGTGGATCATGTATTTATGTATGTATCAGGTAGATACTTGGTATGCATCAGATGGATGCATTGTATGATCAGGATGATCATGGATGACGAGCTTCAGGATGTTGCTCCAGATGATATGCATCAGGACGATGCAGTGACGATGATCAGGATGATCATGTGTGATGAGTATCAGGACGATGCTCTGGATGATATGCATCAGGACGATGCAGTGACGATGATCAGGATGATCGTGTGTGATGAGTATCAGGACGATGCTTTGTATGACATGCATCAGGACGATGCAGTGACGATGATCAGGATGATCATATGAGATGAGTATTAGGACGATGCTCTGGATGATATGCATCAGGACGATGCTATGCTGATGATCAGGATGATGTATGGTGAGTATCAGGTTGATACTCCGTGGCCATGGACAGGTTGCGGATGTAGCAGAGAAAAGATCCTGGGAGATCCTATAGTCTGAGCTAGGATGCTCTTTCGAGGTTTTGCTACGAGAGACATGTAATCAGCCCTGGAGATACGATAGGTTGAGCAGTAAGCTCGTAATCAGTCCTGGGATGCTCTGTAGAGTTCTTGCAGGTTGCAAGACACTCTTTAAATATTTTGCCTAACCACATGTAATTAGCCTTGGAGATCCAATAGGTTGAGCAGTAAGCTCGTAATCAGTCCTGGGATGCTCTGTAGAGTTCTTGCAGGTTGCAAGACACTCTTTTAAGGTTTTGTGGTGGAGGTCACATGTAATCAGCCCTGGAGATCCTATAGTCTGAGCTAGGATACTCTTTAGAGTTCTTGCAGGTCGCAAGACACTCTTTTAAGGTTTTGTGACAGTCAACAAGTAAAAGATCCTATAGTCTGAGCTAGGTTTTGTTGACGCACGTAATAAGTCCTAGTATCCACAGTATGGCCGGAGATGATGAAGACCTATAGGCTGTGGGCCTACACCCAGCATGAAAAAGGGTTGGCTCTGTAGAACTTCCTAGGACAAGTAGAATTCAGAGATGGCCCAGTGATCGAGATGTCGAGTACAGCGACAATGTTGATGATGATGTTCCGTGATCCAGTGATGATGATCCAGCTCCAGAATTGAAGACTTGCACCAATATGTATTGATGACCTGTGTTGACAGAATACCTTCCTAGTTAAGAGGGAATGTTGATGTATTTGTAACTTCAGAAGATATTCGTCTATGTATTACATTTGTACTTTATTGTATATCCCATAGAGATGTATTATTCCTCTGATTGGAAGTGTCGTCATTTGTATTTATAAGTGTCGCAAGTTACATTGTAAGTGTCGTCATTTGTATTGATGGGTTATTGGACCACCAGTGTGGGGTCGGCCCTGATTAGGTCATGTGGTTGGGTTATTAGGCTTGATTAGCAAGTCGGCCCCAGTGGATTATTGGCAGGTCAAGTCAGTGTATACATCGAGAGGTTGTGTCTCTCATTTATCTCATTCACTCACTTCTCAAGCTCGCGTAGCTAAGAGAGAAATTGGCGCACTAGTGGAGGAGGAGGAGCATCTGCTAGAGACATCTTATTGGGTTTGATCCTTGTGATCTTGTTTTGTGGCTTATCTTATCTCTGAGGAAGTTGCGGGGTTTTTCACCTTCTTGGTTTTCCCCTGTGAAACTCTGTGTCTCTTGTGTGATTGCTTTTGTGTCTATGATTGATATGTTGTACATGTCATTCTCTTAGTGATCCTGAATGATAATGGAAAGAAATTATCGAAAAATCAACATGCTAACCTTCTCTCTTTTCCAAAAATGCAATCTTGACATATTGCATTTTCCTTCTGAAAATTGGGTAACCCCTTTACCATTCCTTGTTTTTGAATTTGAACAAGATTATCAACATTCAAGTGACCAAAACGAATTTGCCACAATCTCACGGGTCTAATATTGGTCTCAATTGAACCAACAAAATCCTTCATTCTTAGAATGAATATGCCTTTCATTCTAAGAAGTTTTCCATCCTCATAACGTTTCATCACTATTTTGTATGCATCTTTAATTGAGTTGATTTTAAGTATCCCATTTTCCATCACAATTTGATGTCCTAACTCGCGAATCAAAACCAAAGACAACAATTTTTTTTTAAATATGGGAACAAACCAAACATTTGAGATCGTTCTTTCCCTAATTCTTGGTAAAAACACCTTTACTAAACCTTTTCCCTGTGGTATGTGAGTGGTGCCATCTTCTAAAAGAACTTAATTCAAATGAAATCTTGGTAATTCCAAAAGAAATATTTCCTGTATGTCATATGTTGAGTGGCACATGTATCCATGATCCATGCATCCTTAAAATCACTTCTAAAAGAATAAGTTGTTTGAACTAAGGTTGTTGCTTTTGATCATTGAAGTGTCGTAAAAAATATTCACAATCCTCACTATCCTCTATATTCACATATTGTATCTATGAAAACTCTTTCTTGTTTACAATCTTGTCATAAGAAACTCTACAATCGGAGGCATAATGTCCAATTTTATTGCATCGAAAACAAGTTACATGTTTCTTGTCTCTTCCTCTTCCACTAAATTGTGTGTGTTGGTTTCCTTCATCTTTTGAACTGTTCTTAATCCAAGTCATATCACCTCTACCTATGCCTCTTCCTCGGCCTCTTCCGTTTCCATGGCCTTGACCACAACCTCGATTTGAAGACTGAAAAAAATTGTGTTGATTTTCATTCCATTTTTTATTATTACCTCTTGTGGGATAAACACGTTTCCCTATGGATTGTTTACTTGTGCTAGCAACCAATACATCCTCTCCTGAAATTTTTATCATGGTTTGCAAGTAACTCACTGAGTCTTTCAAAAGTTTTGTCGTCCAATTTATCTATGATTTGTTAAGTCTCCAAAAAGGGTTTATATGATTCTAGGAGTCCTGCTATCAAAATAGTGGTCATTAAAATATCTTCAATTTTACCGAAACCCGCTTTAGTAATATCTTGTTTGATATTCTTAAGTCTTGAAATATATTCCATAACATCACCTCCCTGAGTCAATTTATGTTGAAATTACTTTAACTAAAGATCAATTTTTCTGGCCTCCAGCTGTGAATCAAACAACTCTTTAAGTGTTTTCCAGGTTGTCCAAGCATCAACGGAATTTTCTATGTGCACAAAAACATCATTTGAAACAATGCTTTGGATGAGTGCTAAAGCTTTGTCATCTTTCAATTCCCATTTTGATAATTGATCAACGTCAGTAGGTTTGGTTGGTTGTGAATTACATATTCCCTTCCACAATTCATTACAGATAAGAGTGCTTTGAGTATGTTGACTTCACACTTTATAATTCTTTGACCCCTCAAATTTGTCAAAATTGTTAAATAGAGAAACAACTTTAGACATTGTAAAAGTGATGAAGCACAATAAAGCACTTTGACAGATGTAGGAGACCAAAAGATGTGTAATATGGAATAAATATAAGCACTGTATGACTCCAAAAAATGCAATAAAATAAACCTTGTAACTCCAAAATATAATGAATTTCACCTTATTTCAACACAAGAAAATAAACAAGCTTCTTATATCACCAAAAAAATCCACCTCAAAAACTTTGCCACCTCAAAAACTTTGCCAAGTATGAAAAATTATGCAAGTGTTGCACCACCATAAAAAGAATAAAACAACACGGGAAAGAAGAAAACCATGCACAAAATACTCCACACTCCACAAAACAAGATATCTATAGGGGATTGACCTTAACCCACTTATAGTCTCGTAAAAATAATTTGAGTGAGTTTTTATTGTGCTCTAATCAATTCTTGGAAATATAAATTTTACAATGTGAGAAAAAATCCATCAACTCCTTCTTTTGGCTTTACAAGAAACCAAAAAACAACTTCTTGCCTTAGTTTATATAAAACCAAGTTATATTGGCTTTTTACAAAAACTCCTTATTACTCCAAATAAATAATTATATCAACTTTCTTAAAAAAGATAATAATATAACTTCTCACATTATAAAAAAAATGAAGTGAAACCTTTTTTACATCAAAATTAGGGTTTATTTTCTTTTCAAAAGCAATCGATCTTCAACTCTTCACTCATATTGTACCTTTGTTGCAAATCTTGTATAATGTGCAATTTCAGCAACAATGTATTAACTTCCCAAATTATCAACTTGGCGCAATAATGTTTCCTTCATGTTGATCGATTCGGTTCCTTTGTATTAGACTGTAGACTCCAGGGTATCTATTGTATTAGAGTTCAACCTTCAACATCTTCCAACCAAGCCGAGCCAAGTCAAACTGAGCTTTGATACCACTTTGACAAAGTGTCCTCAGACACACAAGTTTTATCAATAAGGAGGAAAATAATTACATCAAAGACGTGAGGGAAAAGCACCAAAAAATCCACCTCACGTGTTGATTTTTTTGTACCTTTGAGGTGTTCCCCTAGTGACTTTGTGCCTAAATCATTAAATGGGGAAAAGTGACATGACCCTTAGCATTAATTTCATATGTTTTGAACTTGAGTTCACTTTATGAATTTTAAAGTGACTTTTTGATTATTTAATGAGAAGCTGAGAGAAATTTATTTTTGAGTTGGGAAAAGTGATTTTTCCTCAACTCTTGATTAGACATCTCAAGATCCAATGTGGGTCCTTAGATCTTGTGACCCTTCATTTACCCTCATCAAACAAAAAGGCTTGGGTCAAGAAAGGGGCACTTCATTCATTCCATGAGCATTTTTGGGAGAGGTCGACTTCTTGAGAAGAGGAGGATATTTGAAGGAGAGAGAAAGTGGCACGAATTTCTATGCAAATCACATAACAAAGAAGGGGACAATTTTCTAGTTGATTTGGTTCAGTCTTCAAGAAGGAGAACATAAGCACGCTTTCCAACATCAATGGCACAAAAAGCGAGGGATCTCGTACAACAATTATCGTAGTCATACAATCATTAATTGCAACTATGATTTTCTTATAGTAGTGGCACAAATTTCTAGGTCTGAGAAGGGCACAAAATTTGAGGAATTTATTTAATGTAGCATTGGCACAAAAACCAAGGAAATAATACCGTATATGGCACACGTTTCAAGGAGGAAAACGTACTATACCAGGAAGCTCGTACTATACTTTTTAGCACATATTTCGAGGCAATTTGTGCACATAAATTGAGGCAGTCCTAACACTATTTTCGAGGATAAAAATTGGTCTTTGTGGGTTGATATAATTTTTTCTTACTGTGTTTTTATACTGCTATACATTATGAAGAAGAAAATAAA
Organism: Larix kaempferi; assembly: GCA_027924585.1. Classification (NCBI taxonomy): domain Eukaryota; kingdom Viridiplantae; phylum Streptophyta; class Pinopsida; order Pinales; family Pinaceae; genus Larix; species Larix kaempferi. Next base: position 14,227,626 of record BSBM01000841.1, read on the forward strand.
AAGCACTCTCTATCACAAGTTTTCCCCATTGGGGTTTTTCCTGGGGTAGTTGCCTAAAAATCACCAAGTCTGATTTTTCTTGTGTGTGACTAAAATTGCTGATCTTTGACTGTAATTTCTTCATGTGTTTCAAGTACATAATTTGTTTATGATATTAACATTCAATTTCAACAGTCAAAGTTGAGTGGGGTTGGGAATTAAATAATGATGTTTTGAGAAAACTTGAAACTGGGTTGGGGAAATATTATTTTTACAACGTGGAATACAAAATGGGTTTACATAACCCAACACAAATAAACTAAAATACTATTACCAAAACTGACTTAAGGACACCTCACATAATCACGGGAGTGTGTAGGTATCCTTTTACAATAATGTTTCTTGAAGTCCTAAACCTGACATTTTGGATCAGAGTTTCTAACATTCGCGATAAGAACCTGTGTAGTTATTTTATTGCTATGGGATTTCCCCCAAGGCTATTGTGAAAGTTTACATGCCAAGACAGCAAGTCCCAATATCTAGTGATGTGGTTCCCTTATTTACAATGAGGGTTACAAATTCAATGGAATTCCCCAAAAATGATGGACACTAAATCAGTCACATATCTTAAACATAATAAATCATCAAACATAACATCAAATTATCATAACACCATTGATCATCAAAATTTTATAGTATCAAGTAATAATACTTGAAATCATATTCAATGCCTACCAACAATAACAAAACAAACTAGTGGTTATAGTTAGGAAAACTTTAAGAACAAGGAAAACCCCACCATGAAAAATAATAAACATATACCTATCACAATATTATCATGTGACAATCGTTAGCTAGTGTATTCTCTTTTCGATGGCCTAACAAGAACTTTTAACACAATATTATTCTAATTGCATTTCTTACCTTAGGAGGGTCATTGACGGACATGCTGTCAAAATGGCCAAAAAATGCATGGGAAAGGCCCCTCACCTCCTTATGTCTTTAGAGCCGGACAATTTGTAAAGGCTCATTTATCAGGTGTGAGGGCGTATATAAGATGCATAGGTTTCACTATTTCCACAACCAAAGGCTGTAGTTAATAGGTTTCGCGACCAATAGGTGCAGGACAATCTTTTGCCTTAGTTGACATGGTGCCTATGTTGATGTTTGTAGCTACATGAGGTATCCTCATTAGCTAAGTCGGCCCAAAAGAAGAAATAAATAAACAATATTTTAGTGCTCAAAAGACAAGTCCACCCAGTTGAAGAAGACAAGTCGGCCCCAGTGAAAACGTCAGCCAAAAATAAAGTATAAATAAGGATGGTGTCCTCCTCATTTGCATCACTCAAGCAAGTTCACTCAAGCAAGGAGAAATTCGCTCAAGGGTTGTAGAAGGATGCTATTTTTGGGGTTCTTTATTTTCCATCATCTTTTATGTGATCTCTCTTACCATAGATCACTTTTATATCTAATGTACTTGTACTTTATATTGAATCTATGAATAAGAAAGGTTGGCTAGGTTTTCTTCCCCTTGAGGGTTTCCTAGGGTACATTGTTGTTTCTTGTGTTTGTCTTTGTGCATCTATATATTTCTTATATATTCAATATATGTGATAAGGAATATAATAAGGCCATAATAAGAAAGAAAACATAACTAAACTCAACAAGTTATGGGCCCACCACGCTTCCGTTGTGTGTAAAGCACAAATAATTACCCAGAAATCAAAGTGGCTCTGAAAGAGACCATTGTCGGAAACTAGGGATTCTTGATTCTAGGGTTTCCAACCACAAGGTTTGATCTAGAGATACCACCTTGGAACTCACTCTAGGAGGGTGCATATTTCTGTGGAGGAAAATTCCAAATTGGTGAAGTTTCAGTTTTGACCTAAATTATGCAAAAACTGCAGAAATTAGGGTTTTAGTTTGTGAGTTGTTTTGTCCACAGATCCAGAAGAAAAGGAGGGCTAATCAACTCACCCTAGGAGTGCGAATCCACCCGTGGAATCATATTTTCCAAATTCCACATTTCATTTTTGACCTGGCTCCTGCTAGGGTTTCTGCTGTAGATTCCAGATCCAAAAAGTTTCAGTTTTTGACTTATTTTTTAACCAGAGTCAAGATGGTTGTTGGAATCAGAGTAGAAAACAGATTCGAGGGAGTTTCAAACTTTAGACCTTGGAAGAGTAGGGTTCTCATGCTCCTAAATGAACATGATATCAAGTATCATATACTCAAAGGTATTCCAGAGCCAAAGGGAGCCTGAGAGAAAGCAAGACACAAGAAGAATGAAGATATCGCCATGAGGATCTTGATGGACTCAATGAAAGATCATCTTGTACCTATTATTGCAAGTCAAAACACTGCAAAGAAGATGTATCATTCCTTGAATAAAATTTATGAGAATGAGAACCCTAGCAGAATCTTGGCCCTAAAAGACCAAATTTGTCAAGTGAAGTTCACAAATGAAGATTCAACTTCTTATTTCTTGAAGATTTCCTCGATCAGAGATCAGCTAGCAGCTGTTGATGAAAGTGTCCCTGATATATATCTTTTGTTGACATATATGGGTGTACTTCCTTCATAATGGAAGCCATTTTTCAAAGGAATATGTGCTCGTGGTCAGTTACCTAGTTTTGATCAGTTTTGGTCAGAATGTATCCAAGAGGAAACAAGGGAACTTGCCTCTACCTCAAAGGAAGAGGAAGAATAACTAGCCCTTATAGCTCATGTTAATAAAGGAAAGAAGAGATTTGGTAGAAAAGACAAAGTTGAAATATCAAGATCAGTTCCAGAGCAAAAGAAGAAGAAGGATCTTTCACACATTCAATGTTTCAACTGTAGAAAGTATGGTCACTATGCAAAACAATGTACCTCAAAGAAGAGAAAGCACCATGCCTCAACTTGTGATGTTAATGAAGATTCTCCACAGAATAAGTAAAGGAATGCAGAAGATGATATTGAGGAATGTGCAAAAGATCGTCGAAAGGAGTACTTCCTCTAGTACACTCTATGAGTGCAGCAATGACTGCAATATCCAGATGATTTTATTTTCATTGTTGATGTATGAAGATCCAGGTTGCAGAAATAAGATGAAGATATAAGGACTCCCGTGACTTCTGCAAGGAGGCAAAGATCAAGAGGGATCCAATAAAACAATGAAAGATAACTATTTTGACTGTCATTTGAGTTATTCTTAAAAATTTGAATGTTTAGTTTAAAGGATGATGTTCACAACAATTATGTGTAAATATGTGATACAATTTTCTTACATGCATTTATATATGACTGAGATTTACGAGCAATAGGATCAAGTAGTGCATATATGTTGGGTAAGTAGCCTACAGTGATGCACAACAACCCATGAGCCCTTGTTGGAACTAGTCTAGGATGAAACCTCTTTGTTGACATACTTGAAGCAGTACTCCACGCTCTTGCTATTATGTTCAACTGGAGATGGAAGGCATCCAGATAGCCACCATGTGTGTTTGGGATATGGATGGGTGTTGTGCTAAAACATTGGATTAGATGCTTACATAACTGTGTGAACTATTGCATTGAAATGTCAATATGATTTGATTGAATTTCATGATTATGCAATGTTGGTAACTAATTGAATGAACTTGACTTGTAGGAAAGATCACGTGTTGTGACCTACAAGATACTTGTGATAGTCGTTCAACAAGAGGACAAGTGAATGATGTGTCCCTCCTTGAGAGGGAGATGGAGATGATTCTCCTAAGTTCTATGTGGACTCCTTGTCCTGTGTGGACCGTGGTTCTATGTGGACCAATATGAATTCTGTGTGAACTCCTGAGTTCTGTGTGGACTCCTTGTCATGTGTGGGATGTGGTTCTGAGTGTACCAATATGAGTTCCGTGTGGACTCCTTATCTTGTGTGGACTATGGTTCTGTGTGTACCAAAACAATTCTATGTGAAATTTTGGATTTTGTGTGGACTCCTTGTCATGAGTGGACTGTGGTTCTTTGTGGATTGTGGTTCTTTGTGGATTGTGGTTCTTTGTGGACCAATATGAGTTCTGTGTGAACTCTTGACTATGGTTTTGAGTGGATTCGACAATGTACCTCCAATTGATTGGTTCCTTGTTGTACCTGGTTAATACTATGCCAGATATATATTGTGCATTGATCTCATTGAGCCAACACATGGTTGAACCGAGACAAATATATTGGACAATAGTTAAGCATGTGCTGAGATATCTTTGCGGTACAATTGGTTATGGATTGAGATATACCTCAAGTGATAGAGTGAAGCTGGTAGGCTTCACCGATTCAGATTGGGCTAGAGTGTAGTTGACAGAAAGAGAACCTATGGGTGTTGTTTTAGCTTGGGATCAACTATGGTTTCTTGGTTCATCAAGAAACAATCTTTTGTGGAACTCAGTACAGCAGAGGAAGAGTACATTGTATCCAGTGTAGCTAATAAGGAATCAGTATGACTTTTGGGAAAAATGCTTGCAGATTTATATGATCATGAGCTTGATGTGACAGTGATATTCTGTGATAACTTGAGCCGTGTAACGCTCTCAGAGAACCCTATGTTCCATGACAATTCCAAACATATTGAGATCGAATATCACTACATCATATACATAGTTCAGAAGGGAGCAACGGAACTCCAATATATCTCCACAGATGAGTAGCTTGCATATATCCTTACCAAGCCTTTGTCCAAAGTGAAGTTTGCATGCTTCTGTGAAAGGATTGGAGTGGCGGAGATTCCTTTCTTCAGGAAGAGAGATTGATGACCATTATGGTTGTTGATGAGGCATAGGCTGAGACTTGTGCATGAATCCTTTGTAGAGTGTATCCCTGTGTGGGATGGTTCTTATGTGGAATGTTCCCCTATGTGGGATGGTTCTTATGTGGAATGTTCCCCTGTGTGGAGAGGACTCCTTTGTGGAGTGTATCCCTGTGTGGGATGGTTCATGTGTGGAATGTTCTCTTGTGTGGAGAGGACTCCTTTGTGGAGTGTATCACTGTGTGGGATGGTTCTTGTGTGGAACACCCTCCTATGTGGAGAGGACTCCTTTGTGGAGTGGATCACCATGTGGGATGATCCCTGTGTGGGATGTTCTATCTGGAGAGTGATCCTATGTGGAGTATGGGCCCAAAGGGGTGGACTAGTTGTAGTCATCACTGCCTTCCAGTTGTAATGACCAGTAAATAGGAAGAAGTGTCTTCTCGGGGAATATAGCCTCCCTTCGATTTGAGATCGATAAAGTGCTTAGAAGAAGTGTCTTCCTGGGGAGTGTGGCCTCCCTTCAGTTTTAGACTGATAAAGTGCACGAGGAAGTAATCATATTTGGTCTAGGATGACCAAGTTGATTAGGAAGATCATATATTATCATTGAAAAATGATGTGGTTCCAATGAAGAACAAGGTTCCAGTGGGAACATTTGTTATGGTCGGAAGGACTTGATCAGAAGATATATTTCTTATGATGATGAGATATACGAGACAAGCCGTGACGATTATATGATATTCGGATGTGTTCCAACATGATGATACCTCCATAGCTAAGAGGGAGTGTTGATGTTTGTAGCTACGTGAGGTATCCTCACTAGCAAAGTTGGCCCAGAAGAAGAAACAAATAAACAATATAATAGTGCTCAGAAGACAAGTCGGTCCAGTTGAAGAAGACAAGTCGGCGCTAGTGAAAACATCAACCAGAAATCAAGAATAAGTAAGGATGGTGTCCTCCTCATTTGCATCACTCAAGCAAGGATAAATTCGCTCAAGGGTTGTAGAAGACTATTATTTATGGGGTTCTTTATTTGGCATCATCTTTTATGTGATCTCTCTTGTCATATATCACTTTTATATATGATGTAATTGTACTTGTTGGAATATTGTCACCATCATTTTTCATATTTTCATGCCTGCATGCATCTAGTCATCATGCATGCATTTGCATGCAACTGCATGCATCCAGTCATCATTTTGGTGGTCTCCCTAGCACCTAGAGCCTGTCTTCATCCCCCAGTAGCCCTCCTACCTACCTGATGTGCCTTGTTTTACTCACCTGCATGACATGTGTGCCTTATCTCACCTACCAGGAGTTTGACATTCAGTTACAGCGCCTTTTTTCACCTACCAGGAGTTAACAGTCAGTTAGAGCATTGATTGAGCAGTTCTTCCACTGATTGCTCATCCTAACTACCTGTAGCTCCCAGTTAGCTAGTTCTGGAGTGCCACTTGACCTTCTGACAGCCTCATGTGCCCTCCTTGGAGTCTCCATCCCCTGATTTGTGCCTAGATGGTTCTGTTAGACTCAGTTAGACTCATTTGACCATTCTGTTAGACTAAGTTAGACTCATTTGACCGACCTTTGACCATTTATGACTGATATTGCTGATTGGATGATGTCTCCAGCGTTATCCAAGCCACACTTTGAGGATGATTCGAATGACCTCTTGGTTAATTTGAATTCTATTGAGAGTTATTGTATTGTATTTAAGTTTCACAATGCCATCTCATAGCTGATGTATGATTATACTGCTATTCTCCATTTTCTGTGTTCATGAGTGATTATTGACTACATTCTTCTCTTCTTCTCTACACTTATTGAGTGAGTTTTGTGTGAGGCTTGTTACAGCTGTCAGATCCTACTGCAGATTATCACATGGTATCAGAGCTTGCAGTAGCTATTCGAGTTGTAGCCATTGTAGTAGTTGCAGCATTTCATTGAGCACCAGAAACCTCTGAGTTTCCACAGCAAATCCTGGTGCTATTACCTTGAATTCACTGGAGCAATCCAATGAGGTCTAGCTAGGTGTGAAGGACTTAGTCATATGTGCTCAGTGTCCTAAGGCAGTGTTCATTCGAAGTGTAGCAAATCTCCATCAACAAAATCCTTCTTGTTTTGCAGGTTTATTCATCCATTCAAATTACTCTTCAATTTGACCTCCACTGCTCCAGATGGATCTAAAACTCAATTCTTCAAAATATGTCGAATAGAAGGCCAAGATGGACATCTTCATGAAGTCCAAGAGCTTCTCCAGGATATTGAATGGAACTATAGTCGAACCCCTCAGTGCAGTAGAGAAGTCCAAGTACTTGGATAGGCTTGATGAAGCAGTAGGCTTACTTCTTCTCTCAATTTCTGAAGATCTTCACTTCCATGTCATTGATCTAACATCTCCAAAAGAGGTTTGGGACAAGCTCGAATCCCTCTTTGGACATAAAGATGATTTGAAAGGTCATACATTGGAGAAAGAACTCATCTCATTAAGTCCTGAAAGCTTCAAATCCATCAATGCTTTCCTAACCAAGTTCAAAAGATTGATTTCACAGTTGAAGAGATATGAGATAGTGAAAGAAGACAAACAACTCATACTTTCCATTCTCTCAAAATTGGGGCCAAATTTCTTAGTTTTTGTCTCCACATTTCAGTTAGTTAAGATGTCCATTCCAAAATGGAAGTTTCCTACACTTGATGACTTCATCCAATCTCTCACACAAGAGGAGGAGAAGTTAATCTCCATGGGAATGATAAAACCAAAGTTGGATTCGGCCCTTACAGTTGTTGAGGCCAAAAGAGTGAATGCAAAAGGCAAGCAAAAAGTATTTGAAAAGAGAGCGAATGATACAAATCAAAGGAGGTTCCATATCATACTGATGGGGCTTTGAATTCAAAGAAGAACAAGCAATCTCGGAAGGAGATATCCAAGTGCACCTATTGTCATCGAGGATTCCATCTCGAGAGTTCTTGTATGAAGAAGACTATAGATTTGATGGCTCAGTTACTTGATAAGAACAATCTCCCTGTACCTGCATGTGCAAGGAAGAAAGATACTGATACTGAACCTTCTAGATCTAAGGACAAATAAATATGCCATACTCTCATGGCAAGCGCATCAAAATATTCCTCATTCATCATAGATTCAGGAGCATCAAGACATATGTCTTCCTCCAAATATCTCTTCTCCAACTTTGAATGCTCAGTTGGCCCTTCCATCATGTTGGGCAATGATTTTGAAGTCTCCTCCGAGGGGATTGGAAGGATCAATCTTGATCATGGCTACTTCTCCGATGTGCTTTATGTTCCTTCTCTCATAGCAAATCTACTTTCAGTATACCAAATGACTCATATTGGAGAGCCAAAGAGAGTGATCTTCTCTCCAAATGAAGTCGAAATACAACACATGGTTTCAGGGAAAATCATTGCATAGGGAGTTGCAAATCACACTTCAAAACTCTATGAGTTTTCACACTTCTTACCTCTCTCCAAGCAATCTGCTCTCCATACTCATGCCAATGAAGAAAGCAGATTATGGCATGAGAGATTTGGGCATCTCAACTACAAGCATTTGCAAGACATGCAAGCTCAAAATGTAGTTGAAGGTATTCCAAATGACAAGTTTGCTCATAGCACCTGCAAAGGTTGCTTGAAAGGCAAAGATCCACGAAAGAAGATTTAGAAAAAGAGGACTCTTGAAGAAGTGCTAATGCTAGATCTAGATCCACAAGAACCTGAAGATCTAGAACCTAAAGTTTCAACTCCTATTGCTACGTGGGACACCACTTCTCCTGTCTCCACCATTGATCTTGTCAAAGATAGATATGATTTTCATGATACAAGAGCTGCACTCTCTCCCTCATATCCATTCCTAGCTGAGAGATGCTTTCTTATTATTGGATTTGATCCAAAGACATACTTTGAAGCCTCCCAAGATCCGAGATGGGTATCTTCTATGGAAGAAGAGTATCAATCTCTTCAAAGAAATGAGACTTGGGAGCTTGTTTCTCTCCCACCTGGAAGGAAACTTGTTCAATGCAAGTGGATCTATAGAACTAAGATGGATTCAGATGGAGTCTCCAACAAGTACAAGACTATATTGGTTGCAAGAGGTTTTTCCCAAGTTCATGGGATTGACTATTCTGAGACATTCACTCATGTTGCTAAGATGGATTCCACCTGTCTTGTTCTTGCTTGTGCTGCATCCAAGCATTGGGAAGTGCATCATATGGATGTCAAGAGTGCCTTCGTTCATTGAGATCTAAAGGAGGAGATCTACATGAAGAAACCTGAGGGTTATATTGATGATCCTTCACTTGTTTGTAGATTGAGTAAGTCCTTGTATGGGCTTAAGCAAGCTCCCCGAGCTTGGTATGCCAAGATAGATTCCTTCTTGCTCTCACAAGAATTTCAAAGGTGTAAATCAGATTCGAATGTCCACAGGAGACATGATGGTAACTCCTCACTTCTCATTGTACTTTATGTTTATGACTTGTTGATTACTGGGATCAATTCTTCATGTATTAGATCTATAAAAACTGCTTTGCACAACTCCTTCTCCATGTTAGATTTGGGATTGTTGAAACAATTTCTTCGTATTGAAGTCACTTAGAGTGATTCAGGAATCAAAGTTGCTTAATCCAAGTATGTTTTAGATTTGCTTGATAGGTTCCATATGAGCGAATGCAAACCAGTTGCATTCCCCTTTCTTTCAGGGATCAGCCTTGAGGATGGATCTTATACACCCTTGGTAGATAGTACTTTGTATCGGAAGTTGATTGGTAGCCTATTGTTTCTTACACACACTCGACCTGATCTATCCTATGCAGTTAGTGTTGTCTCCAGATACATGCAGGAGCCTCATGAGCTTCACTGGAAGGCAGCAAAAAGGATCTTGCACTATGTGCAAGGTACCAAGACTCATGGTCTTCACTATTCAGCTGGGTGTCCTTTGATCCTAGTTGGGTATATTGACTCTGATTGGGATGGAGATAGCTCAGATCGGATGTCTACATTTGGTTTTGTCTTCATGATTGGATCTGGACCTATATGTTGGTCAAGCAAAAAGCAGACTTCTTTAGCTCTTTCTTCAGCAGAGGCCGAGTAAAGAGGTGCAGTAAATGCATCCACACAGTGCATTTGGCTGCGGGGCCTCTTATCAAAGTTTGGGATTCGATTCAGTACTCCACCTGTCATCTATTGTGGCAATCGGAGTGCCATCAGGATCTCCACAGATCCGGTTCTGAGACAGAGAACGAAACACATAAAGATTCACATGCACTACATTCGAGGATTGGTGCATGACAGTACCATTACATTGCTCTACTGTCCTACAAAAGAGCAGATTGCAGACATATTCACTAAGTCATTTACAGTGAATAGATTCACTTACCTTCGGTCCCTTCTTGGGGAGAGTGATGACATGCTACATTAGAATCCTTTTGTCTATTTTGAGGTAGGGCTTTCTTCCCACTGGGTTTTCCCTCTTTCCTCATTTATTTTATTAGATTGTTGTACGGGGTGACCTTTTGTCTCAGTTACTAGGGCCCTACTATTTAGTTCTTCATTAATACCTCATAGTATAGCTTGGGGGAGGGTGTTGGAATATTCTCACCATCATTTTTCATATTTGCATGCATCCAGTCATCATACATGCATTTGCATGCAACTGCATGCATCCAGTCATCATTTTGGTGGTCTCCCCAGCACCTAGAGCCTAATTTTAGCTTCCTAGAGCTTGTCTTCAGCCCCCAGTGGCCCTCCTACCTACCTGATGTACCTTTTTTTACTCACCTGCATGACATGTGCACCTTGTCTCACCTACCAGGAGTTTGACATTCAGTTAGAGCACATTTTCTCACCTACCAAGAGTTAACAGTCAGTTAGAGCATTGATTGAGCAGTTCTTCCACTAATTGCTCATCCTAACTGCCTGTAGCTCCCATTTAGCTAGTTCTGGAGTGCCACTTGACCTTCTGACAGCCTCATGCGCCCTCCTTGGAGTCTCCATCCCCTGATTTTTTCCTAGATGGTTTTGTTAGACTCAGTTAGTCTCATTTGGATGACCTTTGACGATTTATGACTGATGTTGCTGATTGGATGATGTCTCCAATGTTATCCAAGCCACACTTTGAGGATGATTCGAACGACCTCTTGGTTAATTCGAATTCTATTGATAGTTATTGTATTGTATTCAGTTTTCACAGTGCCAGCTCACAACTGATGTATGATTATACTGCTATTCTCCATTTTATGTGTTCATGAGTGATTATTGACTACATTCTTCTCTTCTTCTTTGCACTTCTTGAGTGAGTTTTGTGTGAGGCTTGTTACAACTGTCATATCCTACTGCAGATTATCACAGTACTTTGTACTGAATCTATGAATAAGAAAGGTTGGCTTAGTTTTCTTCTCCTTGAGGGTTTCCCATGGTATATTGTTGTCTCTTGTGTTTGTATTTGTGCATCTATATCTTGCTTATATATTCAGTATATATGATAAAGAAGATAATAAGGACATAATAAGCAAGAAAACATAACTAAACTCAACAACCTAGACAAACACTTCTATCTTTCTTTTCTCGATAAAAAAGAAGGGGCTTCTTGGAAAAATATCAAAGACTTTTAAACCCAATATCCTTTGATTTTTTTTTTTTTTTAAATTGAATATTTAAGGATACAAACATTTGGTGGCCACATAAGTCACTCATTATCTTTACCTACAATTATAAAGCATATGCTATCAATAAACAACAATCATAAAGTATATGTTATCAATAAACAATAAATTTGACCTATTATATGTCCACAAACAAATTTAAAAAATGAGTAGAAATCTAACACATACAACATTTGCTACAATCATTTTTTTCCAACAATGAAACCTTGAGATCATGTGACTTTTTATCACTTAAAATTGAAAAATTAGTAATTTTTTTCTTTTTTCATTGCCAAAAAGAAAAATTCGTATTTCATATTTATAAATTGATGCACTTGTTACATTAAAATTGTATTTTACTCTTATATATAGTTTTATGATATATTTCAAAATTGGCTTAGTAAGTGGTTAAATGCTCAATAAGTGATCATTGTTGACGAATAATGTCATAAATGATAGAAGAAACATGAATATTGTGCTTTTATTCTTACGGAGGCTTTTAATGTTTCACATTTTTTTGACATGGTTGGAGGGGGAAGCATTGATCTTAGCTTTAACATTATTCAATTGGATATGTTACCTAGTTTAATATCCAAACTCTCATTACTTCCTTCTCAATAAATGATTGAAATATTGATCCTAGCTATAACATTCTTCAATTGGATATATTACCTAGTTTAATATCCAAACTCTCATTACTTCCTTCTTAATAAATTCATTCTAGTTAGGTCCATTTCCAATAATTTGTTCACCCAATTAGGAAAAGGAAATCTCAATCAAAATCAAATAGAATCAATAAGCCCAAGGTAGATAATGCCTTGATTTTGTCCCTTATATAATCCAAGTTTTCTCCCTCTAGAGATATTTTATGAATTATCTATACATACTATCTATTCACCATCCTAGACCTCAACTATGTCCCTCACCACTAATCATCTACAGGTGATCATTAAGAAAACATGAAAACACACAATTTGAACAAGCAAAAGTACAGATGCAACTTATTGCATAGCATAACTCACAAATATGTAAAACTAAAAGAACAATATTGCCCCATTTGTGGATATTTTCCATAAATGAATTGTGTAGATATGTTATAACATATAAAGTTACCCAAAACACCTCTAGAGGTTCCTTGGAAAATTGTTCCCCGTTTCAGAAACTGAAATGAAGGAGAAACGCCATCAAAATTTTCAAGGTCATCTTAATTTATTTTGAATGACGTTTCCACATCCAAAAATACCAATCCCGTATTTTGTTCATCATCCAAAACATTTCAGTATATCTAGAAACATTGTGAGCACATGAAGAAGCATTTCAAGTTGAAAACATTTTTTAAAACAAGAAAATAAAGGATAATAAAAATAAGATCATCTACATTAACCCTGACCTTAAAAATGAGCCTCAAATATCATAAATAATGCCTCTTTGGCCTCCCTTTAAGCACACCAATACTCAAAACTTTTCAAGTGTTTTGCCTATTGGAGAAAAGTTGCCATTGAATGGTACTTTGCTCAAGGATTTGAAGTTGCCTTCTAGTTGTATATGCGTTTGAGCCTCTTCTTCTTATTGCATCATATGCAAGTTATATTTGAGAATATGTGGGACCTCTTGTGTTAATTACAATTGATTCGAATTCTTTAACTCTAAAGCTACATGGGAAATAATCATATTTCTATACCAGGATTACATACGCCAAGTAAGGGATTTGTTCTTGTTTTTCCATCTTGAATCAACCTCGCAATTTCATTTTTTTGTAGCTAAAAGTACATATAGATTTTAATCTCTGGTGGATTGATGTTGACCTTGAGATCCATTTGTCTCTCAAGGGGACGTATTTTTCAGTTCATTAAATACTTTTGATGTCGTTTAAGAACATTTTGTAACTCTAATGCCTCATAGTTAAGTTGTTTAGTTGCATGCATAACAAAGCACCTTGCAATAACATTACTCCATCCCTCTTTGAGAAAAATCCCCATTCATTGTAAACTAATGATTTGTGAGGGTAAAGGTATGAACCCATTAATTCGGTATTGCTTCTCTACTAACTTGAACCCAATGAAGAGTTTGTTTAGGTTCATAGTAAATGTGCCTAATGTTAAGAGTCAATGCACTCTCGATAGCACATCCACTCCTTGTGTGTATTACAAACATATTCATTGCTAGGTCATAATCCCTGATGTCTAACACACACACACACAAACACACATGCACACGCGCGCACACACAAACACATGTATTTATATGTTCATTATTTCTCAGTTGTTCTATATCTAATATTTTTGAAATTTTATTATATTCATTTCTTACCTCTACTTTTGTTTTTGTTTTTGTCTCCTTGTCCATTTTTTTTCTATGCTACATAGGTGTGGAGGTGGTTTTCTATCCACTTTTGAAGTGGTGTACCATGTTTGATTACATAAATTTCCATGATCAATCATTTGTGTTTCCTTTTGATATTTAGGTTGCTATCACACAATTTGTTATACGCAATTTTGAGTCTAAGATGCACATCCATATCATTTATAGGATTTGTTTCATGATTAGGTTTTTATAGTTTGCTTCAATTATTATCTTGGATGTTCCCCGATATTTTTGTAATTCCATAATGACAGTTTGGATTCTTCACTTCCGAAAATAATTTATCTACGATGTAAAAGGATCTTAATACCTACTTAATGTCACAGGTTAACCAAAGGAAGGCTTCAAGTATGTGTGTACATGCATACACTCATCCATGTGTGCATGGTGGATGTGTTGGTGGAAACATGCATCTGTGTGTAAACATCAGTGAGAAAAAGAGATATCCCCAAGTGTTATAGCTCAAATGGTTGAATCATTCATCATCAACATGTTAACAATGGAGAGGTTATAGGTCACAATGTCAAATCCAATCGAATCCCTTAGGGTTAATAGCCTCTATTATTCTTAGAAGTTGAGTCACCCTCCATCCATATATTTCTAAGAGGAGGTCAGGATCCCACGAGGTATTCCTCAGAAAAATAGACAAATTGAGAGGAGAGGGGTGAGGCCAGAAATGTCAATGCTTATTTTACATATTTCTAAAGTTTAGACACATAAATTTTGTGAAGTGACTTATTTTTTGCTTTGCACCACATTAGAAAATTAGAGGAAACAAAATTTGGTGTGTCTCCTTAGAGTACACACCCCTTGTTTATTGTTTGACCACTAGATAATGCACAAATTTAGAAAAAATAATTATAATTAGCATTCTATAGGATGATCACTACTCTTATTTTAGTGACCCACATTCAATGGAAACAAAGAAATATGTTCAAGAAAAATAGTAAAACCAAATAGTTAACAACAATGCATGTCATATCCCAAAGGGTTTGGATCCATTGGTGAAGAGCGAGGAGTTTTCCACCAATGGTAAAGGTTCAATTCCAATGAGGGTCGAACCTGGAGCCATGGAGGCACCTTGAGGTAGTGGTCTAACTTGTGGTTCCACCCAGAGAGATTGCATTAAATGATCTCGTGACCCATGGACACGTAAGTGGATCAAATACCACCCCCGTGTCCTCCTAACATTTATCCCGTGGGCCATAGAATAGATAGTGAATGGGTGTACAGTTAAGGCACTCCTTGCGTAAGGTCACCGGTTTAAAAATCCATGGGTACAGGCCTTAAAACAATGCATGTCATAGAAAGGTAGAAAAGAATAAACAACAATAAATACGTCAACAATGGAGAAAATAATACAATGCAAGGGTATTGACAAAGATTGAAGGAAGTGGAAACAAATATTATGAAAACTAACCACACAAACAGAGACTTGAAAGACTAAAAATGGTTCTTCAATTATGAAATGAAGAGGAAAACCTTTTATTTACAATTATGAAATGACATAAACCCTAATTGCACAAACCATAAAATGACTTATATGTACTTTAATACAACAATTACACATGTAAACTAAAGTCACCAAATGACTTTATTAGTATGCCAAAGTCTATATTCTACATAACCTTTATATTCTAAAACCCTCCCTTGATGGTTAGTCAAGAAAATACACCAAGTTTGTCCCTGAAGTTTACAAATTTTTCTGGATCCAAAGACTTGTTGAGAATGTATAGAGTTTGATCCTTTGCAGGATAGTAATGTAGCTCATTTGTACCATTTTCTACAATTTGTCGAATGAAGTGACAATGAACGGGAACATGTTTGTTACACTCGTGGAGGACTAGATTATTTTCCATCTTAAGAACTGTCACGTCCCCAACGACCTCAATTCCCTATCGTGACCACAGGGGATATTTCCCTTCCTTTCTACTTCTGATACCAATACATTACCGTCTAACTCTGATTTATTCTATTGTGCAGCATCCTATGCCACGCGATCTCAATACTCTAAGTGTGGCATTGTGCACATAACACTCTGATCCATATGTGATACTGCACAATTAACTTGACCTCATGCAATTCTATGCTTATCAATTCCTTTATTGAACACATATACTACGCATGTGAATCTAGACCGATGCTCAATCCATGACTGTCTTTAACCATTGTGTGACTACCACTGCACAGGATAACAACCCTGTGGCAACTTAGCTTGCACTGCTAATTCATTGGCTCCCTGCAAATTTAGTGGTATATGCATAGATGGGATTCTCAAGTAAACCATACATTAGATGCAAGCATTCATAAGGTGCATCATCATATATCCATCAAGTAGGTATCTGAAATCAATTACTTCTAGCTAAGCAATTAATATTTCATTATGTATAGCATGCACCCCATCATTCATTCAGATCAACATTCATACAATGGAAATGAATAACAACAATGAAACATCACATAACACTTATCTTAAATGGCTCTTCTCCGAGCAACTGACTATGCAAGAGCAATGTTCCAGCCAACCGTAGGCACTCTGTCTAGCATATACTCTTTCTAATAAGAGGCCACCCCCGCTCTAGGCATGATTACCTTAAGGAAAGGTGAACTATCCAAATCTCACTCGCAGTCAAATAGGCACAAGGCCATAACCAAGCCATCCTTTGTTATGTTAACATGTTGTTATAGTCACATCAACTCAATTCTCAAGCCAATCCAAGCTCTTCTGGGTTAATAGTATTTTCCAAGTAGTAGAGGGGAAATGCTAACTAGTGACTCACCACAGAGTTATAGGCATATTGCGTAGACTCAATTAGCTTGGGGTCCACAATACCCTCCCCACACAACACCAAGAAGGTACCCCTTCACCGCTCAACGGTCCCTTAGGCGTCACCTTCCTCCAGGTGCTACACCAATGTGTGCATAGAAAGATCACCCAAACCCCGCCATTCCACTAGGAGGTCACATCATTCACTAGTCTCATTAGCTAGTTCACTGGCTCCTTGAAAATTTAGTGTTACATGCATAGATGGGCTTCTCAAGTGAACCATACATTTAGATGCAAGCATTCATAAGGTGCATCATCATATATCCATCAAGTAGATATCTGAAATCAATTACTTCTAGCTAATCAATTCATATTTCAATATGTACAGCATGCATCCCATCATTCATTCAGATCAACATTCATACCATGGAAATGAATAAAAATAATGAAACATCACATAACACTTATCTTGAATGGAGCTTCTCCGAGCAACTGACTGTGCAAGAGAAACTTTCCACCCAACTGTACACACTTTGTCTAAAATATACTCTTTATACTAAGAGGCCACCCCCGTTCCAGGCATGATTACCTTAAGGAAATGGGAACTATCTAGAGCTCACTCACAGCCGTCTCGCGGAGACTTGGCTAGCTTGGGGTCCACAATACCTTCCCCACGCAAGAACAAGATGGTACCCTTTCACTACTCAATGGTCTCTCGGGCATCACCTTCCTCCAAGTGCTATACCACTATATGTGTAGAAACATCACCCAAACCTAGGATCATCTACCTACAGGATATGTTTTCCCAAGGCCACTTCACCACTCAACGGTCCCTCGGGCGTCACCTTCCTCTAGGTGCTATACCACTGTATGCATAGAAAGACCACCCAAACCCTGTTATTTTGTTGGGAGGTCGCACAACCGCTATTGGATATCAATCACTTGGTGCTCAACACTCTTTTCACTTCTTGTTAAGATTCAATATGCTAAGATAGATAACATTAGTATTCAAATCAATTTCACAACAATATCATATACGAGATCACTGAAAGAAACACAATTAGAAGATAGACACAAATTTATCTTGGGAAACCCTCTAGGGGAAGAAAACCCAACAAAAACTTCCTCAATATAGATGAGCAAAAGTACAAAGACAAAACCCCAAACAAGTGCTCCTTCTCCTTGCAGATTTCTCTCTCTCTCTCTCTCCTATGCGAATTACAAAAGTGAGTGTGTGTGTCCAAATGAGGAGCACATCACTCCTATTTATACTTTATCTTCCACTTGAATTTTTCACTAACTAGGTCGGCCCCAACAAACTTAACTGGGCCGAATTACCTAGGAAGACTTAAAACAATATAATATTACTTTCTGGAGGGTTCTATCGACCCGAATTACAAAGGAGGTTTTATCTCATGACTCTATGATGAGCAAATACAATAATAACATCTTGACGGAGGAATAAAACATCTCCGAATAAATAATAATAAAATACAATAGAATATTCTTCGAAGTTACAATATTTCAACACTCCCCCTTAACGAGAAGGGTATTCTACTGACAACAACAACATCAACTGTAGGAGAAAGGAGAGAGAGCATCATCAACAACATAAAGGTGATACATCTATAAATCATCGGAAGTTTTCTTCAACAATATCAGCAACTGGAAAGTTACTGGAACATCTTCAACATCTTCAGTACTGGAGCATCATCTTCTACAGCCCTGAGTATTCATATTTGATATTCATCTTATTCAGCACTTGATCGCTCGATCGTCTACAACAACACTTGATCTCTCGATTATCTACAACAACTCTTGATCTTTCGATCAACAACAACATCATCTGCAACAACATAACCTGCAACACACATGATCCAATTACAGGATGATCAATCCCTCTCACTTTAGGACATAAGTCCAAGGATGATGCAATCCTAACCACATCACTGAGACAAAAGTATGAGGATCACTTTAGGACTAATGTCCAGGGATGATATAATCCCAACCACATCACGAAGACAAAATTTTGCGGATCACTTAGGACAAATGTCCAAAGATGATACAATCCCAACCACATCACCGAGGAAAAAGTCTGCGGATCACTTTAGGACTAATGTCCAGGGATGATACAATCCCAACCACATCACGGAGACAAAAGTCTACGCATCACTTTAGGACTAATGTCCAGGGATGATACAATCCCAACCACATCACAGAGACAAAATTCTGCAGATCACTTTAGGACTAATGTCCAGGGATGATACAATCCCAACCACATCACAGAGACAAAAGTCTACGGATCACTTTAGGACTAATGTCCAAGGATGATACGATCCCACTGAAACATCATCATCACTGCTCCCCCTTTCGAGGAAGTTCCTTTCGAACCACACCAAGCTTGTCATGAAAGTACTCAAACTTCACTCGAGACAGAGGCTTAGTCAACACATCAATAAATTGCTCATCAATGCTCACATACTAGAGCTTTATAGTTCCCTTTTGTACCATATGTCGTGTGTAAAAATACTAGATTTCTATGTGCTTTGACTTGTCATGGAACATTGGGTTCTCTGTCATCTTTATACAACTCTGGTTGTCACATAGAATCACCATGGTATCCAACTCCAGTTCAAATAGACCTAACATCAATTTTCGAAGCCATATGGATTCACAACTAGTAGAACAAGTTGCTATATACTCTGCTTCAGCTGTGCTGAGAGAATCACTAGACTGCTTCCTGCTAAACCATGAGATCATGGCAGATCCCAGAAAATAATATCCACCTGAGGTGCTCTTCCTGTCTGAGACACTTCCAGCCCAATCTGCATTTGTATAACCATACAATCCGTAGTAATGATATCCAACATAGTATAGAACAAAGTCCATCATCTAGGCTCAACTAAATACTGAATCAGGCTGTTCACAACAAAGCATATATCTGGCCTGGTATTCATCATATACATCAACGACCCAATAATATGTTTGTACTGAGTCACATCCACTAACTCTAACGATTCATCAGCTAACAAATTTAGGTTGGTATCCATGGGTGTGGCCATGGCTTTACATTCGAACATATAAAATATTTTTAGGATTTCCACAACATACTTTCCCTGGTTGAGAAAGATTCCTTATGGGTTCTTCCATACTTCCAGACCTACAAAATAGTGCATCAATCCAAGGTCTTTCATCTCAAATTCTTTAGCGAGCTTCTTCTTGCACTCTACAATCTGTTTCTCATTTCATGTCAGAAATAAATCATCCACATACAACAATAATATGACAGGTTCATCATCCATAACCTTAAAGTAAAGGTTAGGGTCATCTTTACTTTTGGTAAATCCCAAGCTCGTCAAAAAGCTATCTATCCTTCCGTACCAAGCTCTAGGAGATTGATTCAATCCATACAGAGCCTTATTCAACTTGCATACGTGAGTCCATATGTATTCAACTTCAAATCCCTGTGGATTTTCTATGTACACTTCTTCCTCATTCACACCATTCAGGAAAGCTGTCTTCACATCCATCTGGTGTAAAATCGACTTCATCATGGATGCAAGTGCCATGATGGTTCTAATGGAAGTGTACCTTGATACCAACGCAAATGTATCTTCATAACCAATTCCCTCTTTCTGAAAGAATACTCTAGCCACAAACCTTTCCTTGTATTTCTCAATACTTCCATCAATTGCATGCTTTATCTAGTAGATCCACTTGGAAGATACCACACTTTTTCCTTCTGGTTTGGGAACTATACCCCAAATATCATTCTTCATTATTGATGTTCCTTCCTTCATACATTCTGGCTAGGGAATCATACATCTCCTTCGGGGTCTTCTTGGATGACACTTGAGGAATCAAGTGGTCTTTGATAGAATCAACAATGATCCTCTTTGCCCCAATCAGGTCCTTCTTGTGCTTCTCCTTAGCTTCATCCTCTTTAGGTTCTGCAACTTCTTCCTTGATGTATTTGGAAAGATCATTCTCTTCAAGAATGAGGCCAATCCTATATTTCCATGCTCGAAAATTCTCTATGCCTTCTAGCTTATCCTCAAGCTTAGTGCTTGGGGTCATCTTATCCAGGAGGTCACCAAAAAATGAAATTTCTCAAAATGAAAAACTGACCTTACCAGGAGATGCGCTTGACTGAGGCGAATTGACTGGTACAATTGGTTTCTAGAGATTCCAAATTTTCACCTCTCAAAATTGACTTGCGAAATTTTGACCAGAAGTCCAAAGTCAAACTAGGGTTTGAATTTCCCGGAGATCTACCCACTCAAAAATTTCGATCTAGGGCTCAATAGATGCGCCCTAGGGAGGCGCAAATTTCTATGCAATCATATTTCCAAAATTCCAACTTTGACAGAATCCCTAATTTCTTGCCCGAGGGAGAAGAGAGAGAGAGAGTTTCACCTTGTGAAAGTTGTCCTATTCAAGCTAGCTCTGATACCATGTTAAGATTCAATATGATAAGATAGATAACATCAATATTTAAATCAATTTCATAACAATATTTAAATCAATTTCACAATTTCACAACAATATTTAAATCAATTTCACAACAATTTGACTGTCTCTAACCATTGTGTGACTACCACCGCACAGGATAAAAACCCTGTGGAAACTTAGCTTGCAATGCTAATTCATTGGCTCCCTGCAAATTTAGTGGTATATGCATAGATGGAATTCTCAAGTAAACCATACAGTAGATGCAAGCATTCATAAGGTACATCATCATATATCCATTAAGTAGGTATCTGAAATCAATTACTTCTAGCTAAGCAATTCATATTTCATTATGTACAGCATGCACCCCATCATTCATTCAGATCAACATTCATACAATGGAAATGAATAACAACAATGAAACATCACATAACACTTATCTTAAATGGATCTTCTCTGAGCAACTGACTATGCAAGAGCAATGTTCCAGCCAACCGTAGGCACTCTGTCTAGCATATACTCTTTCTAATAAGAGGCCACCCCTGCTCTAGGCATGATTACCTTAAGGAAAGGTGAACTATCCAAATCTCACTCGCAGTCAAATAGGCACAAGGCCATAACCAAGCCATCCTTTGTTATGTTAACAGGTTGTTACAGTCACCTCAACTCAATTCTCAATCCAATCCAGGCTCCTCTGGGTTAATAGTATTTTCCAAGTAGTAGAGGGGAAATGCTAACTAGTGACTCACCACAGAGTTATAGGCATATTGCGTAGACTCAATTATCTTGGGGTCCACAATACCCTCCCCACACAACACCAAGAAGGTACCCCTTCACCGCTCAACGGTCCCTTAGGCGTCACCTTCCTCCAGGTGCTACACCAATGTGTGCATAGAAAGACCACCCAAACCCCGCCATTCCACTAGGAGGTCACATCATTCACTAGTCTCATTAGCCTGTTCACTGGCTCCTTGAAAATTTAGTGTTACATGCATAGATGGGCTTCTCAAGTGAACCATACATTTAGATGCAAGCATTCATAAGGTGCATCATCAGATATCCATCAAGTAGATATCTGAAATCAATTACTTCTAGCTAATCAATTCATATTTCAATATGTACAGCATGCATCCCATCATTCATTCAGATCAACATTCATACAATGGAAATGAATAAAAATAATGAAACATCACATAACACTTATCTTGAATGGAGCTTCTCCGAGCAATTGACTGTGCAAGAGAAACGTTCCACCCAATTGTACACACTTTGTCTAAAATATACTCTTTATACTAAGAGGCTACCCCCGTTCTAGGCATGATTACCTTAAGGAAAGGGGAACTATCTAGAGCTCACTCACAGCCGTCTCGTGCAGACTTGGCTAGCTTGGGGTCCACAATACCTTCCCCACGCAAGAACAAGATGGTACCCTTTCACTACTCAACGGTCCCTCGGGCGTCACCTTCCTCCAAGTGCTATACCACTATATGTGTAGAAACATCACCCAAACCTAGGATCATCTACCTACAGGATATGTTTTCCCAAGGCCACTTCACCACTCAATGGTCCCTCGAGCATCACCTTCCTCTAGGTGCTATACCACTGTATGCATAGAAAGACCACCCAAACCCTGTTATTTTGTTGGGAGGTCGCACAACCGCTATTGGATATCAATCACTCGGTGCTCAACACTCTATTCACTTCTTGTTAAGATTCAATATGTTAAGATAGATAACATTAGTATTCAAATCAATTTCACAACAATAGCATATACGAGATCACTGAAAGAAACACAATCAGAAGATAGACACAAATTTATCTTGGGAAACCCTCTAGGGGAAGAAAACCCAACAAAAACTTCCTCAATATAGATGAGCAAAAGTACAAAGACAAAACCCCAAACAAGTGCTCCTTCTCCTTGCAGATCTCTCTCTCTCTCTCTCTCTCTCTCTCCTATGTGAATTACAAAAGTGAGTGTGTGTGTCCAAATGAGGAGCACATCACTCCTATTTATACTTTATCTTCCACTTGAATTTTTCACTAACTAGGTCGGCCCCAACAAACTTAACTGGGACGAATTACCTAGGAAGACTTAAAACAATATAATATTACTTTCTGGAGGGTTCTATCGACCCGAATTACAAAGGAGGTTTTATCTCATGACTCTATGATGAGCAAATACAATAATAACATCCTGACGGAGGAATAAAACATCTCCGAATAAATAATAATAAAATACAATAGAATATTCTTCGAAGTAACAATATTTCAACACTCCCCCTTAACGAGAAGGGTATTCTACTGACAACAACAACATCAACTGTAGGAGAAAGGAGAGAGAGCATCATCAACAACATAAAGGTGATACATCTATAAATCATCGGAAGTTTTCTTCAACAATATCATCAACTGGAAAGTTACTAGAACATCTTCAACATCTTTAGTACTGGAGCATCATCTTCTACAGCCCTGAGTATTCATATTTGATATTAATCTTATTCAGCACTTGATCGCTCGATCGTCTACAACAACACTTGATCTCTCGATTATCTACAACAACTCTTGATCTTTCGATCAACAACAACATCATCTGCAACAACATAACCTGCAACACACATGATCCAATTACAGGATGATCAATCCCTCTCACTTTAGGACATAAGTCCAAGGATGATGCAATCCTAGCCACATCATTGAGACAAAAGTATGAGGATCACTTTAGGACTAATGTCCAGGGATGATACAATCCCAACCACATCACGAAGACAAAAGTTTTCAGATCACTTAGGACAAATGTCCAGGGATGATACAATCCCAACCACATCACTGAGGAAAAAGTCTGCGGATCACTTTAGGACTAATGTCCATGGATGATACAATCCCAACCACATCACGGAGACAAAAGGTTACGTATCACTTTAGGACTAATGTCTAGGGATGATACAATCCCAACCACATCACAGAGACAAAATTCTGTAGATTACTTTAGGACTAATGTCCAGGGATGATACAATCCCAACCACATCACAGAGACAAAAGTCTGCAGATCACTTTAGGACTAATGTCCAAGGATGATACAATCCCATTGAAACATCATCATCACTGCTCCCCCTTTCGAGGAAGTTCCTTTCGAACCACACCAAGCTTGTCACGAAAGTACTCAAACTTCACTCGAGACAGAGGCTTCATCAACACATCAACAACTTGCTCATCAATGCTCACATACTGGAGCTTTATAGCTCCCTTCTGTACCATATGTCGTATGTAAAAATACTAGATTTCTATGTGCTCTGATTTGTCATGGAACATTGGGTTCTCCGTCATCTTTATACAACTCTGGTTGTCACATAGAATCACCATGGTATCCAACTCCAGTTCAAATAGACCTAACATCAATTTTCGAAGCCATATGGCTTCACAACTAGCAGAACAAGTTGCTATATACTCTGCTTTAGTTGTGCTGAGAGAATCACTGGACTGCTTCCTGCTAAACCATGAGATCATGTCAAATCCCAGAAAATAATATCCACCTGAGGTGCTCTTCGTGTCTGAGACACTTCCAGCCCAATCTGCATCTGTATAACCATACAATCCATAGTAATGATATCCAACATAGTATAGAACAAAGTCCATAGTCTAGGCTCAACTAAATACTGAATCAGGGTGTTCACAGCAAAGCATATATCTGGCCTGGTATTCATCATATACATCAACGACCCAATAATATGTTTGTACTGAGTCACATCCACTAACTTTGACGATTCATCAGCTAACAAATTCAGGTTGGTATCCATGGGTGTGGCCATGGCTTTACATTCGAACATATAAAATATTTTTAGGATTTCCACAACATACTTTCCCTGGTTGAGAAAGATTCCTTATGGGTTCTTCCATACTTCCAGACCTACAAAATAGTGCATCAATCCAAGGTCTTTCATCTCAAATTCTTCAGTGAGCTTCTTCTTGCACTGTACAATCTGTTTCTCATTTCATGTTAGAAATAAATCATCCACATACAACAATAATATGACAGGTTCATCATCCATAACCTTAAAGTAAAGGTTAGGGTCAGCTTTACTTTTGGTAAATCCCAAGCTCGTCAAAAAGCTATCTATCCTTCCGTACCAAGCTCTAGGAGATTGATTCAATCCATACAGAGCCTTATTCAACTTGCATACGTGAGTCCATATGTTTTCAACTTCAAATCCCTGTGGATTTTCTATGTAGACTTCTTCCTCATTCACACCATTCAGGAAAGCTGTCTTCACATCCATCTGGTGTAAACTCGACTTCATCATGGATGCAAGTGCCATGATGGTTCTAATGGAAGTGTACCTTGATACCAGCGCAAATGTATCTTCATAACCAATTCCCTCTTTCTGAGAGAATCCTCTAGCCACAAACCTTTCCTTGTATTTCTCAATACTTCCATCAACTGCATGCTTTATCTAGTAGATCCACTTGGAAGATACCACACTTTTTCCTTCTGGTTTGGGAACTATACCCCAAACATCATTCTTCATTATTGATGTTCCTTCCTTCATACATTCTGGCTAGGGAATCATACATCTTCTTCGGGGTCTTCTTGGATGACACTTGAGGAATCAAGTGGTCTTTGATAGAATCAACAATGATCCTCTTTGCCCTAATCAGGTCCTTCTTGTGCTTCTCCTTAGCTTCATCCTCTTTAGGTTCTACAACTTCTTCCTTGATGTATTTGGAAAGATCATTCTCTTCAAGAATGAGGCCAATCCTATATTTCCATGCTCGAAAATTCTCTATGCCTTCTAGCTTATCCTCAAGCTTAGTGCTTGGGGTCAACTTATCCAGGAGGTCACCAAAAAATGAAATTTCTCAAAATGAAAAACTGACCTTACCAGGAGATGCGCTTGACTAAGGCGAATTGACTGGTACAATTGGTTTCTAGAGATTCCAAATTTTCACCTCTCAAAATTGACTTGCGAAATTCTGATCTGCAGTTTTCTGGTCCAAAGTCAAACTAGGGTTTGAATTTCCCGGAGATCTACCCACTCGAAAATTTTGATCTAGGGCTCAATAGATGCACCCTAGGGAGGCGCAAATTTCTATGCAATCAGATTTCCAAAATTCCAACTTTGACAGAAACCCTAATTTCTTGCCGGAGGGAGAAGAGAGAGAGAGAGTTTCACCTTGTGAAAGTTGTCCTATTCAAGCTAGCTCTGATACCATGTTAAGATTCAATATTTAAATCAATTTCACAACAATAGCATATACAGGATCACTGAAAGAAACACAATCACAAGATAGACACATATTTATCTTGGGAAACCCTTTAGGGGAAGAAAACCCAGCAAAAACTTCCTCAATATAGATGATCAAAAGTACAAGGACAAAACCCCAAACAAGTGCTCCTTCTCCTTGCATCTCTCTCTCTCTCTCTCTCCTATGCGAATTACACAAGTGAGCGTGTGTGTCCAAATGAGGAGCACATCATTCCTATTTATTCTTTATCTTCCACTTGACTTTTTCACTAACTAGGTCGGCCCCAACAAACGTAACTGGGCCAACTTACCTAGGAAGACTCAAAACAAAATATAATATTACTTTCTAGAGGGTTCTATCGACCCGACTTACAAAGGGGGTTTTACCTCATGAATCTATGATGACCAAATACAATAATAACATACCGACAAAGGAATAAAACATCTATGAATAAATAATAATAAAATACAATAGAATATTCTTCAAATTTACAATATTTTAACACTTCTTAAGGTTTACAACAATTCAAGTAGGACAAACCGGTAAATTTGGTTTACCTCTAGAACAACAAATGCGTCGCGTAGACTTGTCTAGCTTGGGGTCCAAAATACCTGCCCCACACAACAACAAGAAGGTACCCCTTCACTGCTCAACGGTCCCTTAGGCGTCACCTTTTTCCAGGTGCTATACCATTGTATGAGTAGAAAGATCACCCAAAACCTAGATCATCTACCTACAGGATCTGTTCTCCCAGGGCTTACAAATATTGGCTTCACACAACCAATGGCTCCAGGGAATCACTTCGGTCACTATCTAGTAGACCACTCTTCTATAGCAAGACTCATAGGAAACCACATTGAGGAATATTCAACATTAAGGAAACATGACTTCTCATACGCTCAACTGAGGATTCACGATGCTTCACCACTTTGTTAGTCCGACAAAGACCACTTTTGGAAACATACTCTAGCACACAGGTCTTCAACACAATTCAGGATGCTCAACTCAAGCTAACAGCTCGATAAATCGATCCCAGTCTGCTTCCTAGATCAACAGAGGAATGCATAGCAGTTGTGTTCTCCAATTCTCTCTTCGACTCACAGTCATGACCACGAACTAGAGCCTAGATACACTCTCCACTCGGTCACTACGCAGGTTAGGATTCCTCTTAGACAAAGGTTAATTCTTTCTCCTTATATTGAAATGGATAGATTGGTCGATGGATAATCAATAATGGCTTGCACTCAAGACAAGGTGAGATAGATACACCTAAGAGAGATCGAGTCACTTTCCCATGTAACTAATTGATTGACTGACTGACTCACTGACAAGCTGACTGACAAAATTATTGACAGGTTTACGACACCATCCCCCCAACTGATAGGTAATTTAAGGATAACTTCAATTTGAATGGTTTCTTACCCAATAATCAAATCCCATTCCCAGTTCTACATGACAACTAACACAAGGTAATAACACTACTTTGTCACAGGGAAACTCAGAACCACGCCTTCCTATCCCTAAGGAAATAACTGCATCAACTACCTTCCTCTTGGAATCATTAAATTATTGGGGCACCTGATCCAACTTGAGACATGAAGGCTCAAGAGTCCTCTCTAAGACACTTGGATCCCATCTATAGGCTTCATGGATTCAATACACCCTTTCCTAACCTTAGGATAATCACGCCCCTTGCTCTTGTTTCCTTGCACAATGAGCTGTGAATTTCATTATTATTATTATACACACATACATCACATTTACAATACTATTGCACTTGACCAGTGCATGGTTCTCTAACCAAATTACTTGTTGATATACACATATAGCTTCAATATGTCCATGGTAGGGCCTTTGCCTTGAGCTCCTCACCATGTTCCATCAATTGCATCAACAATATGACATCATTTACATAGTTTATGTCAAGGGTCAAAACTAGGGACATTACAAGAACTCCCTAATTATAACAATAAAATAGGTTAAACAAGAATCCATTTGAGCCAAATTGCTTCTTTCATTACTATTCAATATTTTGTTTTAATCGAAGAAAGGGAAACAACATATTGATTATTGTTGCTCCATGTAACTACTTTGATACCAAGGCTAAAAACATAACCTGATGTGGATTTTGTGTCATCCGTTAATCCTACCCAACCTAAATCTATATAACCACACAACCGAGGTTCTTTGTGTATGCCATATAAAATATAAAAATATAATGTCCTTTTCACATATCATAACACTCATTTTGTTGTTGACTCATGTTCTTCCTTTAGAGCAAACATGAATTGAGAGATGTAGCTTACTATAAAACTCAAGTCAAGTCTAGTGATCATAAGATAGAGATGGGTGCCTATTTTGTCACTTTTTGAACCCATTAACCTCCTTAAACCAATAGCTTTTGGCCTATTTTTTACAATATTTGCTCATGAACCTACATTATATTCCCAACCCCTTGCACATATAAACAAAGGTATGATGTGTTGTTCTGTAAAATGAATTATTAGTTTATTTATATGAACTTAGACTATAGTTTAGAGTTTTATAATAATAAAAGATTTGCACACAAACCAAGAAGACAAGGGGCAGTGCATAGTCAAATGAAGAAGTTCAACATACAAGTCAATTGAATCGACTAACCGATTGATGGTTGGTCAGGAGGACCTAGTCGACTTCTTTGAATAGACTCCTTCAACATCTCCCCCACCCCAAAACTATTCTTCGCCTCCGAAGAGAACTAGGAGATGTAAATTTAAAAAAAAAATGGACACAATTACAAAAAAATGAAAATTATTAGGACTGCTGAGAGTTGGACGCTGCACCAGGTGGAGTAGCTTTGGCACACAGTTCGACTATGGCTTCAGAAAAGAGAGCGAGGCTTTGCTGAAATTCTTCTCGCTCGATTAGTACAGACTGAATGTTTGTACTTATTGATATTAACTTATATAAGTGTAACAATTTGACTGTTGTTGGTTGAGTTTTCATGTTATGAAGGTTAGTCCCAAAATTTTGATGTTAGATTTCTGCATCCCTCATGAGTTTGTATATGCGTCTGATTAGGTGGATGACTTCATTTTGTGCATTCTTGGTGTGATTTAACCATTGTTGTTCCCTTTTCTACAAGTCGACCACTCGTTGTTGTTCCATTCGAGTTGCGTCTCATTCGGTTGTAGCTTGTCTTTTGCATAGATCCAAAATGTTGGATTGTAGCATCTGGATTTCAATACAAATATTTCCATAATAAGAGTACCAATTATTTAGAACTAGGGTTGTCTGAGTCACATGTACTTCAGATTGCTTTAACTGCTTATCCCTTTCTGCGAATTTTTGAAATTCGTCAACCAGAAGTAGATTGTTTTCATCTTATTGTTGTTGATCCTGTTGGTCAAGTACTTATTGAAAACAATGTAATACCGATATTCTTAGGTTGTGGCCCCTAAATTGGTCTGGTAAACTGTTCCATTTCGGAATAACAGGCCTTCCAAGTGTCGTCCTTCTCTGACTTGATAGATTTGAGCTTTTTGTTCTCATATGACCATCTTTTATTGCGTTATTTAGTGGCAACTTTGATGAGGTCATCAAGCTCTTGGTCTGTTGATTTGGTAGGTACAAAGACTCATGTTGTTGATGTCGAGTCGACAGTCTCTTGTACTGGCAGAGAAAGTGTTTCCATAGTCATTGCTTTCTTCTGTTTATTCTTTTCTAATTTCTTGGAACTTTTCTGCTAATATGCTCTGCTAGTCGGAGGTGATTGCTACACATTTATGTATTTGGAGTAAGAAGAGAAATAAAATCCATAACTTCAGTCGATGATGTAGTAAATAATGTAGTTGGGATTGGGATAAACGTGACTGGAGTTGATGTTATATCAAACTCGATTGGTAGGGCTATAGGTATCTGGGTTGAGTTGGTCGTGGGAATGTTAACTGGGATGGCATATGTAATGATAGATGAGATGGGTGTTAGTGAAGTGGTCATCACAATAGTGGTCAATGGAGTCAATATAGGACTGGTCAGGGAAAGAGTCGTCGAGATAAGGATTGGGTCAGTTGAAGGAATAAATTTTTCGACTACGGTGTGCCAAGACACTGAACGGTTTGGCGTAGTAGATGGAACAGTGCAGGTTGGGGTAATTGTTAAAGCGACAAGAGGACTGGATGATATGATTAGGCTAGTTGATGGTGAAGAGCTTTGTAAAATATATTTAATGGATGGAAGCTTACGTGTTTTCTTTGGAGACTTAGAAGTCAATGGAGAAGGTGGGAGTGGACTGAGTAACATATTTGGTGGGGTCGTGGCTTCCAGGATCAACCAGATTGTGGTTGATTGACTTAGTTGGGAAAATAACTCCGATAGTGAGCCAATTATTTGACTAAGCTCGGGGCTCAGATTTAAATATGTGAGATCTGATATTGTATTCAATGGTTGTTCTTCTTGCAGTCAGGTCGAGAATGGAGGTGGGGAATCATCTGATAAATCCACGGGGTATTGTTCATAAGTTGTTTTTGTTAACTTAAGCTTTTTCTTAGGAGGCGACAGAGATGTTGTGGTTACCTTCGTGGTTGTCGACAGTGTTGGTATTCTCTACTCCACAAATTTCTTATAAATCCGTTGTTCTATAGTGACATTATTCTTCGTGGCTTCAATCATAACGGCCTTATCCTGCTCGCGTATACCTACAAAGTCTTCTTCAACTGAAGTTGTCAAAAGTTGTTTTATTTTCTTTGATTGTTGTCGAGTAGCCTTGCCTTTAACATTTTGTTGAAACATAAATATTTGCTCGATGACTTGGTCGAGCTTTTCCTTTAAATGGGCCTCGTCGAAGTCTGGCTCGACTTCGTCTTTGATTAACAACTCCTCTTCATCATGTTTAGTGGTTTCTCCGGTCAGTTTAGCGATTGGCTCTTTTCTTTGGCTGGATGAAGGGACAATTGCTAAAGGGTTTTCCTCTGGTTCATCATCTGGACCAAATGTAATAATGTACACTGACGTTTCGAACTGATCCTCCCTTTTGTCGTCCAGAAGAGGCTCTATCAAGTCCGACTATGAGCAATAAGCCAGAGTTGATACAAGAATCATAGTATTCGATTGTTGGGAGAGATCATTGAATATCTCTTGTACATTTGGGTAATAATCTAACTGTTAAGGGTCTCCTCCTACACCCTGCAAATACCATACCCTAGTGTGGTCGAGATCAAGTTGTATATGTGTCGTCCGAGGAAAGTTGCAACAGATGTGTTAGGGTACTCTCCATCGGTCGCATTTGGTCTTGACAACTTGGAACCAATGTTCCAACGATGATTTAGCTTAGTCGACTCCCTTTGGTGATCCCTTGGGTGAAATTTTTCTGAAGTTATTCATTAATGGAACTTTTGTGTCAGTAAATATCGGTTCACTTTCTGGTGTTATTCTTGTCATTGCTAGAAGCGACATAAATCTAATTGCTTGGCTAGTTTCTTTACATTTTTCACAATTATGTCTAACAATTGCAGCCAGGTGGTCCGCCCAATTAAATAGCTTGGCTTCATAGGAAATGACTTTTATAGCATCCAACATTTCAAGTTTCAAGTCAAATGACCTACCAGAACTTGCAAGACACAACGATATGACCATTGCTGCCCATTTTACCGCAGGGTAGATAACCTTACTGGTGATTAGGCCTTTTGAATTTTTCCTTGTTGGTGTTCCTATGAATTGCTCACCTAGCTCCATGGGCTTAGTTGTAGTCGAGATTGATGCTCCTTTGCTCGGAAGACCGATGAGAAGTGCAATAGTAGAATCATTAATGTCGATGGGATTGTCGATCCATATTTTTTCGTCATGGTATCAGCTCACCACGAACTTTGTTATAAGTTCATTGAGGTTTATGTGAGCCACTAGGAGTGGTGCATTCAAGTAATGTGGGATTGGTGCATTCAAGTACTGTGGGATTTTTGCTACAGTAAGCCTATTGGATTTTGCGATCCGTTTATTATCTTGAAATCCCCATTCCTTCAAGTATGCATATTGCTTCACCCAATTGTGTTCTTCGGTTTTTTCTTTCTTGATTCTGTGCAATCAAGCTTGCAAATGTGTCATGGTTGCTTCTTCCTATTGTGCTCTGGTTTTTTCTTCAATTGCTTTTGTCTTGGTTGCAACTTTCTTGGGCACCATTGTAGGTTGTTCGTAATCGACGCTCGAAAATTCTATGAAGTCTCTGGTTTTTGGAATAGAATGTGATTGCTCAAGTTCAGTGTAGAAACTTTCCTAAGAATCTTCTAGTACTGGCATATTTATAGACACGGGATTTGTTGATCTTTTATGGCACGTAGGTGAATACATTAACTGTGGTCTCGATGGGTGACAACTACTCTGCACACTGAAGAAACTTGCAGTGGAAGTCTTATTCACAGTCCGATCGGTTCACTCAGAGTTCTCCTGTCCCAATGACAGTCTCGTTCCCACTTTGGTGCTAGGTGACAGTTTTCCATTTCTCAACTACTACATCTTTGCATCTTCCTGCAGTGCCTCTTCTTCCCAACCAACTATCACGCGTGCTAAAATACCACTCACCTGCCAAGGTCCATGTCTCAGATCCCTTTTTATATGAAATCTACACTAAGTTAGTTATGTAACTATTTTTACACAAATTAGTTACTTAATCTAATTAACTATATGCAAACTTGGAAGCGCTACAATCGACTAGTGATGATACGGTCATTAGACGATGGGGTGCCTTTTCACATACGATATCTCTTTAGTCGACCTCTTTTGACGACTTTAGTGAAGACTCAACTCTGGAGCGTTTTTAATCGGACTAATCCATTATGTTTTAGCTCTTCGACTATATAAGGGCCCATCCAAGTTGTTTCTAGTTTCTTTGGCTTTCCTTTGATTTTGTTGTTATATAAGAGCACTAAGTCACCAACTGAGATGTCTTTATTTCTAATATTTCTATTGTGTTGGGATTTCTGTTGTTGTTTCTGAAATTCTTGGTGATGCATGGCGACTTGTCTTTGTTCCTCCAATTTTTGCAGTTCAAATATCATATATTGCGGTGCTTGTACAACGCCCAAGTGTAATGCTTGTGCAACTATCGGGGCTTGTTGTTTAAAGTGAAAGGGTATGGAAACTTCTTGTCCATAGAATAACTTAAATGGTGTTTGACCAGTCAATCTCTTATATGTTGTTTGGTATACCCATAAGATGGTGGGGATTTTTTCATTCCAGTCGTCTTTATTAATACAACAAATTTTGGTTCATCCTTTTTTAAGCATCTTGTTAAATGATTCGATTGTGCCATTCGACTAGGGATGATATGTTGAGATTTTATGGTGGTTGATCAAAAATTATTTAAGTAATATGGCTATAGTCTTATTAATGAAGTGTGTTTCCCTATCAATGGTTAATGTTAGTGGGCATATGAATCTTGTGACAACATTTTCATTTATAAATTTTGTTGTCACTTCACTTGCGTATGATTTGATAGGTTTTGCTTCAACCCATTTCATAACATACCCCATTGCAATGATTATATAACGTGCACCTATTCATCAGCGAAGTATCGGAAATGGTCTGATGAAGTCAATGACCCAAATCTCAAATGTTAAGGTTAGATTCATGGATATTAAGGGCATTTCGTGTTGTCCTAGAGGTCGACCCATTCGCTGACATTTGTCGCACTTACTAACATAAGCTTTACAGTCTTTGTTTAAAGTCTGCCACCATAGCCCTGACTGTAATATTTTCTTGACGATCATGTCGACTTGGAAATGCCTCCTGCAGGTCCAAAATGGGCTTCATCGATGATAGCATCTTTCTCGTGGTCAAGCACGCATTGATGAAGTATGTCATCTTGTTCTAATCTATAAACGAAGCCATTAATTGAAGTATACGATGCTTCTTTCATGGTGAGGATTTTCTTGTTCTTTTCATAAGTTCCTTTCGAGGCATGACCTTCCTGTAAAAATTGGGCAATGTCTGCAAGCTCAATCGGTACAGATTCAACTCTAAAGAGATGTGCATCAGGCATCTCGTTTTCTATGCTCACGGGGTCTTCACCTATTTCTGTTCGTGAGAGATGGTTTGGTGTGACATTGGATTTCCCATGTCAAACTAGCATTTCAAATTCAAACTCTTGGAATAATAAGAGCCATCGACAGATCCGTCCGTGGTGCAAAGGTTTATTAAGTAAGTACTTTAGAGCCTAGTGGTCTGTAAATAACACAAAGGGTTATCCAATAAGTAATGCTGAAACTTCTGGAGGGCGAAGATCATGCTTATGGCGTCTCTTTCAATTGTTGAACAGTACCACTCGGTCTTATTTAGATTTCAACTGTCGTATACATTGGGATAGTCAATCTTGTCGTTGCCAAGTTGAGTGAGTATTTTGTCGACAGCAGTACCTGACACGTCGATATGGACATGGAATTTATTGGACCAGTTCGGAAATCTAAGAATTAGGAATTCGACCAATTTTCGTTTAAGTAGTTCAAAAGATTCGACACATTCTAATGTCCATACGAATTCAACATTTAATTTGAGTAATTCCTCCAAAGGGAGCGTCATGTCTGGCTAGTGTCGAATGAACTTTCTGTAATAGCATCTATGTCCCAACAATATTCAGATTTGCTTGGGATTGACTAGCGGTTTTAGGTCAAGAATTACTTTGATTTCCGCTAGATCAACTTTAATGCCTTCTTTCCACACGACATGTCCTAAGAGTATTATGATGGGCGTAGAAAAGATACACTTATTTATATTTAGGGAGAGTTGTATATGTCGACACCTTTCCAGCATTAGTTGGATCCACTGAACATGGTCTTTTAATATCGTGTATATTGTCCAGTCATTGAAATACACTGCCATATTTTTGTAAAGAAATTCTTGGAAGGATTTTATGACAATCCTAGAGAAGACTGCCAATACATTCTTCAATATGAATGGCATAACTTTGTATGCGAATGAACCAAATTCACACAAGAATGTAGTCTTGTGTTGATCTTCTTTAGCAATAGGTACATGTATCCTAAAAATATGTCTGTGAATGAATAAAATTCGTGTCTCACTACTTCGTTAATTATCTTGTCTGCAAAGGGTATCAAAACAGGTCTATAAGAGTTACTTTATTAAGTCCTCTGAATTCGACACAAATTCGGAGTCTTTTCGAATTGTATTTCTTTGGTTGAACGACCATAGGGCTAGGCCACTCGGACTGATCAACTTGATATATTATACCAATGGCTAGCATATTTTTTATTTCTTTCTTTATTGTATTTGTATTTATGAGCTAATTTGTATGGTTGTTTCTTAATAGGTTTTGCATCTTGCATGATGTCAATCTTCATTTCGCCCATTTCCTAAACCAAGCCTTTCAAGTCTTTGTAGTCCATGGCAAAAACGCCTTGATATTCTTTGAGAAAAATTGATATTTTTGCAGTCTGCTGCTCCGACAAATAATCTCTTTTTTTTTCACTTTAGGTTTTCCATTGGTTGAGATATCGACTTCTTTGGTTTTTACTTCTTCATCCATCCACTCAGGGGCTTTTGATTCGTTGATCTTTCGCTCTCCTTTAAATTCACTGAATGCAGAGGGGAATCTATGAGTTCACCATCATCTTCTTTATTTGTGTCTTCTTTATTTTTAGTGGTACTTTCATAATTGACTTAACAGGATGGGCTATGCATGGATGGTCCTTCCATATGAAGCTTTTCCCGACGTATTATCATTCCCCAATTCCATTATGGTCGAGAGATGAGCTTGTTGTTTATTGTCAATCGAAATGTTATTACAAGTCGATCACAGTCAACAAGTAGGTTTAGTTTCGACTACACCTACCAGTTCTATTGTTGGTTTGATAAATTGTTGAATTTCTTGTACGAATTCCTTCAAACATTCTTCCACTGGGGCGAAAGAGAAATATTTAATGAAGTTTATTTTAAGGATTTCCAACTAAATGTTTCTTTGCATGCTTCTCCAATATTGTACCATTTTCTAGGCAAGACGTCTAAGGTGTTGGGGAACATGTGCGGCCATACTCGTTCGCCACAGTACCCAAGTCTTCTTCATTCCTTTTCACAAGTATTGATGTGTGCAACAGGGATGTTCCCTTGGGTGAATTTCGGGATTTCTGCTTGGGTTGTGAGCTTCTTTTTGCCAAATCGCTAGAAAAAATAAGTTGAGGCCGTCTTCCAAGTTTGAAGGAGAGACTAATGAGTATCCCACCACCTAGAAACTTCTCCTGTGAATGTTTTGACTAAACTCTATAGTCATCCTTGTTCTCCAACATTTTTAGAGACTTATTCAATGTGTGTTGATAGTGACTCGCGTTCTTTGTACCGAAGCGGAGGTAAATTGGTCGGTTAATTTTTCGTTGGTACCAAATTTGGATACTCTATCATTTTCTTCTCAAAGAATTTCTAAATTACAAAAATCATGAAGCATTTTGTACCGAGTGTCGAGGGATGGCTTCGATTGTCCAGCATTCCCTTGCATGTGCTTCGTAATTTTCAATATGCCAATGGTATAATTCTGAGTCGGAGTTCTGATCGATCGACATGGGCGAACCCAAGTTGATCTCCATGTTTTCATTAGGTTCTATTGAATCTTCATTATTTTGCATAACTTGATACAACTTCCTTATGTCTGCATCGTTATCATCAAGCTCTACCGAAGGTTTTCCTTGGGATGGATAAATAGGTATAATGACCTTTTTACCTTCTCCTTTCAATTTTATTCTATCTTTTTCTAGTGATATAGAAGCTTTCATTTTTCTACCCCACGATTGACCGACAAACACAGGGAAGGACTTAGCACCCTCTTTAGGATCGATCACTTCAAAATCAATTTGAGTGTCAAATCCCATTATTGCAGTATTAACATTTTTCCATAGTCCAATGGGTTCGATCAAGCCCTAGTCGACAAGCATAAGATAGATGCCCAACTCAAATAGGCATGGTCGACCTAAACTTTCCGAGGTAAATCGAGTCATTATGTTAGCTAAGGACACGAAGTTGAGGACAAGTTGCAAGATGCAATATCCCTCAACTTCAAGGTTGACTAGTGGATCGATGTCGACTTTATATTTCTAGTTTAGCCTACAAAGAGTTTTAGCAACTTCTTCATTTGCTGGATTATTTCTTTTATCATATACATTAAGTCAATTAGTCATGCAACAACATCTTCTTTCGTGAGAAGTTGTAATAGTTCTGTTATCTCTAGGGTTGTTTTCCTAGATTTACTGTAGAACATCCAACCTTGTATAGTAACTTTGTTTTCCTTTCTCATTTTCTCATTTTATCAATTTCTTCATTTTTTCTTTGTCTTAGGTTTTACCCTAGTCCATTTTTATTAAATTTTTCATTATTAAAACAAAAGCAAGGCTCATATTTCATATTGATTTTCAAAAAAGGCTCATATTTCATATTGATTAGTTAAATTCCATTTCAAATAAGGTTATTATGCTTGAGAACATTTATATTATTTATTTGAATAATAAATTGTGGCCTGGCAGCATATATTAAACTGCTAAATGTGAAAATGCTGCGAGTGATAGAATATGCACATTTGATTATTGATACGGGTGGAAAAATCTTGTACTATGATTTTAATGAACCATGCTTATTCATTAAAGCATAGACAACACATAGTGGAGAAGTTTTGAAGAGCGCCAAGGACAGATTTTTATTCAAAACATATCACTTGGAGAATTTATGAAGGTAGATTTTTCTAGAAATGTTTTGTTTCGTCATTTTTTTTCAGAACAGATTGTGGCCAATACGAGATGAATTTTGAAAACCTGGAGGATTTTTTTATTCCTAAGATATCTAAATACAAAAACCTATCTCACTTTTTACGCAGGTATCAAGGATTGGAAGATCCACTCTCATCATTTCAGCCTAGATTTTCTGACTGCGCAAATTCCAGTCTTAGTCATATTTTTGAAAAGTTGATTATGGACAGATGGAGGGGAATTTTGACAAATTGAAAGAGGTTTATCTTAGTAACATATTGATATATAATAACCTCTTTCATTTTTCCTACAGGTGTCACATATTGAGAGAATCGAATCTATCATTGAGCCCTAATTTTTGAATCTCAGAATTTCCCTGTTTGACACGTCTTTGAAATGCAGATCTCGGGAAAATGAAAACGAATATCAAAGAACTGAGAGAGTTTTTTTCTCACAACAAACTAATCTACAATAACCTCTTTTTGTTTATACACAGGTGTAACATATTTGGAGAACCGAATCCATCTCTGAGCCCCTGTTTTCAGCAGTCTGGCCCAATTTTTGTGGCAGGCAGTTTCAGAAATTGTTTGTTACCTTTGCGATTTGGCAGGAAACTCGATTTCCTAGGGAGGATTTCGACCTCACCATCTATATAATGAATATTGTAACATTTTATCAAGGAGGGGGGATCTTCTTTTGAGAAGGAGAGGTTGGAATCTATGATGGAAGTCAAATTGTGAACTCAATGCGCAGGCATGTATATGGTTTCATTTCATATTGATAATAAATAGTTGTTTTTGAAATGATTGTGATCTGTGAGCTTGTTTTGTTTTAATAAATAAAGTACATGTTATCTTCATTCTGTCTATGTGTGGTCTTAATATTCCACACCTTGATTCTTTTGATCAATATGCAACTATTTTTAATGTTTTGAAAACAGAAAATGAATCATTGCATTCACAAAGTTATGCTCATAGCCATGTCATATTAATATCTTTGATAGTAACACTGATATACTCCCTGCATTTGAATATTTGAATTGTTCCGATTCCTGTAATGTGTTTACCTACCACCAAACCCCATAGAGTTATTTGTCAGTTACCTTATATCTACTGTTAAGATTTCCTTAAGCTTGAACCCTAGTAGTCTAGGTTCAACTTTAGGGATAACAAGTTCATTGAATGTTTTATTTCACATTCATGGAGTATCTTCTTTGGATGCTAGCTCTTCGAATATTTTTGTAGAATTATTGAAAATTTCTCTTTGTTTATGCAGATTTAGATAGTTATCTTCTTTACTTTGAATTTTTGTGACTTGAGGGTTGCCGCTTCCAATCTTTGTGCCTTGTCTTATGATAATGTGCAATTTTTTAGAATTCAATGCTTCATTCTTAGGGACACTGGAAAAGAGATTAACATTCTTTTTATTCATGATATTTTCGAGCATGATGGGACAATCCTCTAGTGAGTGCCCCCCCACCCCACATTTTGTACAAAATTTGAGGTTTGTCCTGTCCTTCCAGGGATAGTCGGTACTCAAATTTTCTTCAATAAAACATATAAAGTAACGAGGCTTCCCTTGACTAAAAGGGTGATTACCATGATTACTGTTATATCTTCCACGACTATTGTAACTACCTCGTCGATTGTATCCATTGTTGTGCTGGTTGTCAGTTGTCACATACCCCAAAATACCTATATTTGAAAAACAAATTAAATAGGATAAATAAATAAAATAAAAGCATGTATACTTGTGGAAGAAAAAAATACTTTACTTGATTACATACTGGAATCTATGCCAATGTTAGAGGCATGTAAAGGTTATGTGCTTGAATAAGCATCATTAAACATAATTAAGCATTATAAGCATCATAAGCATCATGAATAAGCATCATTAAACATCATTAATAAGTATTATTAAGCATTATTAATAAATTTTAATCTCAACACAGTTAACAAAAGGAGGGCTTAACCCCTTACCCAAACCCCTGCGAATTCCAAAATCTGACAGTGTAAATTTACGATTTCGTAACCCCATCTTCTGCAATTGAGGATGCGGGTTGCGGAATCCCCAAACTTTACTAGTTCAACGTTATGGTTCCGCAATCCGACTTCCGCAATTGCGGATGCGGAATTGCAGAACCCCCGACTCCGATCGGTTTGTTTCGTCGATTCTGTAATCCGGCTTCCGCAAATGTGGATGCGGGTTATGGAAACCCCGATCCCGACCGTTTAACATGGCAGGTCCACAATCCGTCTTCCACACTACGGATGCGGGATTGTGGAACCCCCCCCCTCAACCCGACTATTTAACATGGAGGGTCCGCAATCCGTCTTCCGCATTGCGAATGCGGGATTGCGGAACCCCCTCAACTCGACTGTTTAACATTCACGGGTCTGCAATCCGAATTCCGCATTATGGAAATCAGGATTGCAGAACCCCAAAATTTCTAGGGTTAAAACAATATTTCCGGTTGCGGATTTGGTGAAATCGACAGCTCAGATAGGTCGTATCTTAGCTAATGTTTGGACATTTAATTAACAGATTTAGGGTTTGCAAACTATATAATTATCATTCTAATTCGGTTATGAATTATTCTAATTAAATCAATAAACAAAAATAAAATAAACGCCCATCTTCTAACAGCAAAAACGCCTAACTCAGTCGCCCAAATTATGAATTCATAATTCTTTAAGACATTTGGCTCTGTAATAGCTTTGAGAGTACAAACACTTATCTATTTGTCTCTGTATGAGGAAATATAACATTCTATTATGTAATTATCCATATTTTAAATCTTTATGAACCCTAGATTTATAACAACGTTATAAATTAAAATGCCTAAACCATAAACCCATTTGCAATGAATCATGTTCATTATTTTGCTTGTAACGGTGAGAGGATAAACAT
Source organism: Larix kaempferi (assembly GCA_027924585.1). NCBI lineage: Eukaryota > Viridiplantae > Streptophyta > Pinopsida > Pinales > Pinaceae > Larix > Larix kaempferi. The sequence continues at coordinate 14,268,459 of BSBM01000841.1, forward strand.
GCATTGATGCATGATTGATATAACTTCTGCAAATAAACTGAGACAAACTTAATCCTAGTGTTTGAATATCTTGCATGCAAGTCCAGAAATGAATAAGAACATCTACAGTAATAAGTAATGTACAGTAGGTGGAATTTGGTTGCAGCGGAGCTAGGGTTTTCGGTGATCTCTGAAGGTGGAAGGACTGACGGCGACCATGGCTGCTACTGTGGGGGGAGGCGCTCCAGCCCCCCCTACAAACCCTATTGAAGGGTTTCGGATTGGTGGGATTCTGATCTCACTTGAAGGAATGGGTGGAAAGGGAAATAGCTCCCAAGATTCTGAATCTGTAGGCTCGGCTGTGGGTAGGAAGCAGGGTCAATGCATACCTAAATTGACCTCGATCCTGTCCATGAAAATTAGATCTAGCAAGCTACGGGAAAAGATCCAATATATGCTGGACCATGCTCTGATTGGAAAATTTGTGGGTATGCTCCCCTCGGAAAAATCCCTAATCTGGTGGATTAATTCTACTTGGAAACCAAAAGGGCATTATGATCTCCAATTGGGTTCAAAAGGCTTCTTCACTATCTATTTCCTAAATTTGGAGGACATAAATCGAGTTTTAGATGGAGGTCCTTATTTCTTCTACTCGGCTGGTCTTTTCTTGCGACATTGAAAGGAAAAAAATTTCCCAGATAAAGAGAATATGCGGGTTTCGTTGGTCTGGATCATACTCTATTCACTCCCAAGTGAATATTGGGACTCTGAAATCCTGGAGGATATCGGGAACAACCTAGGGTCCTTTGTTAATATTTCTGAGCAGACCAAAGCTCAATGATACACTGCCTACGCTCAGATTTGTGTGTACATGGATCTATCTAAAGAACTACTAGAAGCGATCAAGATGCCATGGGAGGATGAGGACTAGGTGCAACCATTAGATTATGAGCAGGTTCCGTTCAGATGTTGCAGGTGCCATGAGCATGGCCATCTTTATAGGGATTGACCCATGAATAACCCCAATTCAGCCCCTCAGATTGATGAGGAGGGAAAAGAACAAGGGTTTAATAGGGTTTCCAACAAGAAGAGAGGTGGCAGGAAACAAGAAAATGTGGAAGGTGCTAAAAGGGTTTTGACCTCAAATAAATTTGATGCCCTAAAAGAGCAATCGGAGGATATAGGTCCTATCCCCTCTAAGGAGCAGGGGAAGTCACTCATTCTTGACAGGGGGATCAGAGAACCAGGGGATTCTATTTCTAATGCGTAGGATTTCCCTTGTGATGATCTCGGAGGAGATGCTGCCGAAGACATGGAAGACATGGACATTGGGGATCTAGACCTAAATGGAATAGAATGTAAAGATGTAGAGACTGGGTATGTCCCTCAGGAACAAGGGATCCTCCTAAAAGAAGCCATTATCAAAGCTAGAGAGTCCAATCGTCTTGGTATTAACCCGGGATCCCATAGAGATTACAAGAGGAAACATGAAGAAACAATCAAGAAGCCTGGTCGAAAATCCAACCAGCATCGCATTGCAGCAACAGGATTAAAGTTGATTGAGTTAGGTCAATACCCTACTATTAGGGCTGCTTTGGGATTGTAACTTTGTTTCATTTTCAATGAAGATTATCTCTTGGAATATAAGAGGTCTTAATGGCCTACAGAACACAAAGATCCTTCAGAAGAAGATTAGGATGACAAATCCGGCCATTGTGTTTCTTCAAGAAACCAAATGCTCGGCGAAACAACTGCAATATAGATGCAGAAAGATCAGGGAAAATAGTGAGGCAATGGGTATTGATGCTAGAGGAATGTCTGGAGGGTTGGGTATCCTATGGGATCCCTTTAAAGTTCAGCTGACGGGATTCCATGGGAACTATTGTTACCTTTCTGCTGAATTTTGCGTTATTGGTTTCCAGATTTCAGGCCTTTTAACTAATGTCTATGGTCCCCATTCTCCCTAGGAGAAGCTTATCTTCATTGAGTCCTTGCGGAGAATTGGGGGTGGTCTAGGTAATCAACATTGGATTGTTGGGGGTGATTTTAACCTCATCGCTTCCTTAGAAGAGAAGAAGGGTGGAAGGAGGCGCCTTGAAGACGAGTGTGGTTGTTTTAGGGACACTATTGAAGACATTAAACTTATTGATGTCATCCCTGGGGAGGGAAGATTCACTTGGAACAACAAAAGAAAAGGAGATTGACACATAGCTTCTTGTCTAGACCGCTTTCTAGTGTTTGAGTCAGTTATGGAATCAGGGAGTGAGATTTCAGCTTCTATCCTCCCAGCGTCTGGGTCAGACCACCGACCTGTTGAATTGTGGTGGAGCAGACTGGGCTCCCAGTTTAAAAAACCCTTCCATTTTGAACAATTTTGGCTTGGACATCCAAAGTTCAAAGAGAAAGTTACGCAGTGGTGGGAAGGGCTCAGCACTGGGGAGGGCCACAGTATGTACAAGTTCCAACATAAGCTGAAAGCTCTTAAAGGAAAATTAAAGAAATGGAACAAGGAAGAATTTGGGAATATCATTGAGGACAAAAAGACCCTAGAAGCTATATTGTAGGATATCTAGAAAATTGGTATGAACCTAGGGTACGCCGCTGAGCTGCAGACAGAGGAAGCCAATGTGTACAAAAAATTACAGGAAATGGAGGGACAAGAGGAGATCATGTGGAACCAAAAAGCTAAAGTCAATTGGCTTCAATATGGAGAACGAAATACTAAATTTTTTCATAGGTCAGTCATCCAAAATAGAATGCAGAATAGGATCCTCAAGCTCAAAAACAGGGATGGTGACAGGTTGGAAACTAGCGAGGAGATTGCAGGGGAACTTAGAAATTTCTTTCAAGATATTATGACGGAACTTGTCGCTGACAAAAGGAGGGACATTGAGTTGATAACTCAAAATATACCATCCCTTATCTCGCAAGACCAAAATGATTTTCTCATGAAGCTGATTACGAGTTGAAGTGGAGGAAGCAGTGCAACAAATCAGAGATGGGAAAGCACCTGGACTGGATGGTTTTACCACCAATTTATTTCATTATTTTTGGGAGATGATCAAGCTGGAAGTCTGGGACATATTTGAAACATCAAGACTCTCCAGGAAAATCCTGTTGGATTTCAACACCACCTTCATTACTCTTATCCCTAAGGGGAAGGGTGTGGATTCTCCTCGTAAGTTTCACCCTATTTCCCTCTGCAATGTCATTTATAAAATTGTCACTAAGGTGATATCCAATCGTCTCAAACCCATCCTTCCCTTTCTCATTTCCCCGGAACAATATGGGTTTGTTGAAGGTCGGCAAATCATGGACGATATAATATTGATTCACGAAGCGCTTCACTCCCTTAAAAAAGATAAGATTCCCGGAATGATGTTGAAGTTTGACATTGCCAAATCTTACGACAAGCTGAATTGGCATTTCATGAAGGCTATGTTGTTGTCTTTTCGCTTCTTGGAGGATTGGATCAGTTGGATCATGAACCTAATCTCCACTTCCTTCTCCTCTATTTTGTTGAATGGTGTCCCTACTGGCCTTCTCAAACAGTCTTTGGGAATCCGCCAGAGTGACCCTTTGTCCCCCTTCCTCTTCATTATCATGGCCGAAGGGTTAGGAAGAACGATCAAGGCCATGCAAGACAATCATAATATGCAGGGGCTCCTAATTCATCCTAGAGGGGACCGATAGACGCACTAACAGTTTATGGATGATACGATGCTTATGGGCCATCCTTTTGTTCAGGAGGCTAGGAAGATCCACCATTGTCTCTCTAATTTTGGTAAATCTTCTGGTCTGGAGGTAAGTGAACAAAAGTCTCAGGTCTTTTTCTTCAATACCCCCAAAATCACTCGACGAAACATCTGTAGAATTCTTGTTTTTCAAGAGAGTTCCCTTCCGTCCAAATACTTGGGTGCCCCTCTGGTGGATTCCATAGCCTGGCAGGGATCATGGAATGACAGGCTTGATAAAATGAGGAAGAAACTGTCTAATTGGACTCTCCGGCTGCTGAACTTTTCCTGCAGTCTTGTTCTAGTGAAAGCAGTGTTGCAAGCAATGCCTATGTATCTATTTTCAGCCATGGATTCCCCTAAAGCAGTTCTTAAGGAAATATGAAGCATCCAATGCAAATTTATGTGGAATGTCCCTAGTGAGCATCGAAAGTGGGCTCTGGTTAAGTGGGAATCCATTTTCTTCCCCAAGGAGAAAGGTGGGCTTAATATCCGCGACCCTGAGAAAATCAATTCTGTCACTGGGGCAAAGATATGGTGGCGATGGGTTACTCATAGCCAGGAACTGTGGGCTAGACTATGGCACACCAAGTATGCGGATGGTTGGGAGAAGGGTAACCCTATTGATTTCTCTGAAAGTTTGCCAGGATCTCACATCTAGAAGTCGGCCTTCTAGGGTAAATCCTTGATTCAGGAAAATAGTTTTTGGGAAATAAGTAATGTTGGAGATCCAGAGCCTGGGAGGACTCTTGGAAACAATTACCCACGATAGATGGAAATGTTGAAATTCCCCATGTCATCCAGGCGTGCACCATCAATGATAAGGTTCTGGTGAAAGATCTCTGGGGAGAAACCAACCCAGATGGTGGATTTAGAGTTTGGGCTCCTCGGGAATGGTGGGAGAAATTTGGTCCTGAGGAGGAGATAAATAAGGTTGAAGAGGCCTTGAACAATCGAAGGATCAAAATTCATGATGGGGAAGATAATCTTCGCTGGGGCTTTGAACCTAAAGGTAGTTTTTCTATCAAATAAGCTTACAACATAGGGATGGGTTTCAACAATCGTTCCCCAGTCCTGAAATGGAAAAAGTTGTGGGATGCCAAGTTGTGGCCAAAATTTTCAACTTTCATTTGGTTGGTTATTAAGAAACACATTCTTATAGGAGATAAATTGCAGAAGAGAGGTTTGAGAGGCCCCTACCAGTGTCCTATGTGTTGTTCGGCGGAGGAGACCCTGCACCATTTGTTGGAATCGTGCCCTTTCGCCTCCAAACTGTGGGATTGTGGAGCAATGATATTATGAAGGACTGATCGAAGTCGTGACAATCCAGTCCAAACCCTTTGTGACTGGGCGAAGGATCCGTTCCAGAACCCTATTGTCAATCGGTTTTGGAAAATTTCCCATATTTTTTGGTTTGGGCAGTCTGGAAGGAGATAAACCCTCAAATCTTTCGCGACAAAGTCAATCCTGAAAGCATAGTTTGGGAGTCCATAAAAAACATGATGATCGAAACAATTAAATTACAGTCATGGGATAACATGGACTGAGACGCCAATGTGCCGAAAACTTTATTTCTCAGGGCCTGGGGTATATCTGGTGCAGTTTCATGCTTTGGAAAACAATGTTGCCCGATTATGGCTTTTTCCAATATTGAGAATTGGTCTTCCCCACAGGATGGTTTTTTCAAAATGAATTTCGATGGGTCTTCAAAAGGTAATTCGGGCCCGGCCTGTTTTGCTGTGTCATCAGAAACGAGGAGGGAGATATGCTCGGTTTAAAAGTAGGTTATCTTAGGACTGACACTAATAATGTCGTTGAGTTGGAAGGGTTACTCCAGGGAATCCAGTTGGCAGTCTCGCAGAATTGGACCTCCCTCATTGTCGAAGGGGACTCAAAGATCATCCTCCACATGGCATCTGAAATCTACCATGGCAAGCCTAGCTCCAAAGTGGCGACCTCTTGGCATTTGGAAGGGAAAATTGACAATCTGGCGATGGTCTTTAACCCTGGTTTAGCCCTTACCTTCGCCCATGTTAAACGAAATGGGAATAAGTTAGTAGACTTGTTAGCAAACCTTGGGAGTGATAAACACATGTCCATCTGTGCTCTTTCGTGGGAAGGCCTGCAGGATCCGACAGACAGGGACAGATGTAAGGAAATCTTATCCAAGGGCATCATGTGTCATAGTTTTGGAACAGAGAGCCGACGTCAGGCTGATTCGATCCATGACACGTGACGGCTTCACTTTCCTTTTTGTAGTATCGGCCCACAGGGGAAGTTGGTAGGTGTTAGATTTTAAGCATTAATTCAATATGCTATGGGATATTCACTGAGAGAATAACATGTACAGTATATCAATGCATAACAATCATATCAAGCATGTCAAGCATCACAAGAATCAAAAGCATGAGACAATGGACAAACAGATTTTTCTGTGGGGAAAACCCTAAGGTGAAAAACCCCACAAATTCCTCAGAGATAGATAGAGCAATGGCTCAACCAAAGTACAACCAAATACAATAGATAGTCTCCTACTATGCAGCTGATCCTCCTCCTCCAATGTGCGCCACTTTCTGAGTGAGAGAAGAGTGAGTTCTGAGATGATCAAAATAGAGAATCCCGACTCTCTATTTATACTTGTCTTGACCTGCCTAATTACTTATGGGGCCGACTTGTCTAACTCAGCCTAATAACCCCAGTTACATATATATTGGGCCAACACCCACATCAGGTAGTCTAATAACCCATCGACAAGTTAATCTACTTGTGACACTTGTCAATACAAATGACGACACTTCCTTATAGAGGAACAACACATCTCTTATAAGGGTACAATAAATATATATATGAAATACATTCCGAAGTTACATATACATCAACACTCCCTCTTAACTAGGAAGGTATTTCTCGACACAGATCATCGGGCACAAGTCTTCTTCTCTGGATCATCGTCATTGTCACAACTGCTACTATCTCGTCCAATCTCTGAATCTACTTTTCATAGGAATTTCTATAGATCCAGTCCTTTTTCATACTGGATGTAGGCCCACCACCTGTAGGTCTTCATCATCACTGGTCATACTGTGGAATCCTCAGGACTCATCACGTGTGTCTGCAAAACCTCGCAAGAGCATCCCAGGCCTTTTACGAGCACACAGCTCAACCTCTCGAATCTCTCAGGATCTTTTACATGCCACTGCACAACCTGTCCACGACCACAGAGTATCCACCTGATACTCACCATACATCTAACTGATGTATATCATCACATGATCAACTTGATCATCATCATCATCTGCGAGCAAGCCATCGAGTAAGTACACCTCAGGTCTGATTACAATGCTTTTGCAAAACCTGCAATATCTCTCAGGACTGATTACATTGCCTCGGCTAAACCTGCAAGAGCATCTCAGGACTGATTATATGCCTCTGCAAAACCTATGTACCAAACTGTCACATCAATGTCTTCATATCATCATGTAGTCCACGGAGCACAACCCAAATGCACACACATAGCACTTACACTCACCATGGGAGGGCTAACCTGCCACCATGTGAAAGGCTCACAGCACTTACACTCACCATCATGGGAGGACCAACCTACTACCACCTGGGAAAGGCTAACAACACTTACATCAACGACCATGGGAGGAACAACCTACCACCATGTCGGAAAGGCACATCACTTACATCAACGACCATGGGAGGACCAACCTACCACCATGTCGGAAAGGCCCAACACTTACATCAACGACCATGAGAGGACCAACCTACCACCATGTCAGAAAGGCTTCAACACTTATATCATGACCATGAGAGGACCAACCTACTATCATGTCAGAATGGCTCCAGCACTTATATCTCACCATAGGAGGACCAACCTACCACTATGTGAGAATGGCCCAGCCCTTACATCTTACCATGGGAGGACCAACCTACCACCATGTAAGAATGGCTCAGCCCTTACATCCTGCCATGGGAGGACTAACCCACTACCATGCAAGAATGGCTCGGCCCTTACATCCTGCCATGGGAGGACCAACCTATCACCATGCAAGAATGGCCTGACCCTTACATCCTGCCATGGGAGGACCAACCTACCACCATGCAAGAATGGCCTAGTGTGCATCTGTGTCTCCAGACTTCATCACTTCCCTCTGGAAGGCATCTCGATCTGAAGTACACCAAGTCTCCCTCTGAAGTATTCAAACTTCACTCTGGCAAGCGGCTTGGTCAACACATCGGCTATCTGCTCATCTGTCGCAACATACAGGAGTTTCACAGCTCCCCTCTGCACCATATCCCTGATATAGTGGAACTTGATCTCAATGTGCTTCGACCTGTCATGGAACATTGGGTTCTCTGACAACTTCACACAACTCTGGTTATCACAGAAGATACCAGTAGGATCCAACGGGATATCAAATAAATCAGACAGTAGCTTCATAAGCCATACTGCCTCACAACTAGCTGAACAAGTTGTGACATACTTTGCTTCAGCTGTACTCAGTGCCACACAGGACTGCTTCTTGCTAAACCAAGAGATCACACCTGATCCCAGACTGAAGCAGCACCCTGAAGTGCTCTTTCGATCAATGGCACTGCCTACCCAATCCGAATCAACATAACTCTCCAGGTTAAACTTTTGATTCGCCTCATACTTGACCCCATAATCCATTGTACCCTTCAGGTACCTCAAAACATGCTTTGCAGCTATCAGGTGAACATGTCTCGGATCTGTCAGATACTGGCTCAAGGTGTTCACCGCAAAGCAAATGTTTGGTCTTGTATTCGTCAGGTACATCAAGGACCCAATCATCTGACGATACATCGTAGCATCAATCGGCTAAGAAGAAGCATCACACATAAGCTTCAAGTTCGATGCCATAGGTGTGGCCATGGCCTTGTAGTCCATCATCCCAAAGCTCTTTAGGATCTTTATTACATACTTCCCTTGTCCAAGGAAGATTCCATCTGCACTCTGCCACATATCCATACTAAGAAAGTAGTGCATCATACCCAAGTCCTTCATCTCGAACTCAGAAGCTAGCTTCCTCTTCGTGTCGGCAATCAGTCTATCCTCACCTGTCAAAAACAGGTCATCCACATAGAATAGTAGAATAACTGGATTTCCCTCCTCAACCTTGTAGTAAAGGTTGGAATCTGTTTTACTCTTGGTAAAGCCCAAACTGTATAGGAAGCCATCTATCCTGCCATACCAGGTCCTGGGTGCCTGTTTCAAACCATACAGGGCTTTCTTCAGTTTGCACACATGTGTTCCTCTATCATGTGTCTCAAAACCCAAGTGGCTGCTCCACATACACTTCCTCTTCAACTACACCATTCAAGAAGGCTATCTTGACATCCATCTGGTATACCTTCCATTTCATCACTGTAGCCAGAGCAAGTACTGATCTAATGGAAGTGTATCTGGCTACAGGAGCGAAAGTCTCTTCATAATCAATTCCTTCTTTCTGGGAGAAGCCACGAGCTACAAACCTAGCTTTGTATTTCTCGATGCTACCATCTGCAGCATGTTTGACCTTATAGATCCACTTGGAAGCTACCACAGACTTCCCATCTGGTCTTGGGACCACATCCCAAACATCATTCTTCATAATAGATTGGTATTCTTCGATCATAGCATCCTTCCATTCTTTCTTTTTTGCAGCTTCTTCATAACTGGAAGGTTCTTTATCCATGATGTCACAGAGTAAAGCAACATAGCTAGTATGTGACCTTGGCCTTTTCCTTTCTCTATGTTCTTCTTCTGGAATTCCAAATCTCTCTGCATCTTGGATGAGCTCTCTAGCCCATGTAGGTTTCCTCTTATGAGGATTCTTCTCCCGAGGTGTATCCACAGGTTCTTGTGGATCTTCCATTTCTCGATCTTCTTCAGGAACTGCTTCATTCATTGTGGTGTCTTGTGTTTTGGATATTCTGGGTTCTTCATTGTCTTCAACAGGTGTCTTTCTCGATTTGTGATAAGCTGAACTTTCATCAAATGTTACATCTCTACTGATTTCAATCTTCTTGAATCCAGGGAAGTAGATTCTCTAAACCTTCGAGCTTTCACTGTAACCCACGAATATACCCTTCTTTCCCAAAGGATCCAACTTTGACCTTTTCTCTTTTGGGATGTGAGTGTATACTAGACAACCAAATATCCTGAGATGGCTCACTTCTGGTTTCTTACCAGTAAACACTTCTTCTGGTGTTTTGTTGTCAAGTATCTTATGGGGTGTTCTGTTCTGTACATATACAACTGTCCTTGCTGCTTCAGCCCATAAGTGCATAGGTAAGTCTTGGTCATGAAGCATTGCCCTTGCTACTTCCATGATTGTTCTATTCTTTCTCTCGGCAACCCCATTCTGCTGTGGATTGTAAGCAGTAGTCAACTCCCTCTTAATCCCTGAATCACTGCATAACTTCTTGAAGTCTCCTGAAGTAAATTCTCCGCCATTGTCAGATTTGAAGATCTTGATCTTCAAGTCAGTTTGGTTTTCTATCAAGGCTTTGAATTCCTTGAAATTGTTAAACACTTCATCTTTGTTCTTCAAGAAGTAGATCCAAGTCTTCCTAGAGAAATCATCAATAAAGGAGACATAGTATACATACCCACTTAGGGAGCTGGATGACATGGGACCGCATACATCAGAGTGGATAATCTCCAAGATTCCTTTTGCCTTGCTTTCACTACTTGGAAATGTCTTCTTTGTATTATTTCCCTTTGCACAACCTTTGCAAATGCCTTCATGCTTTGTCTGGATTTCAAGAAGACCTTCTACTGCTTTGCTTGCAATTGGTAATGCTCTGTAATGCATGTGTTCAAGCTTTCTGTGCCAAAGTTCACTTGGCTCTACAGAATCATGGACCATGGCTTGTTCTGGATGGCCCTTCAATCTGTATAATCCTCCCTCTTGCTCTCCAATCACAACTGCATCATCTATAGTCTTACCCTTAGGCCACATTAGGACTTGGCCATCTATAAATGCAACCCTCATGCCTTTTGCAATGCAGATATTGAGAGTAGATTCTTCTTGATACCTGGAACATAGAGTACATCTTTCATCTTCATAAACTTTCCAGAGTCTAGTGTATAGGAGGCATCACCACTCCCTTTTATGGGATACTGGTAGTCATCTCCAATCTTCACCTTGTGGGGTGAATCATGTTCAGATAGATTCACAAAGGATTCTTTGAATCCTGTCATATGTTTGGAAGCCCCACTATCTATGAGCCAATCATTACTTCCATGAGTAACGGTTCCGGTGGGAGTAGAAATCAAAACATATTCTTCATCACTTGAAGAATCTTCACTATCTTCTCTAGCCCTCTTCTTGGGAGGTTCATCATCCTCTGCAACATGAGCATGATGTCTTCTTTTGAAGTTCTTCTTCTTGTGAGTACCCTCTTTCTTATTCTTAGGGAAATCTCTGGCATAGTGTCCCTTATCATCACATGTATAGCAACGGACATGGGACATGTCCATTCTATGTCTGGGACTACCTCTTTGATTCTGATATTTTCCTTTCTTGCCATGATGGTGAGCTTTCTTGTCACCATGTCTTTTGGAGTGAGCTATGAGTGCTTGGTCTTCACTCCCCATCTTCTCTTCTTTGGCTACAATTCGAGCTTCTTCCTGTGAGCATTCTTCCCACAGTCTACTGAAGGAGATAAGTTTCTTTCTAACACAAATTCCTTGGATGAAGGAATCCCATGACCTAGGGAGGCCATTAAGAGTGGTCATCACCACTTCTCCATTTTCTATATCTTCACCCACAACTTCAAGTTGTTCTTTTATCTGGGAGACCCTTGAGAAATATGACTGCATAGTTTTAGCATTCTGTATCTTGATATTTTTTAATTGATTCCTCAAGGTCATCTTCCGATTTATGTTCTTGCCTTCAAATATTTTGGTCAAGGAATCAAACATCTCTTTTGGTGTCTTTAGGGATGACACATGAGGGATGAGATGATCTTTAATAGAATCAGCAATGATCCTCTTTGCCTTAACCAAATTCCTCTTGTGAAGAGCCTTAGCCTCTTCTCCCTCTAGGATAGGGACCTCTTCACTTATATAAGTATCCAACTCATTCTCTTTAAGGATTAACCCAATCCTATACTTCCATGCTCAGAAGTTATCGTCTCTTTCAAGCTTGTCCTCAAGCTTGGTGTGGTGAGACATCTTAAAGAGTATTTCAAATGGAAATAGAAAAGATTTGAGTCTTACCACTTGATTGCTGAAAGCTGGATCTGGTACCGGATTAGGGTTTGAGTTTCCCGAATATCTACACAACCAAAAATCTTGAACCAAAGCTCCAAACTTCTGATTTTCCAAGGAGCTTCCAGCCGTGTCTTCAGATTTTAGAAATTCCTATTTTTGAGGAAACCCTAATTTTTAGGGCCAAAACTGAAAGTGCTCAGAATTGAATTCTGATTGGATAGATAGATTCACCTTGCTGAGGAGAGTCAATCCATCATATTACTTTTCCAAAATCTGTGGAGAGAAACCCAAAAACAAGAAGCCCTAGCTTTTGCAACTGCACAATGTCTTCTTCTCAAGTTAGCTCTGATACCATGTTAGATTTTAAGTTATTAATTCAATATGCTATAGGATCTTCACTGAGAGAATAACATGTACAGTATATCAATGCATAACAATCATATCGAGCATGTCAAGCATCACAAAAATCAAAAGCATGAGACAATGGACACACAGATTTTTCCGTGGGGAAAACCCTAAGGTGAAAAACCCCACAACTTTCTCAGAGATAGATAGAGCAATGGATCAACCAAAGTACAACCAAATACAATAGATAGTCTCCTACTGTGCAGTTGATCCTCCTCCTCCAATGTGTGCCACTTTTTGAGTGAGAGAAGAGTGAGTTTTGAGATGATCAAAATAGAGAATCCCGACTCTCTATTTATACTTGTCCTGACCTGCCTAATTACTTATGGGGCTGACTTGTCTAACTTAGCCTAATAACCCCAGTTACATATATATCGAGCCAACACCCACATCAGGTAGTCTAATAACCCATCGACAAGTTAATCTACTTGCGACACTTGTCAATACAAATGACGACACTTCCTTATAGAGGGATAACACATCTCTTATAAGGGTACAATAAATATATATATGAAATACATTTCGAAGTTACATATACATCAACAGTAGGGCGGTCTTTTCATTTATTCTGAGTTATGTTTCAAGTCTTGTCTGAGCTGTGGGATAGTACCACAACCATGAATGAGGATAGAAGGAAATTCGGCTGTTCATGTGGGTGCCATTTCCAAGATCTTGCGCAGTACGTTTCAAATTCAATGGAGCGTACTTGGTTAATTTTTATCAGGGTTGGAGACCTTCTTTATAATGACTGGAAAGGTGGTATCCTTGGACGTATCCGAAAGAGTGGTTATTGCATGCATTATCTTGGTGCATTTTCTCTTATGGAGAGAGGCAAAACTTAGATTGCGGGCATTATGGGGGATAAGAGTAGGGAGGATGGGCAGAGTGCCAGAGATGGATGCGTTTTACGTCGTAAAAGAGAGGTTAACCCGGTGGGTGAGAGTGGGGAATTATCCCGTGCCCACCAAAGAGCCCTCTGGGAGGCTAGGATCTTCGATTTGGATTTGCACTCAACAATTCAGGAGGAGATTTAAGGCGTCGAGCAACAACTATGGCAGAATTTAGATAAGGAGACCTTGCATGGAGAGAATCAGAAGATCGAGAATTGGGTAATGGACCCAAGGAATATTACGGGTCGGTTCAACATGTATGAGCGCACTGTGGCCCTGTACTGGGAGATGAAGAACCTTGTTGGTTATGCGCTCCAGGATTGGCTGGAGCAGAATGAAGAAGGTGTGCAGAAAGATCAAGGTCAGAAAATCCTAGAGGAATCCAAAGAGATGAATAGGAATATTGTTGGCTCAAACCCAGTCGACAGAGGTTCCACTCACTGTCGACGCATATTGCAGTCTCCCTGGCCATCGACCCGGACAGGTTTTATCTCGCCCAGCAACACCTGCCACTAGTACAAAATGAGAGATAAGTGACCAGGCGACCAAAAAATTTGGTCACCACAACTTTTTCAAGGGATAAATGACCAAAATTGAGAAATTTTAATTGAACTGACTAAAAATGACCAAGATAAATGACCAATTTGGTCATGGGATAAGAACTAAACTAAAAATGACCAATATAAATGAACAATTTGATCAGGAGATAAGAACTATACTAAAAATGACCACATAACAATTGGTCATTTTTAGTTGTGTCATTCTAGCAATGAAAAATTATAATTTTGATAATGAATTTGTACAATTTACTAAATTTTAACACTGTAGAGAATTTACTAAATTTTAACACTGCGGATGGATTCGGAGACCCCCTAAAAAGGGGGTCTCCGAATCCATCAGGAGTGTTAAAATTTAGTAAATTGTAACATTAATAGTACACAACTTAGATTATTTTTCAATACATGTCTTCTAAGGGATCATTTCTTTGAGGCCATCCCGATACCTATTGTGTTAGATGATATAAGGAGAATCATTGAGATGTTCATTTATGGGTTTCTCTACTAATTAGTGCCTTGGGTGTGGTGAGTTGATATCTAGATAATACATCATGTCTTGCATATAGTTTATCAAGTGATAGATGAGTTCTTCTAGTACATGTGGTTGAGTCGAGTCTTAGATATTTGTCGTCTTTCCCTTTTGGAATTGTCATGTCTCAAAGTTCATGTTACTCTGTTCCGCTTGTTGTACTAGTTGTGTTCATATTTTGTTTCAACAAAACCATCGTTGTTTAACCATCTTGATAGTCTGTTAAAGTTTCATACACCAAATTAATATGTGGCTTGGTTGTGACCTTAAAATTAATAGATTATTATTATTATTACTCACATAAAAAAAACAACATAAATATAAATATTTCCATACGCGAATTCATAAAATTATAAAACTTTAATTTTTTTAAATAATTTTTTACTATGAAAAACACAAGAAATGATTCCTATGCTCTATTAAGTCCCATCATAATTTTTTAGCCAAATAAAAAACTTCAAATAATCAAATTTAAAAATTCACAATTACTATTTATATTTTTCAAAATAATAATAAGTTCAATATAAACATTAGGAAATGTTTCAGCGAGGGGATAAATAAATAAGAAGTCAAACTGCTTTGATTTGCCTACGTAAAATAAAATGAAGGAGATCAAGATGGTCTTTTATTGCTTCAAGAATTTACCTTCTCCATTATGATTAAAACTCGGAAATCATGCATTCTCTATAATGGTTAGACATGGGAACTTGGAAGTCAAACAAACATATTAAATTAATTTATACGTCGATAGACGTTTATATCTTATATTTTGGAGATGGACTAGGAAGAGTATATTTTCTAGATTTAAGGTTTCATATGACACTTGTGTGATGAGGATTGTTTCTATGGTCGTCGTATTTTAGCTAAGCATGATTAATTGTTTAAGGGCGGAATCATTTAAGCTAATGGTTTAATAAACAATGAATGTCATGTTCTAACTGCACCCCATGAATCCCATCCTTTCCTTTGCCAATCTACAGCCCATCTGATGCATGTGGACGTGGAGAGCCGTTATGATGCACGTGGTGCTCTTTAAATAGGAACGATTCACGAACATTTATATATTAAGCAAGAATGGTCTTGGGACAAGTCTTGATGGAGATCAACTATGGAAGTTTAAAGGCATGCATTTAGCACAAATTTTATTGGAGTCTTTTTCTTTCACATTCTTGAGTTTTTCACAAATGGTAGTCAACAAATCTTGTACATTTTAATGGAAATTGGCTCTGGAGATTGAAATTAGGCAAGAGCTTGAAATTAGGTAGGAGCTTAGCACAAAGTAACACAGTATTATTTTCGTTCTTGATTATTCAAAAACTCTATTGTGGCAATTCTTGTAAATTTTGATGGAAATTGCCTTCAGAAATTGAAGGCAGACGTCTAGCACAAATTAATGCAAGAGTATTTTCGTTTTTGAGTTTTGCAGAAAGGTTCTTGGGGTATGTCTTGTAAATTTTATTAAAAATCTTTTCCGAACCTTTAAAAGAAAGCTCTTAGCACTAACGAAGTAGTTTTTTCTGTCCTTGATTTTTCAAAAATGCTTCTGGGGCAAGTTCTGAAAATTTTGATGGAGAAATTTAAAGGACAATGTTTAACACAAAGTTTAACCTTTACCGATTGTCAATTGTTCATCGACTTCTGTCGATGTTGCAGAAAATTGGTCATGATCTTAGACACTAGGGAAACTTGACTGTCCATTGTCCTTGATTTGGATTGTTGTGTCGTCCTTCAAGTGGTTGTGATCTAATGCTTTGATACTAGAAAATGTTTGTATTGAAAATGTTCCAGTCAACAATGTACTGTCAAGAGTAATTTGTGTCCATTTATCTCTGTGTCTGTCAATTCTTTTTGCAGTCGGGCGTTGTGCTAGGGGTTGGCTCCTATATATACTTAAGTATTTTCATAGTCGGGTGTTGTGCAGGCTCAAAAGACTGAGTACAATGATGGAGGATTTTTCTTTTCAATGTGTTTGGTTATTTTGGGACTTCCACGTTTTTGGTGAATTTTTTTGTATCAATGGTTGGCAGCCTGATATTCTATACATCGCTTAGTGTGTCAAAAATTCGGATGAAAATGAGTCTAGAAGGAAGAAAAATTAAATGACGCTCTCCGGTGTATAATGGTTCAAATAATGACTGTCTCTCATGTATATTGGTTCAAATATCATGTGAAAAAATTGAAGGAAAATGGAGGCCAAGCCCGTCTATTCTTGAGACAATGCCCAACATATTGGGAACAATTTTGTTCCTCTTCTGTACTCAGTAAGATTTTACTATGTTTTTATATAATAAAGGCTTTAATTTGAAAGATATAAAAAAACCTTTACTGGCTAGCCATTTAGAGCAAGTGTGAGATATGTCTATGTCAATCTAAAGCTAAATGCGGCTATCATGAACAATTTTTTTTTTGTAAATTATTTAGGATATGCTTACTGACAAGGCTTCATTGCATGTATATCAAGTCAGGTGGTTCATTATCTTATTTTAGTGTAAGCAACAATCATAATGATAGCTTCCACTATCTCATGAAATATTTGTATGCGTTTTCATGGGACTTACATGTATTGAATTGGGTTAATTTAACTGACGAATCAAGTTCAACAAAATATTTCTTACTTGACTACCATCAACATGATGACATCTACATATAAGTCAATAGCGATGGATTAATACATGTGTTCATAAGTTTAATATTATTTCTTTTAAGTCCTTAGATACATGGAAATTCAAATATTTGTCATCATCCCATGCAGATGACGTTGATTATGTTATTAGAAATGTGACTCCAAATTTACAATATTAAAGTTAATTTAAGTTGCTCTTCAAAACATGGATTCTTTCTAAATAGCTAACTACATGGCATGATTGCACCATATGATTAGCGATGTTTAATGTATTAATTGGGTGCGGGGTTTTTAGATAACAACATTAAGAACCTAAATAATTTAAATAAATAATTTCACATGACATTAAGATTATTTATAACATGGTGTGTTAAAAAAATAACGTTAAATATAAGTATTTTAATCATATAGTAATAACAAGAATAATATGTAATTAAAAAATAAATTTTTTCACATGGCAATATTAGAGTACTTATGAATAGGCACTTAGATATTATCTTTGAGTTTTATTCATTTCATGGTGGTTAAAAAAGAACATGTTTATTAAATAATATTTGTTTTATGTTTATATTAATTAATTTAATTTTTATGTTAGTTTAATGTTTATATTAATTAATTTAATGTTTAATTTTGATTAACAATCAACCATCTCCACAAAACTAAATGGTTCTCTATACCACGTTAACAATAATATTTGTTTTATGTTTATATTAATTAACTTAATTTTTTTGTTAGTTTAATGTTTATATTAATTAATTTAATGTTTAACTTTGGTTAACAATCAACCATTTCCACTATCCACGTTCACCTGCCACATACTATACTAGTTATTTTTAAACGATTTTTGAAATATTCGACACTTTTATTGGCTAGGATCACGGGCTGGGGATAAGCGGACTCGAACGGCTGACATCCGCCACAAGGTAAACCACCGCCACAGGGTAAACCACAGTCTCTCAGGCCTCCCCGACTGATTCTACCATAGAGGACGAATGACATCTTATCCCAGCCCTTTATACCGGCCAGTAAGTGGCATCTCGGCCCTAGCTCCTTTACGGCCCTACCAGAGCCATCTTCTTTCAGCCCCACCCTTCTTAATTTGTATTCATTACTTTACGAAACCTGATGAATTCTTACATTGAGCGATTTCTTCTATATTTAATTGCATTTTTCGGGTTTTTGTCCCACCCTTATTTAAACCTGGTAGGTTCCTGGTCTACCCGGATGAATGTGTTAACGCGATTAATACAGAAAGAGAAAGAATCATAGAATGTTAAAAGTCCACAGTTTGATTCCGCAGATCGTTGAGCGCCCTGTTCATTCCGCATCTTTGAAGGAATTTCAACTAGAATTGGCTCCATTACAGGTGAATCTGCGAATTTACCTTTCAGGTGAATCTGCGAATTTACCTTTCTATTTGCTGTTGTTTTTTAAAATATTTATTTTTTAAACATGTCAATGATTGATTTGCGGATTATGTCTCTATGAAATCTGCTGATTATTTCTCCAATCAAAGCAGATCGATTAAAATTTTGTAGGCCTTTGTTCTATTTGCTTTGGTTTTTAGGGTTTCATTTTAGGGTTTCAGGAGTTTTAAGTGTTAAAGGTTGCTCTCGAATCAGATCAGATCGATTAAAATTTTGGAGGCCTTTGTTCTATTTGCTTTGGTTTTTAGGATCCATTTTAGGGTTTCAGGACTTTTAAGTGTTACAGGTTGTTTTAGTGATATAAATTAGGGCTTTAGGGCTTACCTTCTATGCGTTTGATAAATTTTTTCTTTTCTACCAATTAAGCCTTGTTATATTCTGTGCTATTGAGGTTATTTTTATTTTTGTTTGGTTTTCTTTATTTGACAGTTTGAGGGGTTGTAACACTCTTATCTCCGGCAAAACTCTTCTTCTATGACATATTTTATGCATTCTGGGTAATTTGTAAGGTATGCATTTTACCCATGGAAAATTATAGATTTATTTATAACCACATAAAAACCTCTCATTATCCATCCAATCGTGATCAATCTAATGATTCCAACAGAGTTTAATCGATCTGGCAATGTTTCCTCTGTTTAGGTTAGCCTGCGAAGGCTTCTTCTTTAGAGTTTGCCAGATGGTAAAAGGCCCGAAGATGGAGTTGGCCTCTTAAATCGCTTCCATCTCTTTATGAATATGAACTGTTCTGCTGAGATCAACAATTCATGTGCCATTCATAGTTACATGCAGAGATTTGCGAACAAATACCAGGATCGCTCATCACCGTCGATCGGATTTTTTCATGCAAGGAAACCACCGACCGAATCCTGCGCCTTCAAAACACAGACATTCCTGCAATCCTCCATGGAATTCGATCATCTCTGCTAATTTCATATGAATCTCAATTAATAAGGATTTAAATAAAGAATTTTCCTCTTTTCAGACTATAAGAAAATGGTCTGTAAATGAGCTAACATGTCTAGCTCTTAAGGCAGGTAGTAAGAAAACACAGAAGTAAGGGGGTAAGGTTGTTTCATGCTATGCCATGCTATTCCGCCCGGGTCTATAGCTGTACCGTACCTTCCTAAGCGCTTAATAAGTTGTGTCCGTGTTCGTATAGCGATAAAGAGGCAATTAAGTAATATACATCCCGCCGGTGGTTCTTTCATCTCCCAGCCTGCAAGCAATGAAGCAAGTAACATTTGGCCAGTAAATAAACATCAACAACTTCGAATTGGATTAGCTTCTCCCGAACAGCTTTTTGCTTGGTCCAAATTTTTTTTACAATGATGCCACATGTTTCCAATCTTTTGCATGAAAGCATCGATCACACCACAAAAATTGACAAATATAGTTTGCATTCACTATAAACGACAAAGGGACTTTGGTTTCAATTCCATAGACATTTGGGTATCGAATTTTGCCAACATGATGCCTCTCCTCTAGATCAACATCAGATATCTTGCAAATAGTGAGCGGTGGATTCATTTGTTTTTCTAAATTATTTTTCTTGTCAAAAGCAACTGTGGATAATTAGGTGTAAGAGTTTTTATTTCACTCTCACAATTTTGATATTTATGCACTAGATTACATTGCCCATAAAATCTACAGAGACTAATATTTTTTTGGAATATATACACACACATTACTTTCAACCGTTTTATGCATTTACTACATCATCGATTAGTTATTCTCTTTATACATTTTGCTAGCAAATACAATATCAAGATAAATATCATGAGCAAGCACAAATTCAACAGTACAAATTTTCCTAACTAAGAAAATACTCATCACAAAACAAAACACAATTCTTATCTAGTAAACAGAATTCAAAACTGGTAATAGAAAACGAAATATAAATTTAAAGGAAACCAAAAAGTGCTCACTCAGATGGTGAACACAAGCATGTTCAACATCAAGTATAAAAGCATTATGACTCTATCAAAATACTACCAACAATACATAATAGTTATTATGTAAAATTAAAACTAACTAGCACATGGTGTCCACTGTACAAGTAATGTTCAAGATTGTCTGAGAGTACCTATGGATTACACACTTGGGATAAGCAACTAGATAGTTTATGAGATACCATTGTAGTTGGCCTAAACGAATTTCGTTTCATTAATTTTTTTTCTACAACTTTAAAAAGGAACTAGGAGTGAGCTAGAGAGAGATCTCAATGGCTTGAAATCCTAACTCGGTTTTCGATTTGATGCTGTGCAACTCTATTCTCCTTCTTTCAAATATAGCTTCCATCCTTATCGCCATGGACTCGCATACTTTTTCGACCGCACACATGAAGCATTCAAGCTTGAGATGAGCCAACGCCTTAAAGGATTTCTTTAAGGAATGAAAGGATCGAGATCCGTTGGTTATGCCCACATGTTATTGCCTGGAGTTCATCCTCACTCTCTCGATGCTACGAGGTGAATATTATTGTAATATTTGATGTTATTTGAAGGCAGACTGGGTTGAGTATGAGGTTGGGCATCTATGTGAACCATAGATTCAAAGCCTTTGGCCTCTCTCTACTCAAAGTGTTAATTGCAGAGTGAATGGTTTAGGAGAGGTACGCAGGGTTCTTTATGAATCCATAATTATTCAATACGTAGGTGTAGGTGGATAGTCGAGTAGATGGGATAACCTCTACCTAAAGAGGGGAACTCAACCATGCAAAGTGGTGGGCTCTGGATTCTAGACTCTAGAAAATCCTCCCACGCGAGTGAAGAGCTAGGCTCTCGGCTCCTGCTCCACTGACTCTATGAGACCGCCCACATCAAATCTATGAGATATGGATGATGGAATGCGCCAGATCAATATGGATGATGGCGTGTGTCATATCAAGGATATGACGATAATTGTTGAGCAGTGTTCTAGATTTTAACATGGATATTTTGTGGTGATCGGTTCTACAAGGAAATATCTCAAGATCATCAAATATCTACGAATGACTATTTGCAACATGTTGACGGATGTAAGAATTTTGGGCATCAAGCATGTCGTTTAGAATGTATCTTTGCCTTATATTTATTCTTAAAGTAATAAGAATACTTTTCTTACCGATATATGATTATCAAATCTCTACAGATGGTGTTTTTTTATGCTTGCTTGGCTAAGTTCTATAAGTATCACCTAGCTAGCCCAGTGTGTTTGAACTGTGTAAGAGAGCAGATATGAATTCTATTGAATATAACTCAAATTCTCATTATACGGAAGGCATTCATAATAACTCCGTCTCAATTTATCAAATTGACTCAAACAAAACATATATAAACACTAAAATCACTCTATCCTTTATTCAATCCTTCAGGATTTGAGTACAACTGATCAATTTACAGAGATTTTTCCATAGTGAAAACTCTGCTTGCTCCAGGAATGAATTATTCGGAGCTTTCCTCTATTGATCATCACATACTATGTGAACTTCCTCTCTCCCTCAAACTCTGCGAGCTAAACAAGCTTCTCGAGCTATCTAAGCTCCATAAGCTAACTAAAAGCTGCCTAACTAAATGACTCGAACTGTGTACGACATATGAATCTGCTGCTGGTATTGTATCAGATACTATATATGATGCTGCCACCTTTGCTTTTTTAACTGCTAATACTGGTGTTACCAGGAATTATCCTTGTGCTGGTGCTGCTTAGCCTGGTGATGCTTCTTATTTGAATGATCTAGTGCTCCATGAATCCGGTCAGTTTGTAAGTGCCCAGTTATTTGAAGCTACCTACAGCTATATTTCTCACACAATATGCTCTGTTATATATACGTAGATATGCTATTTCTTTAATAATTTACTTAATATTTATTTCCTTAGAAGTACAGGCGCCCAGGCTGATGGGAAATTTTGTGTAGTTCTTTTCTCTTTGCAAATTTTTCTTTCCCAAATTCGATATAAGAACTTATGCACCGGTTTTGTTTTATTTGGGACATTAGGTAGTCATTTGACTATATTTTTTTGCAATGAGAGATAAGACTAAAATTGTTGATATCAACTCATGTCCAGAAACAATCCACCGTATAACAAAGGAATGTAATAAGCCTAAAATTGTAAAATCCACCTCACACTTCTATAAAAGAACCCATAATAATTAGCCAAATAACATATGGGTGAAACACAGTACACAATGGCAAGCAACAAAACAATATTGGGACCTCACAGCTTAACGGGTTTTCACATATTCTTGAATAACATTCAAGCCCTCAGTTTCCTCACCATAGTCCTTAACAACCAGGCAAGAGCACCGAACCACCTTGCGGGCTTTTCCCTCTGAGTCAATCTTGCAAAGTCCTGCCCAGTCACCCAATTTCTTTGCTCTGGGCACAGAAATCAATTTCACATTGTGCTCAACACACGTAGACTGCACTAATTTTTTGTAATCAGGTTGGTTGCAATCCTCTGCAAGCACGCACAGCTGAGCTACATGTTTCTCAATGGATTTGGCACCTTCATGAAGACCTCGAGCAAGACCATCATGGGCCAATGATTTCTTTAACACAAGCTGCAAAGCAGTCAATATCAAAGTTACAAATATCGGCGCGGCGCGGAAATCGGCAGGGTCGAGGAAACATCGTCTCGGGATATCTCGGCAGAACATCGGCAAACTTAAAAAACACAAAAATATTCATTTTTTTTCAATTTTTTAAACATCTAAAGCAACAATAACATCAAATAAACACATTGCCACATGAATATGGAAAGAAAACTGATATATAAGATATATAAGATGTCTAGAGATACATCACACATCAAAATGGATCATGTCCTAGTCCTACTCCTGAATAGTGAATACTGAATGTCTGAATCATCAAAAATATAAGTTATAACTTATAACAAATGTATCTCATGATCATCATCATGACTCATGAGTCATCTACAGTGAAATAAAGTAAATAAACTATGGATTCCCTCTACCCCTTTTACGGGAAAAGGTAATCGCTGTGGAAACAGCCCTTGCCCTTCCTCTAGGACTAGGTGCCCTCAAGGCTTGTCGGCCTCGTACTGGTATCTGACGTCCTCTAGAAGAACTAGAAGACCCTGCAAAAGGATCATGATGTCCTCTAGAACCTGAAGGTGGCTGAATCTGGTGTCCTGAAGAAGAAGAAGGAGCTCGAGGAGGTAGTCCTACAGCTACTCCTCTACTAGTAGCAGTGCTACTATCGGGTCTATCTCCCTCTAACCCTGCCTGTGGCTCTGGATCTAATTGTGGCACACTCCCAGACTCAGTGTGAAACTCCTCTGGAACTGGATCACCCTCATATGGAGCCTCTGCAACATCATCATGATCATGATCATCCGCTAGCCAATCAGGGGCTACCTCCATAGCAGGATCCTCACACTCCGACCTCCAAGCTGCAGTGGTGTCGATCTGATCTAATGAAATGGCCTTTGCATCAACTTTTCTCTGAAATTGCTTCACCCACAACCTGAGATTGTAGTGGACGTAGACCAAATCATTAAGGCGCGGAGTATCCAACCTGCAGGAGGATCATAGAATTAGATATTAAATTATAAAGTTAATAATTTCAATTTGTAATGCATAAATTAGAAGGCAAAGGGGCATAATGATAAATGATAAAATTATAAACTAGAATTCAATAATTTATATTTTCTAATGAATTTGAAAATTCTCTAACCTGTTGCGCTTTTTGGAGTGTACTTTTTCAAATACACTCCAGTTGCGCTCGCAACTGGAAGAGCTACATGTCTGGCTGAGCACTCGAATGGCAAGCTTCTGTAGAATAGGTACGCAACCACCATAGTTTTCCCACCAGGTATCTACAACGAATTAAAGAAACATAAGAAAAAACAATTTAATTTAAAAAAAGAATTAGAAAAAGAAAACGAAAATTTGAAACAAGGTGAAGCTTACTTGGCATCAGGTTGGTCCTGTCATGTACTGTCAAATGAAACCCAAGTAATCCTGCGGCTCTCTTATACACTTCCAACTCTTGGGAAAGCTCTGCACGATCATCTGCAGACGGCACCATCCTATGGACACACTCGTAGACTCCAGCCATAAACTCTCCATCAAATCTGAAGCCACAGGAGTAACCAAACGCAGGGTTGAGGTATAATCCTGCAACATGAATGGGGCGATGGAGTGTGTTGTTCCATTGCGCATCAATCATCCCCCATATAATCTGTTGTCTCTCCTGCCCCCAATCTCCCTTGTCCTCGTAATAGGCACGAATGGCCTCTTTGGCCCTATCCATGGCCTCATACAGGTAGCCCATTGCAGGCTTATCTCCATCAACCAAGCGGAGAACCCTCACCAAAGGTTCAGTGACGGCACAAACCTCCCTCACGTCATCCCAAAAGGTCTGATGGAAATTCACTAGCCTGCATATGGCTTGCCCCTCTGGTCTAGTGCTAAATGATAAAGCACGCCACTCAGGTGAAAGGAACATCTGCTGCAAGTCCCACATAGAATCCAAGAGGGACTGGAGAGAAATAAAGCTAGTGGCAAAGCGTGTGATGGAAGGACGCACCAACTCTCTGTCACCTGTGAAAGTTCTCATCAAGCTAAGCACCGCTGCATGATTGTATATGAATTTTGTGATGCCCCGTGCTGAATCAATGGTATCCTTGATCCAATCAATCTTGGCTAAATCCTCTAACATCAAATCAAGGCAATGGGCCACACAAGGAGTCCAGAATAGTGAAGGATACATGTCCATAAGCATCCTACCAGCAGACACATAGTTCGCAGCGTTGTTCGTTATGACTTGGACAACATGCTGCGGGCCAACCTCTTGGATGAAGTCATCCAACAAGCGACATAGTAAACCCGCATCTTTGACATGTGCAGATGCATCCACGGATTTCAAAAACATAATGCCCCTTGGACGGTGAACCAAAAAGTTGAGAAGGGTCCTACCCTTCATATCAGTCCAACCGTCTGACATCACTGTGCATCCTGTTAACTCCCATGATTTTCGAAGATCCTCCAACCTGTAAGTGCATTCGGCCTTTTCATTCTGGAGAATGGGACCTCTCAACTCCTCATAAGTGGGGGGCTTATACCTCGGCCCAACAACAGCAGCTGCCTCAAACATGGACATATAAAATGGGTTATTGGCAAAGTTAAATGGAATATCACTCCATAGCAAGCATCGACCCACAAGTGTATCTGCATCTTTTTTCTCCTTTAATTTCAGCATGGACTTTATAGAAGGTTGTCCACCAGTTGAGCATCTCGACACAAAGGCACCCATTGGTGATGCAGTCGAAGGTGAAGGCATTGTGGACTGTTGCGTGGAGAAGGTTTCCGGACTCGTCCCACTAGCCCCCACTCCACATCCGGACCCGGATCTTGAGGCAATTTGATGTCTCACGACCTCCTTGAATTGTTTCTTTTGCTTAGTTTCCTCAATTGCTTTTTTGGCCTTGTCAATGTGATCCTCGTTTGCTGCGGTACAAGGAATCACATCATGCCCTGATATTTGTGCAATGTGATATTTCAGCCTACTTATCCCTCCCGCCATTCTTTTCCCACATAAATTGCAAGTGAGCGTTTGTCGATTTTCTGGATCAATCGCTGTGCCAAATTCCCAAAATGCATCCAATTTCGACATCTTGTATATGGAAGAAATGAAGTTTCAACTTCAAGTAAACCTAGGGCAAAAAAAAAAAATTAGCACGCTGCAAAATTGCAAATAACAAATAAGTTAAATAACAAAACAGTAAAAAAATAACATGCTGCAATATGTTTTTTTAATAATTTACAGGAAAATTACAATATGTTTTTAAATTTTTAATAATTTAAAGAAGAAAGTTTAAAAACTGCCTTTTCAGGCCCACAATGAGAGACACATACTCCATATTAGACTTCTCTCGGAGCTCAATTATATGGCAAATTTCAAACATGGACACGAACCATGTGACTTAGTGAAGTTAGTGTATATTTAAGAGGACAACAGACTAAGACTGTATATTAAATGAAAGTGTGCCCTCAGGGCTGAAACTTGTTGGCAACTTGGCATATGTTTGGTCTCTTTACTCTTGAATTGCCTTGTGGATTGGGGTTGAAGTGAATTGAAATATTGTCCACTGTTTGCTGCTATAATTTATATTTCAGGTTAGCCCTAAGGCTGAATATTCATAGGGTTTGGATCCAGAAAACCTCTAGTGTGAGGTGAAATTTCAGATTTGCATTTAAAAGTCAGAATTTCAAAATTTCATCCCATTGACGGGTACATCTCCCATCCCTGAAATAGGGGCCGAAGCATCCCTGTCTGCTAGGTACACACCCAAAACTTGATGAGGGACATCCCCAGTAGATTTTTCATAAAAGCAAGGAACATCTCCTGAAATCGAGGACATCCCTACTGAACTTACTATAAAACACTCACTGTTTCTTTAAAAGGCAGAAATAGAAAAGGAACTCTGTGGAAATTATATTTAATATGCCTATTACGATAAGGGGCAAATTTCATATAATTTAACACTGTATATTTAATATGAATTAGGCATATTTTTATTTTTTAAACCTGCACTGTGTGGAAGCCGCAGAATGGATTCGTGGAAGCCGGGAGTGTGGATTTTGGAGGGGCACGATGTGGAAGCCGCGGACTTGCGGAGAGACGCCGTGGAGTGGGTTGGGTGAGGACTGTGGAAGCCGGGCGCGGAGAGAGGCACACGGTGGAGGCGTTTAGAATTTTAAATGAAAAAAAAACGTAGCATTTACAGATTACTTACCTTCAGCTGCAACCTAATTGTCGGCTCTCCTCTCGACCTCTGTAGCGAGTGACCAAATGAACAAATGAGCCCTAACCGCGGGCATAAAATGTTAAAAAATGAACTTTTTTTCACCCTATCAGAAAACCGTGAGTCGACGGCGCTTTTTCCCGATTTTTTACTGAAAAATCAGCGATATTTCGGCCGGAAATCGGCCCGATATTGGTGCCCGATTTTCTCTTAAAAAATCGCCGCTACGAAAATATCGTGATTTATCGGCAACTTGCGATTTCGCGGCCGATATTTGTAACTTTGGTCAATATTTCCATAGGCTCTCCCAACGCTGCAGTGGGATTTTCTTCAATAACATCGGCATCTCCCCATCCACCATGGCTTCGCCGCAAAACTTGAAAAGGTAGGCAGAAACACGTACTGGCTATGTAATATTACAGAAGAAACCGGAGAGTGAAGAAGCTGAACATATAAAAGGTAGTCATTTGACTATTAATTAGAACAATATGGACATAATGCCTGCTAAATGGATAGAATAGATAGCAACACAGAAGCGGTAGCCATACATACATTGATAATTAAGCCAAAGCATAGATATAAACATCAAGGGAGTGAGCACCATTATTGGCAAAGGAAGCAATAGAGGTCTAGGTAGCCATGTAATTAGGGTATTTAGTAGCAGATCTGGTTGTTAAAAAGCTGGTTGTTTATTTGATTTGTGGAGAGCTATGATCCGTAGCTCTGCCTTATTGCAGTAAAGCCACTTCAGTGTGGGGGCCATCAAACATGTTATACACATGATCAGGGCTCTGTTTGCACTGGGATTTGAACCTGGGTTATTTACAAAACATGCAGAGAATAAACCCTGCAATGGCATTCTTTCTCGACCTATGGACCTGCAATTTTTTTATTAGCAATATATTCTTCACACAAAGTCAAAAAACACTCCAACAAATGATTTTTACTGTGGCCGAAGTGGGTATATTCATATGTGCCTAACCTTCCACAAAATGGTGAAACACCCATGAATAGTTCATTTTTTGCACATGTTGAAGTGGAGTATGTTATTTACATCCTATGTTCTATCAAAATACAAATGGGAACTTTAAACATGGTGTAGATTGTTCGAACTTGATTCAATCTGTGAAGAATCGGACCTCATGGTTTTTGTTCTTGATGTGCTGGACTTGTGTTGTAAATTGGAGTTTAAGCGATTTGTTTTTTGGTTCACACTCTATAGTTGTGATCTTAAGTGCAAAGAAGCATCTAGTTCGCTTTGTTGAAAGTTGTTTGAGGGTCACAATTTCTTGGTTTTCCATTGTATGTATACTGTTCGAAATATCAGGACTCAATCCATTTGGGATTCTACTTGGTGATGAAAACTGTATGATGATGAAAAATTGTTCCCTTTACTAAGGCTTTTATGATGTAATTTGTTTGCAAGAAAGTATATTTCATTTTAGATCAATAAGTCTGATTGCAGAACCATGCAGATCAGCTCATCTTTCAGCTATGAAGATTGCAAACGATGCTGGTGCCTTGTTATCTTATGATCCTAATCTTAGATTGCCATTGTGGTCATCTTGTGAGGAAGCTCGTGAAGGAATTCTCAGCATCTGGGATAAGGCAGACCTTATTAAGGTACTATCTTAATTCTTAATGAGGAAAACTCTTTCAAACATAAAAAGTGAAATGCTTGAAATTGAGAGTATAGGCTTCCGTACACAACCAAACTGCATAGTAAGCATCATTTTCTGATATTTGTATAGACACCATTAATGCATAGCTTCCTTTAGTGCAGTTTAGATTGGACCATTAATATGCTTTTCTCATGGATAAAGAATCAAGACAAGTGAAGAGTCTTAAAAAGTTTCTTAGTTGTGATGTTTCTAAGCAAAAATGATTCTTAGTTGTGATGTTTTAAAGCCAAAATGATCTACTTAGTTGTGATATTTCTGTGCCGACTACTACCAATTATTGATCATATTTTTCTTCTGAGCAGGTCAATGAGGATGAAGTAGCATTCATTACAAATGGATAGGACTATGAAAACGACGTGGTAGTCATGTCACTTTGGCATCTAGGGCTGAAGTTACTTCTCATAACTGAGGGAGAAAAAGGTTGCAGATATTATACAAAGGTTGGTACATGTGCTTCTGCGCAGGTCAATGAGGATGAAGTAGCATTCATTACAAATGGACGGGACTATGAAAACGACGTGGTAGTCATGTCACTTTGGCATCCAGGGCTGAAGTTACTTCTCATAACTGAGGGAGAAAAAGGTTCCAGATATCATACAAAGGTTGGTACATGTGAATAATTGAGCAATGTTTGATTCATTATTAAATTCATATTGGCAGATATCTATATAAAGTTAAATCCTTTTATAGCACCAACTTGAAGGTGTTAAATTAGTCTTACACAAACAAGTTAGAAATTGGTATTGGTCTACAACCTGCTTAAGTCTTTGCATTCTTCTCCCTCTTATCAACATTTTCCCTTCTTATATTACCCTTTATGACTAGGTGTATCTTCGGGAATGGATGGACCTCTAGAGCTCTTTCTTGTAAATTGTTGTAAGCACAAACGATTCCTAATAGTCCGAGGAGATAATACTCACTATGAGTCAAGTCTAAGAAGTCATTCCCATCATGATTATACACAAAACTGGTTGTGTTTTGCTTGATCTAGAGTGCTATATTGTGATTTAATTTTCTTCTGATTCTTTTATTGTAGGCTTTTCGGGGGAGTGTTAGTAGCATACTAGTCAAGACAGTTGATACAACAGGTGCCGATGATGCATATGTTGGGGCATTTCTTACTGAGCTCGTTAAAGACATGTCATTGCTTCAGGTAGCTATACTTTTCATCTTTCCACCATGCTTTCCATTCTTGTTTTGATAGTGAAGATCACTGTAAATGTAGTATGTTCTTTGTTGGTTTAAGCAGGTTCATTCCATTTGATGAATATGAATATGTTTCACTTTTTAACTTTTTCCTCACCATGTTTTTTTCAGTTTATTAATGTGTAATGTTTAATTGCCATTTTCTAATATTACAGATTATGTGCAAGTCAACTTTCTTTTACTTTCAGCAAATGAGTGCCCTCCAGGTGAGAATATTTCTGTAGCAAAGGGAAAAGAAAACCATTTGCTTGGAAACTATGAGATGAAAATTATTTGGATAAGCTGTCTTGACTTCTGTTTGTGTCTTGAGAGAAATAAATAATCACAATTCTTATTAATTGTACATAAAACTAAAATAAAATTAGTCCATATTCGTAATTAACACTTTATTTTAGTTATCTTTTGTTAATATATATATATATACACACACAAGTCAGGCAAATTAATTAATTATTTGCTTGTATAAATGCGAAATTATTGTAATACAAGTATTAAGAGTGCTTAGTACTACACGTAGCAGCATTTGTGTAAATTAAACAAATTTATAACATTAGTAAAGTATCTAATGAACAAGTCCGATAACTTACCTGGGTGAAGACCTTCATTTATACTCAGAAAAATAACTTTTAGACCATACTGTGCCTCTCAGAGGCAAGTCAATCAATAAGAACAATCTGAACAATCTGAATCTTGGAAACGAGGCTTTTAATTGCAATCATCTTAGTTTAGCTGAAGGGTTTCTATACTATTATTCAAGTTGTGAAGATATTAATAATGTGAGATAATGGGAGGGTGCAAATATTGATATGTATAGAAGCAATAATGTGATGTTTTTATTATAATTATAATTTTATTATCTTTTAAACTAACTTGGGGTATTTTTCATAGTACATGATATAGGTGCAAGAAGCTGTCCACAACACACAAGCAAATTCTCATCTTTCAAGCCTTGTGTTCTATTTAAGGGTGCTAGCTCAATGGTAGAGCACCTGCCTTATAGGCAGGAGGTTGGTGGTTCGATTCCACCGTACCCTATTTATATTCTGAAACCACTAAAAAGAGATAAATGACAAAAAAAGACCAAAATTTGCATATAAACGACCACCATTACAACATGAGAGATAAGTGACCAAAAAAGGCATATAAATGACCACTTTTGAGTTGGCCATTGCTAGTAGCAAATTAGCGGTCATTTATCATGTGACAAAAAATGTGGTCATTAATTGTCACAATTAATGACCAAATTATGACCAAATATATGACCACAATATAAGCTATAAATGACCAAGCTAAATATGGCCACATATTTGCTACTAGTGGTCACTAACTCAAAAATGGTCATTTATATGCGGATTTTGGTCATTTTTTTGTCATTAATTTCTCATTTTGTACTAGTGTGCGGAGCAGATGAGGTCTCACCCGAGGCATCCAGGGAGGGCAAATGGAACCATGTTTCCGCCGAATGAAGGAGAATGGTTGTGGTTATAGTACGTAAACTTATTGCATAACCGGGACAGAGATTTCTAAGCATTGAACATGGTATTTAAAGCATTATTCAGCCAAGACATTTATCATTGCAACCATAGTAATTGTAAAACAAACATTGCATCAAAGAAGCATGACATTATTTGTATAGTGCAACATCACATTACCACAACTAAACAAATTGAACACAGAGATTGTACCAACATAGCTTCATCATATTATCATTGTCGACCCAAATACAATGTCTCTGCAAAAACTAGATATCCGCAATGACTCTTGACATTAAAACATATCCGCAATGACTCTTGACATTAAAACATACCTAAAAGACATACAACCAACATCAGAGCTTCGCCTTATTCTCTCGCAAATTGTGTTTTTTTAACACTTACAATTCTTATCTATATATAGGCTTCCGCCTTACAACTCTTGTCCACTTACCAATGACTTCCTAACTGACACTATGGACAAATGACCCACTCTCTAACTGACCTAGTCCAAAAACAACCTAAAACCCGCATTCTGCTGTATAACTGACTCAACAGTACATAATATGTGGTCCAAATGACCCAAAACCCGCAATCCGCAGTACAATTGGCCCACATATGCACAAAATCATCTTCTGCCGTTGCCTTTCGCGCCATCTTCTGCCTTGTCGCAGCATCGAAGATGCTGTGATACCATCTTACCAAACCGTCTGGCAACAAATATGGAATTCCTCCTGCGGGATATGGAACTTCGGCTCCCTGATGCTCCGACTCCGGCTCCTGTTGCTCCTCCCCCGGGTCGCTTCCAGAATCTGCCTTACATCCTTTTGTAATTTCGAGGCTCTTTTCTTTTCGTTGTTTTCGGCGAAGTGGTGTCTAGAGTACTGTTACATTTTTGGTTAGGTGGATAGGATGCAAGATAGTCTGGTGTTATTATGTGTTTTTCATAATATTCAGGTGGAAGTTTGGCCCCACTGGGTAGAATAGTGTTTCGGTTTCCTATTTTGGTGCGGACTGCGAGTCTGGTTATGTGCAG
The DNA here is from genome assembly GCA_027924585.1 of Larix kaempferi. Taxonomy (NCBI): domain Eukaryota; kingdom Viridiplantae; phylum Streptophyta; class Pinopsida; order Pinales; family Pinaceae; genus Larix; species Larix kaempferi. Next base: position 14,300,979 of record BSBM01000841.1, read on the forward strand.
TAGGACAATTTCTCAGTATTTCCTTTTTGTAAGGCTTGCGAGCCGGGTTATGTTAAACAGTCGTAGAGCTTCGGCTTGCTTATGCCTGATTGTAATCACTCTTTTCTATATATAATATAAAATCTTTCTTATTTAAAAAAAATAAAATAAGTACTGTACAGTAAAAACGTTTATATCATAACATGCATGAGCAAAGAGATCATCTCTGATAACATGCATAAGCACGATCACATGCATGAGTAAGATCAAACATAAATGCACAGTAAAAACATCTTATGGACACATGCCTAACCTGGTGTTGGCACCCCAACAACTTCCCCTTGATTTTGTAAAATAAAGGGGACCCCATTAGAATTTTGTAAATAGTTAGGTTTCTAATTTTCTTGATTGATTTGGTAGATAATTTCATGCCTTCCTTTCTTTGATCTTTCACCATTTGCGTTGCCCTTTCTTTGACTTGTTTTTTTCATAAGATAATTTGGTGCTCATTTGCTTTTCCAGATGTTTGGCTTTGAGTTCTTCATAATTGATGTTTTTTCCTGCCTTTTATATGATGGATTTTCAATCTCATAAATATTATACTCAAGCCATCATTTTCATTATTCGAGTGATTGTTTTTCCGTCAACTTATCATTATGGCATTTGATTCTTTTTCATTTTGGTGGTTGAAAGACACTTGCTTGATCTCATTGGACCTTATCCGAGTTGATTATATATCTCATTTTGGAAATGTTGTGTCACGTCTCTTCTACGCAATTTTTTTGTTTGTTCAAAACTCTATTAGCTAAATAAATTCTCCACCACAAGTGATCTAAGCATCAACTATAACATTACTTAGCCTTTACAATCATGGGCACTAAACTTAAACTGATACTTACGTCGATTTTAATGTAAGTGTCAAAATATAAATGTCTCCTATAATCATTCTTGTGTAACCTATACACAAAAGGTTTAACATGTTTATATACAAACAAAATGCAAATCAATTAAATGTTATAGGCTATGCGACTATATAAATATCAATTGCAAGCAACGTTTGTAGTAATTTAGTTACGAAATCTATATTCAAAATTTTAAAGAATTACAACTATAAAATATAAACATTTATATTTTATGTGAATACCCACCAAATAACATATAGTTATGTTTTATACTCCTAATACTAACATATAAAATATATGCTAATACTATGACAAAACCGTAGAATTACCCTAGTAAATCTAGGCTCACTATGAGATAACACAAGTGCTTTTGTTTCCCATATATAAACGTTTTTATGTAGAATACAATATAACGTCATGATATTATAAAAATTCTATGTAAATACTATTTCCACATAGTATTTGAACTTTGGTTATAAAATAAATTATATTAAAATGCCAACGCGATGTAAACCAAACCGCCTGCCAATAGGCCCCCAACACAATCTTGTGGCTCGCCCTCGAGCCACGTCAATTGGATACGGTGTACTCGGTCGTCTTGACTTTGAAGTCTTCATACGGTTCTTCAACTGTTCGCACCACCTCCTTGGCTTCTGTAGCTGCTGACTGACTGTCGACCACGTCTTCGGCAGATGGCTGATCTGTAAGCTTTGCCACTACCAGCTGTCGACATTTCTGTACTGCCTGCAGAGCTTCACTAGCTTGATCATGAATTTGCCGCTGCTGTCCTGGAACTCCTCTAACTGTGTTGCACGCATCTTCTGTCGCTCGTCCGCCTTGGCGACACGGTGTTGCAAATCTTTTAGCTCCTGAGACTTAGTAACTTGCTCCAGTGGTGGCATAGTGCGCATTGTCGATTTCAATGTGGCCAACTGTCCCTCATCTTCCTGCCAATACTTAGTCAGCTGTTCAACCTGCTCGTCGTGAACAATGCGGCCATAGAATTGTACAGTGTCAAACGTGAGCCTAGTTGCCTGCGTCTCCAGCTCGTCCATCTGAGCAGAAACTTCCTCAATTTCCCTTTTCTCTAACCAATTGTGTTCTTTCAACACTTACAATTCTTATTTATATATAGGCTTCCGCCTTACAACTCTTGTCCACTTACTAACGACTTCCTAACTAACACTATGGACAAATGACCCACTCTCTAACTGACCTAGTCCAAAAATGACCAAAAATTTGCATTCTACAGTATAACTGACTCAATAGTACATAACATGTGGTCCAAATGACCCAAAACTCGCAATCTGCGGTACAATTGACCCACATATGCACAAAATCATCTTCCGCCATCACCTTTTGCGGCATCTTCTGCCTTGTCGCAGCATCAGAGATGCTGCGATACCATCTTACCAAACCGCCTGCCAACAGGCCCCCAACACAATCTTGTGGCTCGCCCTCGAGCCACATCAACTAGATACGGTGTACTCGGTCGTTTTGACTTTGCTAGGTTAAACGATCATTAGAGAGATTTTGAGGTCAAAAAATGGCCTCCTAAGAGATGTACTACAAAAATATGAGATATATTAAAATATTATGAATTGGGGGTTTTATGGGGTAGGTATATATGACAAGTCACCTCCCACACTATTTTCTATGCACAATATAAATAACCATGGTTGAGTTACTTTTCAAAATTTAATAGAAATAAAATTAATAAAATAAGTCTACATTGATGTGACTAAGATTCATTGTAAATTCCCAAAAATTTATTGTCCTTTAGTATTTATTTGTCTTGAACTTGCAAATGAAATTAAATAATAAAAAACATTTTTAAGAGCTATTTTTTTAATTTTATGTTGACTTTTTATATTTAGTACTTTTCTCATGAATTTAATAATGTAATTTAATTGATAATTTATTTACATGTAAAATGTCAATAATATTATTATAATCCACATTGTATTATTATTATTATTTATTAAATCTATTATTATTCTTTATTAGTTTGACATTATGTTATTAAATAGAATGGAGTGAATGTATAATTTAAAATTAAAAACATAAAAATTATAATATATTATTTTATAAAAAAATGTGAAAGGACTTTCTTTATGAATTAAGAGTACTTCACTTGAAAATGACAATAATATTATTTTATAAGAAAGTGGGAAAAGACATTTATTATGAGTATTTTACTTGAAAATGACAATAATATTATTTTATGAAAAGACTATCATTATGAGTACTTTACTTTATGACTTAAAAGTACTTACGCCACTACCTTGGTTAACTATGTGTTTTCATCCACCATAGAAAATTTGACAAATAAACATTCTTAACTCATGCAATGCTACCTCACCAAGGGGGATGATGTCATCTACTAGAATGTGATTGGTCGTATTTTATAGTACATTTTCTTTGTTTTGAGGCCATTTTTTGACCTCAAAATTTCTCTAATGAGTGCTGCAACTGTTCTTGCTGTTTGGATCACGCGGTGTTGTCCTACTCCTTCTGCTACACGGATCATCTGCTCGCTGTCATGTACTTCTTGCCCAAAAGTGGACTCGCGCTAGCTTACTGCTGCAGGCCTTGCAAACTCATCCTCCAGTCTCTAGAGACCAATTGTAGACGGAAAGAAATTTTGCAAGCAACACCAAGGTGTAAAACAGGCCAGCGATTCTGGCACATTTGTTTCGCACCAGTAAGCATACGTTTCAGGGACCCGGGGTCAACAACCCCCTCCTTTGGTGTGGTCGCAGGGACCACGAGACTTCGAACCGTCACTAATTTCCTAGACATCTCGGATAAGGCATGCTTGTAACCCATGAGTTGTTGAGGCGCAACTTGCTCTAACCGCTCATGTACACTCATGGTTCGGGCCCTCAGCGCACCTGGTGTGCTCCCGCAGGAAATAAAATGGATCATTTCCACAACCTCCTTGGAATTCCTAACTTATCTAGATGCCCGAATGTCTCGTAACATAACCTCTCTGAACGAAAACAACCTCTGTGCTCCCGTTATCCTTGGGGCCTATATTTATACAGCATGTTCGATCGTTCGTCTACCTTGGCAATCCTGTGCACGTCCTACTCACACTCCAGGGTAATCATAAGATTCCATTACTCGGACATCAGAAGTGGGCAGAGCAATCATACCCCCGCCTATCACCCTGTGTGCAAAAGTGTGCAAAGCAGCCCTTCGGCCATACCGCTGTGGTGGATGCCTCGTGCCAACCCTACAACCCATCCCTCCAGGTGCCGTTGGCCATGCTGCCTCGATGTATTCCTCATTCCATATGTGCGAATTTCTGACACGATCTGATTCGTCGAATGAGCAGATCTTCCAAAAAATAAAGATGTCGGCTACATAATGATTTTTGATGTGACCCGAGCGCAACACTGCTAGTTGTCGCGGGTCGTTTTTCACTTGTGACACAAGCCCTCCTGCTTGCGCATTTGTTTCATCGTCGGTGCGTCATCCTGCCACCGATCATCCTGCAACACCCACACAATTTTTTTTTATGCGACTCAGGTATCGCGCTGTTCCAAGCATGACTGATAGGGCTTCAACCTATGACCATTCACCAATTTTGGGAGCATCACCCCATCCAGCTGCTGCAGCTGAACCGCGCCCCCTGAAGTAATACTATTAATGCGATACAGACCAAGCCAATGCATCTGCAATTTTTCTGGATGTTTCATAAATGTGCTATCATACAATAGCACCAAGTCACCCTGCTGAAACTGTTTGTTTTTTATGCATCGATCATGCCATGCCTTCTGGCGATCCTTCTCTACCCCCTGGTGGAACCCAACGATGAAACGATCTTCCTCCAACTTCACCAACTGCTTGAGACATTCATCTAGGGTTGCTACATCATCCAGACCTGTTGTTGTCGTGATGCGCAAACTCGGGACAATATACTCCATGGGCATAATTGCTTCTTGTCCATATACTAACCTGAATGGTGTTTTCCCTGTCAACCTTTTACACGTGGTGCGATAGCCCCACAACACCGTTGGGATTTTCAAATCCCAGTCGTCACGGTTTGTATTGCACACCTTTGTCAGTGCATGCTCCAATACCTTGTTGAAGGCTTCCACTGTGCCATTTGCTTGCGGATGATATGGTGTACTCTTCTTGTTCTGTATCTGCAGTTCCTCCGTCAATGCGCTGATGGTGCGATTGAGAAAGTGGCTGCCCTGGTCACTCAGCAGTATTTTAGGGAAGCCAAAACGATTGATGATGTTATCAAACAGAAATCGCGTCGGTGTTGTTGTGGAACAATCAACTACTGGTGCCGCCTCTGCCCATCGATTCAAATACTCTGTTGCTATGATAATGTAGCGTGCACCCGTGCGCTTCCTTGGTTGATTGATAGGTTCGACAAAATCCACTACCCATTTGTCGAATGGCTGCAATGTCAACTTAGGCATGAGTGGCATCTCATCATGTCAGGATGGTTTTCCAGTTCGCTGACAAACATCACAGGACCGCGCATAGTCTATCACCTCATTATGCAGTGTAGGCTACCACAACCCGGCATGCAGCACTTTCCTAGCAGTCTCCCAATCGCCGTAGTGTCCTCCGGCTACTCCTCCATGCGCTTCTGCTAATATCTGCGCTTGCTCATGTGGTAAGACACATCTGTGCAATACCTCATCGGCAACCATTTTGTATAACTCTCCTGCAATTAGCTAGAAGTCTGCTGCCTTGACGACCAACTGCTTCTTCATACTGGCGGTGAACTCGTCGGGTGCAGTACCCGTTGTTAGAAACTGAATGATTTCCGTAAAGTAGTCATCTGCAACCTCAACCCAAAACAGTTGGGCATCTGGTAAACCATCTTCAATGTTGGTCGGCTCTTCTCCTGTATCGTTCTGCGAGAGATGATTAGGATCGGCATTCAACCGGCCAAGCTTTACAATAATTTCAAAATCGAATTCCTGACAAAGAAGTATCCAGCGGCATATCTCCCTCCCCAACACAGGCTTATTTACCAGGTATTTTAATGCAGAATGATCTGTGAACATATTGAAATGGCCTCCCAGTAAGTAATGGTGAAACTTCTGCAAAGTGTAAACCATTTCCAGACCTTCCCTCTCCGTAGTAGTGTAGTTTCGTTCTGCAGATGACAACTTCCGGCTAGCAAAAGCAATGGGGTGATCGAGATCCCCTTCTCCTGGTTGAGCCAATACGACGCCCAATGCAATCGATGAGGCATCAACATGGATGTGGAATTCCTTACTCTAGTCTGGAAATACCAATATCGGTGTTGACGCCATCTTCGCCTTCAGTGTATCAAAGCTAGTCGGACATTCTGGGCTCCACTAGAACGTCGCATCCTTCTTCAACAATTTCTCCATAGGGGCAGTAATCACAGCGTAACCCCTGATGAACTTGCGATAATACCCTGTGTGTCCCAACGTCACCCGTAACTGCTTAACAGTAGTCGGTGGTGTCAAACTCAGAAAAAGAGCGATCTTTGTTGGGTCAACCAACAATCCTTGCTTACACACAATATGACCCAACAATATGCCAAACTGTGCACAGAAGATGCATTTCTTCAAATTCAACGATATCTGGTGCTATCGGCATCGCTCCAGCATCAACCGCAGATTCGCCAGATGATCGCGAACCAACCCATAGACCGTCCAATAGTCCATGTATACCTGTAAAAGCTTCTGAATGAAATCTTTGAATGCAGCAACGACAACCCGTGAAAATATCGTAGGTGCATTCTTCAAGCCAAATGGCATCACTGTGTACTGAAAGCATCCCCATTCGGTAATAAAAGTTGTCTTATGGTGATCTTCTTTGGCAATACGGATTTGGTGGTAGCCAAAGAACCCATATGTGAATGAGTACATCTCCTGGCCACCCACTCTTCAAGCACTTCGTCAGTAAATGGGTTCGAAAATGGTTCATGTAAGCAGGCATCGTTCAACTTTCGTAAATCCACACAGATGCGCACCTCTCCAGTCTTCTTGTCCTGCACCACCATAGGACTGATCCATTCTGACTCCTCGACTGGTTCAATAATACTAGCATCCAGCATGCGATCAAGTTCTTCCTTGACCCTCTCCTTGTGTCGCGGATTTAGCCGATAGGGTCGCTGCTGGACCGGCTTAGCATCTGGGTTTAATGGAATCTTCATCTCCCCTAAATCGCCCAAAATCCCCTTCATGTCAGAAAATTTTGTCGAGAATACATCTTGAAACTCTTGGAGCATATCAGTGACCTTGCTTATCATCTCATCATCCCAGTAATCCCCTACGTTTGCGAACTTTGGGGTGTCCTCTATCCCAATGTTAATCTCACGGATCTTCAGCGGCTGACCGAGAGGATCGCTTGGCGCATCAGGTGGTACCATAGCACGACTTCCTTTGGATTCTAGGATATTCACATTCCGTGGATCATCACCATCTTCTGGCCCACCACTAATATTGAAGCATTCCATGAGAGACTGCATATGGAAACGTGCATGTGGATCCGCAGGATAGGCCACCAGGACAACCTGTAGAATTACATCGCGGATGAGCTGTAATGCATTATTGACCTCGGGATCGTGATTCGCAAAACTGAATGTATGGGTAAAACACACGGTGAGCTCTAACCAAGTATAAATTTCCCCTCGCCACTCAACTGCAGTATACCATGAGCGTGGCATCTCATCCAAAGTATGGATAAAAGCATGGACCCACTCATCTTTTCGTCGCGCTACCCATAACCACTGACACTCCATCAAATGACCACCAAGGTCGTCCCGACCATCATACTTCCCAGTGTGGTGGATCTCGGTATCGCCAAAGCATACCATCATCAATCTTCTGCATTTCGACCATCCATCAATTGATGCCTTGTGTGTTTCCCACCAGCGTGCTGGAGCAGCCTTCAATGCTTCGTTCAACGCCAGCAATCGCTGAGGTTCAGAAACTCTTTCTTCAAACTCCATCAAAAAGTTAGAGACGCCAGACAGCCCTTCATATTTTGGGAGTGTAACTGGTTCAGTTGCAATACGGCATACTGACTGTGTAACCAACCCGCACTTACGGAGCGATACCTCGTGCAAGCGGTTCTGCCAATATTCGAGCGCATCATTAGAGTTGGAGGATGCAGAGCTGTCGTTGCGCCATCCCAGCTCGCCATTGGTAGTTGGATGGATATAATCTTCATAAATATTGAATGCATGGTCCCATCCACTGGGATCATCGTCCTTCATTGGCTCTATGTAGCGGCGTCCTTCATTTAGATCCAACAGGGCGATAACTCTGAGATTGCGATTTTCAAAAGTCATCATTCATCGCTTGAAGTTGATTACAACTCCACTATCATTAGCCCATCCAATCCCCAGTAATGCTGGATAAGAGCTTCCTCCCTCGACTATTTCTATTACATCAAATTTGGCATATTTTTTCATTCCCTCAATGTCCACCACCATTCGTGGAACTCTCCCAATTGGTGTTACTTCAGCGTGATTAGCTAACCAGAGCTGTACAGGAGACCAGCTCAATGGGGGGCTCCCCATCTTCTGCCAAGACTACTTGGTCAAGATGTTGACATCCGAACCAAGGTCTAGAATAACTGAATCAACATCGTAGTCACCAATTTGAATATTCATCCGCATCTCCTTACCCGTCTTTCGTCATTGTAGGGAATTAACCGCGAGCTCTTGTCGATCCTGGGCCGGTCATTGCAACAAGGCTTCAATCGCAGCAAGAGCATCGGGATCTCTGGCCAGGGATAAACAATGTTCCAAAAATGCTCGAAGCGTGCTGGACCATTGTGATGGGCTGGCCTCCGAAGTGCATCAAAAATAGAGGGCATGTCATACATAACAGCTTTACCTCAGTCGTTTTCTAGTGCACGTCGTGTTTGAAGAAACGTCTCCCACTCCTCATCAATGTCAAATGCTACCTTCTTTTGTCTGGCTAACCTGATCATTGAACTGTCTGCTCCAGTTGTCTTTCCTTCGTGATTGACCACAGCAACAGAAGCATCCTGTGGTCTTGGTTCTGCAGAAATTGTCGTGATGTTTGCACCCTGGATCTGGTTCAACTACGGATTCCCAGGTGGGTTCACATTCTGATTATGATTCGGGCACATATTCTGGTTCTATACTGGTTGCTGCATTGGGTTCTGGGCAGGATGCTGTGCCTGGGGCTGGTTCTGCAACTGGGGAGTATTTCCTGCTTTCCATCGCACAATCAATTGTGGACAATTCTCAACCATGTGATCGTTAACAAAGCAGAACGTACACTGGTTTTGCAGTAGCGGACAGTCTCGCTGGTAGTGTCCCCATACTGTACAGTGATAACATTGAACAGGTCCACGACCACGTCGTCCTCCTCCATGACCAAATCCACTGCCACGGCCACCCCGGTATCCTCCCTGGAATCCTCTCTACTGTTGGTATTGTGGTTGATTAAACTATTGTTGCACTGGTGCCGGTTGCATTCCTTGTCCTTGTGGTGCATACTGCGGTTTCTATACATATTGTGGCTATTATGGAGCCATTTGCATCGGAGCATATTGCAGCATGAACTGCGGCGGTTGCTGCTGCTGCGGTACAAACTGCATCTGCGGCTAGGATACCTGCGGTTGCGGATGTTGTACAACACGCTGGTCATCCTTTACATAAAACGCATCACACATTCTTTCTTGTAGCAACCCATATGCACGACAATCCTTGTCATCATGACCCACCGATTTGCAAAATGTACAATAGATATTCCTCGTGGTGGTGACCATTTTTTGCATATATGGGCAATTGTCATGACTATGCCCATACACCTGGCAGACGCGACACCATGGCATGCTACAACCATTCAATGGATTTGGCGCTCCTAAACCAAATAATTGCGGAAGTCTGGGCAATTGTCCTTCGTATGCCCTTATCCTCGACATTGCGTACACCAGACATCGTCACGCTGCTCCTTGCCCTTTTTCAAATCTCGCGGCTGTATAGTTAAGTTAGCGAGCTGTGTTTGTATCTGCGACATCCCAGCTACATTTTCTCCAATCGGCGACGCATCCAATCGCATTGCAATCTCCAGAGCTTCACTGGGCGTCGAGATGTTTTGGTGCATCAATGGTAGTCGAATATGTGGTAGTAGTTCCGCGATGAACCATTCTTTATGTTGGACAGTGCTCATATCAAAACTAACCTTTGCCATCAGTGTCTTGAGTCGCTGGTCGAAATCCCATACCATCTCATTGGGATACTGCTTAATTTCTTTCAATTCTATAATATATTGAGCCTTAGACTTGGGCCTTCTAAATTCGGCAATCAGCCCATTCTGAATCTCATCCAACGACTTCTCTAGGGCTGCTGTAGGGACTAGAACGAACTTCATAAACCAATCTAATGCACGACCTCGCAGAGTCGTCACTAACTGTCATTTTTTAGTAGCAGCATCGGTGATCTGTTTGATGGTCCAGACCGCTTCACACAAAAGCCAATATTGTTCTAGGTTGTCTATCGCACTCCCGTGGAACAACGGTAACTTAGCATCATCGCCCACCATTCTGGGCTTCATTCCTCCTTTCGCTGTACTACTACCAATTAACTTCTGTGGGATTGACGAACTTGGCGGTGTCGACGTGGTATTTCTTGCTATCTGAGAGATAGTGAGAGGAGGTGTGGGTACGTTGGTGTTGGGGTTTGGTCCTGCCTCTATCCTGGGCGTATCTTGGTTTTCCTTTTCAGGACTGTGACGTCGCTTCGTCTCGTGTGGTATTCCTTCACGGTCTTGCGGTTCGACTGCAGCATGACCTACTCCTGTCCTCTGCCTCTTTTCCTGTCAGAACCTCGCTCCTCCCCTCGTAAGACCACTCTCTTCCTCGGCTTCACTCACAGTCTCATCATGACCTGCACCCATCTACCCCTTAACATTCCATGCACCGCCACCCAACCGTCAATTTACCCACGGCCTCTACCCACCAGGATGTCTACTGATCAAGATGCATCTTCAATATACCCTTTTCGCAAATAAGCATCTTGATCGACAGTTGAAGCGACAGTAAAAACCTGCCTCGAGGTTCGCGGAAAAAATATCTTTCAGCTTCACTATAGGACTTCTGAGTATCAACAGCGAATTCTGTGATATAGCCCTCTAGGATGCTATCGAACCACACTTCGACAACCCACGATGATTTATTATCAACTTCCTGCAGTTCCTGAATCAATTTGAGGGTCCAGGTCGTCGGTTCACCACCTTGGAAGTTCCTCTTCTGGAATGTCAACTTTTCCAACCATTCAAACAATAGGACCGGGAAATCACAGAAGAACCATTCATGCGGACCATCGTGAATGTATCTATCTACCCACTGTCCTACTGTCAATCGAGTGTTTTGGCTGTCCTCTTCAGCGAATTCCTGCAACTTCTCATCAAACCATTCTTGGATCTTCGGTTTCGTCGGGTGCCACAACATCTCCTCCTTTCACTTCGAACACAGTCCCGGCAACAAAACCATTTGTTGGCTCAAACCTTGTCGAAAGGGGTTCCACTCACTGTCGACACATACCGCAGTCTCCCTGGCCACCGACCTGGATAGGTTTTATCCCTCCGAGCAACACCTGCAGAGCAGATGAGGTCTTACCCGAGGCGTCCAGGGAGGGAAAACGGAACCATGTTTTCTCCGAATGAAGGAGGATGGCTGCGGCTATAATACGTAAACTTATTGCATAATCGGGACAGAGATTTCTAAGCATTGAACATGGTATTTAAAGCAATATTCAACCAAGACATTTATCATTGCAACCACAGTAATTGTAAAACAAGCATTGCATCAAAGAAGCATGACATTATTCGTATAGTGCAACATCACATTACCACAACTGAACATATTGAACATAGAGATTGTACCAACATAGCTTCATCATATTATCATTGTTGACCCAGATACAATGTCTCTGCAAAAACTAGATCTCCGCAATGACTCTTGACATTAAAACATACCAGGAAGACATACAACCAACATCAGAGCTTCGCCTTATTCTCTCGCAAATTGTGTTTTTTTAACACTTACAATTCTTATCTATATATAGGCTTCCTCCTTACAACTCTTGTCCACTTACTAACGACTTCCTAACTGACACTATGGACAAATGACCCACTCTAACTCACCTAGTCCAAAAACAACCAAAAACCTGCATTCTGCGGTATAACTGACTCAACAATACATAATATGTGGTCCAAATGACCCAAAACCCGCAATCCGTGGTACAATTGACCGACATATGCACAAAATCATCTTCAGTCGTCGCCTTTTCCGCCATCTTCTGCCTTGTTGCGGCATTGGAGATGCCGCGATACCATCTTACCAAACCGCCTGCCAACAAATATGGAATTCCTCCTGCAGGATATGGAACTTCGGCTCCCTGATGCTCTGACTCCAGCTCCTATTGCTCCTCCCCCGAGTCGCTTCCAAAATCTGCCTTACATCCTTTTGTAATTTCGAGGCTCTTTTCTTTTTGTTGTTTTCGGCGAAGTGGTGTCTAGAGTACTGTTACATTTTTGGTTAGGTGGATAGGATGCAAGACAATCTGGTGCTATTATGCGTTTTTCATAATATTCAGGTGGAAGTTTGGCCCCGTTGGGTAGAATAGTGTTTCAGTTTCCTATTTTGGTTCAGACTGCGAGCCTAGTTATGTGCAGTAGGATATTTTCTTAGTATTTCCTTTTTGTAAGGCTTGCAAGCTGGGTTATGTTAAAAAGTCGTAGAGCTTCGGCCTGCTTATGCCTGATTGTAATCACTCTTTTCTATATATAATATAAAATATTTCTTGCTTAAAAAAGAAGAAGAAGAAATGTACAGTAAAAACGTTTATATCATAACATGCATGAGCAAAGAGATCATCTCTGATAACATGCATAAGCATGATCACATGCATGAGTAAGATCAAACATAAATGCATAGTAAAAACATCTTATGGACACATGCCTAACCTAGTGTTGGCACCCCAACAACTTCCCCTTGATTTTGTAAAATAAAGGGGACCCCATTAGAATTTTGTAAATAGTTAGGTTTCTAATTTTCTTGATTGATTTGGTAGATAATTTCATGCCTTCCTTTCTTTGATCTTTCACCATTTGCGTTGCCCTTTCTTTGAATTGTGTTTTTCATAAGATAATTTGGTGCTCATTTGCTTTTCCAGATGTTTGGCATTGAGTTCTTCATAATTGATGCTTTTGCCTGCCTTTTATATGATGATGGATTTTCAATCTCATGAATATTATACTCAAGCCATCATTTTAATTATTTGAGTGATTGTTTTTCCGTCAACTTATCATTGTGGCATTTGATTCTTTTTCCTTTTGGTGGTTGAAAGACACTTGCTTGCTCTCATTGGACCTTATCCGAGTTGATTATATATCTCAGTTTGGAAATGTTGTGTCACGTCTCTTCTACGCAATTTTTTTGTTTGTTCAAAACTCTATTAGCTAAATAAAGTCTCCACCACAAGTGATCTAAGCATCAACTATAACATTACTTAGCCTTTACAATCATGTGCACTAAACTTAAACTGATACTTACGTTGATTTTAATGTAAGTGTCAAAATATAAATGTCTCCTATAATCATTCTTGTGTAACCTATACACAACAGGTTTAACATGTTCATATACAAACAAAATGCAAATCAATTAAATGCTATAGGTTATGCAAATATATAAATATCAATTGCAGCAACGTTTGTAGTAATTTAGTTACGAAATCTATATTTAAAATTCTAAAGAATTACAACTATAAAATATAAACATTTATATTTTATGTGAATACCCACCAAATAACATATAGTTATGTTTTATACTCCTAATACTAACATATAAAATATATGCTAATACTATGAAAAAACCCTAGAGTTACCCTAGTAAATCTAGGCTCACTATGAGATAACACAAGTGCTTTTGTTTCCCATATATAAACGTTTTTATGTAGAATACAATATAACGTCACGATATTATAAAAATCTTATGCAAATACTATTTCCACATAGTATTTGAACCTTGCTTATAAAATAAATTATATTGAAATGCCAATGCGATGTAAACCAAAGTCGATTAAAGTTCAACCATCGTTGTGATCGTAGGTCATAAGGTAATATGACATATAGTTTTCACCATGCACTAAATTCAATGCATACAACACGTTAATGTGGTATGACTGTGCTAAGCCTACGATGATGCCAATGCAGACACAATACACAAACACCAATGTTTTAAACCCTGCTTGGGATTCCCTCCTAGCAGGTGACTACGCATTGACATTCATCAGTGTTTCGCTACTCGGCAAGGGATACCAAGCTCGGGTTCCAGCTCGTCCACTCCAGCTGCCACACGAGTTTTTCCAACCTTGATACTACTACATTTAAGACTAACCTGCTGGTTATTGAATTCGAGAGCATGCTTGATTGTTGATGGTGATCAGAGCGTTGCAGCTTGGGAAATATGCACTTCTTACCACCGTCGATATTTGGCTTGGTTTTGGCGCCCATCCACCTTACTGTACTTTGCATTAAAACACAAGTTCACTAGTGGCAGAGGTAAAGACTACCCTTCAACCGGGAACATTGCATTGGAAAAACTCTCGCGGCCTTCGATACACCTCATTATTTCACCCTGGCATGCTCTTCGCAGAGCTATTCTGTCGGTGCAGGAGATTCTTGCATTAAACCCAGGGGCTCAACCCATTCGACAGCAAACAAATGCTCAAAAAGTGTTTGGTGGAAGCTCCACACTACGTCAGGTAAGAAGTTACGATTTTCATTATGTTTTAACGTTCCTATACTGGTTTATTTATGCTGCCAGGTTTTAATGTCGTGCTTGTTCTTCGTAGGTAGGAATTGGAATGCCATAAGCACATTTCCGCCTTCGTTCTGTCCATAGGTAAGGTATTGTTCTTCAACAGAAAGCAAGTTATCGTAAAAATAGTTGGTTTACTTCTCCAACTCTGAAATATTTACTTCCACTATGCTTTCCTGTGCAGGTAATAAGGAAAAGGAGTAAAGGGTGAGAACTGGAAGCATCCGGGGTAAGACTTGCACCCACTTCCACAATTTCGGTTCTTGCTTCTGCCCTAACCACAGGTAAACTTATCTTATTAGGAAGTATTTTACCCAAACAAATTTTTATGTCAACTTTTAACTTTCCACGAAATAACTTCTTATTGGAATTTCGTGTGTAAGTAGAATTGAGCGTGGAAGGCGTGATGAATAAGGCCCACAACAAGCTCCACGTAATGGGAAGGGGCGGTTTCATTGAAAATCCAGGTAACCCATCATCTCCAAGAGTCTCGGGTGAACTCTAACTCGACAGTTAGAGATGGGTTACTTAGACATTTGGTTTGGTGCAACACGAACACTTGTCATTCGAACGTGTTCTCTTCTTTTTTATACGATTGTGTTGAACCTTATTGAGAGGTCTTCACATCTTGTAGGTGAATGTATTTATTAAATGGAGAACAATGTATTACAAATACTTTAACAACCTAAGTAGGTTGTCATGGCAGCGTAATGGTTTCACTGGTTATTATGACTTTGTTTCAGTCATGTTCTACAGGGGATGGTTCCATCTTGTAAAGAATACAATTGGTCTATAGTTTGTTGTTTTGTTTTTATACATAATATACATATATATTGAACAATGTTTAAACTCTTGTGAATGTTGCATACTGAGTTGGTTTATTACAAGCTTGGATCTTTGTTTTACTTTTCGCTTTAGGCAATGAACAGGTTTACTAAAATAGGATAGATTCACATTCAATTTTCAAATACAAATCGTTTATGAAGATATATTGTTGTATAAATCATGAAACCATAAGCAACAGAACCCTAGCATATCCAATGTATTTTATACAACATTTTCATTCTGGAAATGAATCGTTTTAATATTGTTCTACTCTTTGTATAATGTTAAATGCATAAATCTTTTAAGAGGATTCAATTCAATGGAATCATGTTGTCATGTAACCGCAATTGTAATAACAAGATTCGATTTCCTATAACTTTTTAATTGTATGCGGGTGTATAGCAACTATAAAGAAAAGCCATTCGAATGAAACTATTGTGCAAAAATTTAATTTGAAATATAATAGTGTAAGCTTGCTTGATAGCCACATTTCTTTGGAAGTTTAACAACCCATTCGACATGGATAAAATGTTAATCATAAATCGGGTGGAAAACTTGAACCCTAACTACCAAAGTGAACATAGTTCTCTCTCGACAATTTAACATAAGGTATGTGTTTACTTTCGCGTGCCGGTCGTTTCCCGACCATGGAGTTCATACTCGTACGCCGACATTACTGGCGTTTGCACAAGAACTTTGTCATAAAAGGTTTTCAAAATCCTCATGCCCAAAAAAATAATGCTTCAAACATTCCAAGGGTGAGAGTGAATTAAATTGTTTATCCCGAAATTAAATACTAATGGTATGCAAATTTGGTAGGGAAGAGTTCGAGTTGCCATACTGAAAATGGATAGTGATTATAAACAGAGTAGATGGGAAAGACATAACTCTGTCGAGTATGGAAATCCATTTAACTACAAATATACAAGATATTTTCTTCACATAAATTTGTTTGTCTATAAAAGAATAGAACAATAGTTTTGTATACTGCAAAGGCATAACATGTAAACCTACGGTTTACATGTCTGCTTTAATTCTACCATAATCATAGATATGCATTCTCTGTCAGCATCTAGATCTGTTGAATAAGAGCTATTCTAGTTAATACATTTGATGTATCTCAAATAGATAACACAAATAGAGACTATGATATAATTCATGTCTTGGGATTGTATATCCACATTTATCTTACAACTTGGTTTACACCTTATACAAACAATGTGTTTAGTCTGCATTTAATTATACATACATCACAAATTCTGAAGGTATCTCAAATAGATCCCCAATCTGTACAATGTTACAGAGAATTAATAATATATATACACATCCATACTCAAGGTTTGGTATAAACATAGAAACTGTTCAGATTTGGTAAAACAAATCCTTCAAAAGTAAATCAGAAAATATACATAAACAAACCCTAGCAAATGTTCCATATTAATTTATCATGTAAATACAACAAATAAACTTATCTGTATTCTGATAACCAGTGGAACACAACCACAAACCTCCTAGCCTTTGACCAACAAGTTCTCCTTGCTACTAGGTCACCCCCGTGCTAAGTTCACAGTCCCTCTAGTTCAGAGTTTATATTTTTAACTGCCCTTAACTTGTTCCCCAAGTTATTTATTAAATTTATGTAGCAGCAGACAACCCAACATCTAACTCAGTGGTCTTGAGCTCTAGGATGCTCTAGGGACTTTTAAGTCTCTTCCATTTAAGAGAGCAGTCAGTCACATCCTATTCAGAGTAATTGTAGTGCTCCTGCAAGCTTGGGGTAGTTCTCCTACATGAACACAACCAGTGTTCCAATCTATACCCAGCTGCTATGATTTCTCTTGTTCTGGTTCATTTTTGTGCTCCAAAACTTCCCCCCATTTTCCTGTCTTCATTTGCTCTGGTTATTTTTATCCCAAGATCCCATTTCTCTCTTGTCTGATAATGATCATCATAATTTGTGAATGAATTCCTCTTTTCTCTTTTTATTCTCTTTGGTGTGAATTTTCTTATTTCTTTAATTTCATTATTCTCCCTAAAATTTTCTTTAGGGTTTACAATTGTCTCCAATAATAATTTCTCATTATTATTTTAATTGGAATTTATCCTCCAAACCATAGGGACTGTGACTCCCATCTCATTAATGTGGTGGTCCAATTGGTCATCAGAAATTAACTTTTCAAATTTCTAATGTCACCTAAGTAAAATGAAATAATACTTAGCAAAATATAAAAGGGGTTAAAGTCCATAATTTGGGGTATTACATTTCCCCTCCCCTTAAGCTTTCACTATCCTAGGTGTTAAACAGTTTCAAAACAACAAAATAACATAATAACCAAAATCAATTTGTGTCTTGTACTTCTTCAAACATAAAAGGGTATGCTGCTCGCATGTCCTTTTCCATTTCCCAGGTAGCCTCCTCAGGCTTATAGTGCTCCCATTGCACTTTTACCTGGATGATGGTTCGATTCCAAAGTACCACCTCTTTCCGATCTAGTATGCATACAGGATCTATCTAGAAGCCTCCTTCTAATTCCACCTGAATCACATGCCAATTTACAATATGCTTAGGATCATATACATATTTCTTTAGCAATGAAACATGAAACACATCATGTACTTTAAATTTTGTTGGTAGAGCTAATTGATAAGCAACATGTCCTACTCTAGCAAGTATTTGGAAAGGACCACAGCATCTTGGTGCCAGCTTGGAAACCTTTCCCAAACAAAAAGAGATTTTCTTTGCTTTCACTCTTAGGAATACATGATCCCCAACTTCAAATTCTTTATGTTCTCTATGCTGATATGCATAGATTTTCTGTCTGTCCTGGCCGGTTTTTAAGTTTGATTTAACTTTCTACACAATGTTTTCTAGTTCTTCTAACAATTCAAGACCCAACACAATCTAGTTCACCAGATCATCCCAACTCATAGGGTTTTACATTTTCTACCATACAAAACTTCGAATGGACTCATTCCATCAAAATTTTGGTACCCATTATTGTAAGAAAATTCAGCCAAGTGTAGGTAAGTTTCCCACAGTTTTGGTTTATCTATGACATACAAGTGAAGCAAGTCCTCCGGGATTTGATTCAACCTATCATTATGTCCATCTGTTTGAGGATGGTAGGTTGTACTAAAACTCAGTTTTGTCCCCAAACCTACAAATAACTCCTTCCAAAAATGTGAAGTGAACTTTGCATCCCTGTCGGATACAATCACCTTCAGAATTCCATGAAGTCGAAAGAATTCTTTCATGAATATTTATGCAATATGTATTGCTTTGAATGTGGATTTAACTGGCATGAAATGATCTGCCTTAGTTAACTTATCCACTACAACCATAATGGCATCATCTTGCTTGTTATTTTTAGGCAACCCAGTGATGAAATCCATGGAAATAGTCCCCCATTTCCATTCTGGTATAGGTATAGGTTAACCAGCCGGGTGTTGATGTTCCAATTTCACCCTTTGACAATCCATACACTTTTCTATATACTCAGCAATTTCAGACTTCAATCGGGGCCAATAGTACTATTTTTTGACAGTTGTTATCATTTTTTGATAACCTGGATGACCAGAATATGGCCTCTTGTGAAATTCATCCAAAATCACATGCTTTAATTATGTCTAATTTGGTATATAAAATCTATTTTTGAATAACAACAACCCTTCTTTTGATATGCTGTAATCTGTTGCTTGTTGTTCTGAATTTTCTGCATGGCATTTTTACCTTAAATTCAGATATTTTGGGTCTTGATCAACTGCAGTTTGAATTTTTAATACCAAGTCAGAATGAGAACTGTTAACTGAAGTCATTGTTAACATGTGCATTCGTCTACTAAGTGCATCAACTATTTTGTTTTCTTTTCCTTTGGAATGTTGAATTACAAAATCAAACTCACTTAAGAAAGCTAGCCATTGTGCGTGCCTACCATTCAGATTTGGCTATTCGAAAAGGTATTTCATCCCAATGTGATTAGTTTTAAGAACGAACATTTTCCCAAGAAAGTAATGTCTCCACATCTTCAAAGCATGAATTATGGAAGCCAATTCTAAATCATGCGTCGCATAGTTTACTTCATGCATCTTTAATTTGATAGATTCATAACCGATTACAAAACCATATTGCATTAACACGCCTCCCAATCCTTCCTTGCATGCATTGTGCATACTACAAAGTCACCATAAGGATCAACCACCTTTAGAACAGGATCTGAAGTAAGCAATTGTTTCAGCTTCGCAAAACTAGCTTCACATTTGGTTGTCCAAATAAACTTGACTTCCTTTCCCTGAAGAGAGGTAATAGGATGAGCCACTTTGGAGAAACCTTCAATGAATTTCCGATAGTACCCAGCTAATCCCATAAAAGAGCGGACATCGCTTACATTTTGGGGAGCAAGCCAACTCATTATGGCCTTAATCTTATCAGGATCCACCACAATACCTTGGGATGATATTATGTGACCCAAATATTGTATTTGGTATTCGTAAAAATCACATTTAGTTAACTTTGCATATAACTAATTTTCCCTTAGGACTTGCAACACTAACCTTAAGTGTTCCTCATGCTCACTTTCATTCTTTGAGTATATGAGTATGTCATCAATAAACACCACAACAAACTTATACATGTACTTACCGAAAACATTATTCATAAGGCACATGAACGTGGCAGGTGCATTCGTCAAACCGAATGGCATCACCACAAATTCATAATGTCCATAACGAGTACGGAAAGCTGTCTTATGCACATCTTGTTCTTTAATTTTGATTTGATGATAACCCGACCTCAAATCTATTTTCGAGAAGACGATGTCACCTCCAACCTGATCAAACAGATCATCAATCCTTGGCAAGGGATACCGATTTTTGCAAGTTACCTTATTTAGCTGTCTATAATATATATACAGTTGGAATGTGCGATCCTTCTTCCGTACAAAGATCACCGATGCTCCCCACGGGGACACACTTGGACGAACATAACCTTTTCCTAACATCCCCTACAATTGTGCTTTCAATTCTATCAATTCAAGGGTACTCATTCGATAAGGTTCCTTAGAAATAGGTAGTGCTCCTAGAGATAGGTATATTGTAAAATCCAGTTCTCTCTTGGGTGGTAGCTCAGGAATTTCTTCGGGAAACACATCTCCAAATTCAGCCAACACGAGGTGTTTTGTTAAATCTGAAATTTTACCTTTATGATTTTCTGCTAAGTGGACGACATATAATTTACACCCTTTTCGTGCATTTCTTTTCAACTGTAGTGCAGAAATTTCCCTTAACTTTACTGTCCTTACTATCCCTTGAATCTTTTCAAACTGCCCAACATCATTCACAAAAGTAACAACTTTTTGATAGCAATCTGGGACAGCTCTATGTTTTTCCATCCAATCCATACCGATAATTAATTCGTAAGACCCTAATGGAAAAAAATTTAAATCTATACTAGTGCAAGATTTGTTTAACTTTAAAGGACACTGATTTACTACTTCAGAAACTTTTCTTTTGGATCTTGTGGCCATTTGAACCAGCCAAGGCTGCATGTGTTTTTTTTCTTAGTTTGCATGACTCACAAATTTTTTGGTCTATATAACTTTTACATGCACCATAATCAATCAAGATATACACAAGTGTCCCAGAAATCATACCTTCAACCTCGATAATAGAGGCTTGATGTTCTACTTGTCGATTGTTTAATCCAGCGTAAATTCTTGGACTCCTTACTATGTCTTGAACGGTAGAAGCCTCTTGCAGATTGTGAACTGGTTTATTTTTCTCCTTCCGATGACGACATTCATACCATCTATGATTTTCTCCACAACCCCAGCATTTGATTGGTTGTTTAGATGGTGTGTATTTTGGTTTTCTTGTACTTTCAGTGTTCACCTTCTTACTTGGTGGAACAAAGTTTGATTGTGATTTGCTTCCATCGAACTTGTTTTTGAAAGGTGCACGTGTAACTTGATTTTTAAAGTTATTTAGCTTGTGACCTTTCTGTCTACTTTCAACCTTTGTCTTCTTCTTTTCATTCCACTGCTTGGATACTTCAGCCTTATTCTGAATCTGCTCATAACACAACCTAGCCTTTCTGAAAGCATCTTCCAAGGTCTTTGGATCGTCAAACTCTATCCGATCCTTGAAACTAAAAGGTAAACAATTCAGGAAACATTGAATTCTAACTTTTTCATCTTGAATATAGGGAACATACTTGAGTAATCCCGAAATTTTGTTGATTAACTCGTCCATAGTTTGTTGTCCCAGTTTTAAGTCATAAAAATCTTTTACTTTCCTGTCATAGTACCTTTCGGATAGATATTTATGTTTGAAGAATGTCACAAAAGCTTTCCATTTCACCTTTTTCTCATTGATAGCTTTTGTCAGCTTAAGGTCGTCCCACCAAGCTGAAGCTTTCCCTTGTAGATTGAAAATAACAATTATTTCCTTTATGAGACTAGGACAGTCAAAGATTCGTAGATATTTCTCCATGTCCCTAACCCACAGTTCAGCTTCTTCTCCGGTTTTAACTTCCTCGTTGAAAGTAGGAGGCTTGATCTTTCTCAGTTATGAGTGTAGTTGATTCATTTTTTTCAGTTTTATTTTTCTTTTTAGGAACAAACTCTTTGGAGACTTTGCCAAGTGACTCTTCCTCGTTGATATCCATATTATAGCTCACAAAATTTCTTGGATGAGCAATCTTAAACTTGGAATTTCTTTTCGTCACTGACTTTTCTGCATGTTGTTCTTCTGGTGTTGGTAAATGACTATTTTATTTCTCAGTCAGTTTTTGTAGTAGGATTGCATTGATCTCTCATTGTTCCTCAAAATTTTGATATTGTCTTCCTTAATGCTTAGCAGCTCAGCTTTAAGGCTTTTGACAGTCTCCAGCATTTCACTGGATGTTGTTGCCCCTTGTGGAGAGTTCATATTTATTTCCTGCCTACTAGCCATTTCGCCTTGTTGACTAGATGTTTCCACAACCATCCTTCCCTCTTGTTCTGCAGAATTCATCTTTCAGCTACTTACTGTTTTCAGCTTACACTTCTGTCTATGTGTGATAACCAGCTATTTGTTAGGCAACAGTTAAAAAAAAAAACGTACATCTGCTAAAAAAAAATCAATAGTATGCTACAAATTTTTTTATTTATAAAGCAGCATTAACGTAAGAGAACCTAAAGTTCCTAGTGTAGTGATTGTAGATCTGATACCAATTTGTCATGTCTCTTCTACGCAATTTTTTTTTTGGTTCAAAACTCTATTAGTTAAATAAATTCTCCACTACAAGTGATCTAAGCATCAAATATAACATTACTTAGCCTTTACAATCATGTGCACTAAACTTAAACTGATACTTACGTTGATTTTAATGTAAGTGTCAAAATATAAATGTCTCCTATAATCATTCTTGTGTAACCTATACACAACAGGTTTAACATGTTCATATACAAACGAAATGCAAATCAATTAAATGCTAGAGGTTATGCAACTATATAAATATCAAGTGCAACCAATGTTTGTAGTAATTTAGTTACGAAATCCGATATTTAAAATTCTAAAGCATTACAACTATAAAATATAAACATTTATATTTTATGTGAATACCCACCAAATAACATATAGTTATGTTTTATACTCCTAATACTAACATATAAAATATATGCTAATACTATGACCAAACCCTAGAATTACCCTAGTAAATCTAGGCTCACTATGAGATAACACAAGTGCTTTTGTTTCCCATATATAAACTTTTTTATGTAGAATACAATATAACGTCACGATATTATAAAAATCATATGAAAATACTATTTCCACATAGTATTTGAACCTTGGTTATAAAAGAAATTATATTACAATGCCAACGCGATGTAAACCAAAGTCGATTAAAGTTCAACCATCATTATGATCGTAGGTCATAAGGTAATATGACATATAGTTTTCACCATGCACTAAAGTCAAGGCATATAAAACATTAATGTGGTATGACTGTGCTAAGCCTATGATTATGACAATGCAGACACAATACGCAAACACCAATTTTTTAAACCTTGTTTGGGCTGCCCTCCTGGAAGGTGACTACGCATCAACATTCATCAGTGTTTCGCTACTCGGCAAGGGATACCAAGCTCGGGTTCTAGCTCGCCCACTCCAGCTGCCACACGAGTTTTTCCAACCTCGATGCTACTGCATTTAAGACTCACCTGCTGGTTATTGAATTCGAGAGCACGCTTGACCGTTGACGGTGATGCGAGTGTTGCAGCGTGGGAAGTATGCACTTCTTACCACCGTCGATCTTTGGTTTGGTTTTGGCGCCCATCCATCGTACTGTGCTTCACATTAAAACACAAGTTCACCAGTGACAAAGTTAAAGACTACACTTCAACCAGGAACACTGCATTGGAAAAAATCCCGCTGCCTTTGATACACCTCATTATTTCGACCCGACATGCTCTTCGCAGAGCTCTTCTATTGGTGCAGGAGATTCCTGCATTAAACCCAGGGGCTCAACCCATTCGGTATCAAACGAATGCTCAGAAAGCGTTTGGTGGAAGCTCCACACTACGTTAGGTAAGAAGTTACGATTTTCATTATGTTTTAATGCTCCTATAATGGTTTATTTATGTTGTCAGGTTTTAATTCCGTGCTTGTTCTTCGCAGGTAGGTGTTGGAATTCCATAAGCACATTTCTGCCTTCGTTTTTCCCATAGGTAAGGTATTGTTGTTCAACAGAAAGCAAGTTATCATAGAAATAGTTGGTTTACTTCTCCAACTTTGAAATATTTACTTCCACTCTGCTTTCCTGTGAAGGTAATAAGGAAAAGGAGTAAAGGGTGAGAACTGGAAGCATCCAGGGTAAGACTTGCACCCACTTCCACAATTTCGGTTCTCGCTTCTGCCCTAACCATAGGTAAAATTTTCTTATTAGGAAGTATTTTACCCAAACAAGTTTTTACGTCAACTTTTAATCTTCCATGGAATAACTTCTTGTTGGAATTTCGTGTGTAGGTAGAACTGAGCATGGAAAGCGTGCTAGATAAGGCCCACAACAAGCTCCACGTAATGGGAAGGAATGGTGGTGTTGAAAAGCCAGGTAACCCGTCATCTCCATGAGTCTCGAGTGAACTCTACCCCGACGGTTAGAGATGGGTTACTTAGACATTTGGTTTGGTGCAACATGAACACTTGGCCTTCGGCCGTGTTCTCTTCCTTTTTATACGGCTGTGTTGAACCTTATTGAGAGGTATTCACAACCTGTAGGTGAATGTATTTATTAAATGGATAAAAACGTATTACAAATACTTTAACAACCTAAGTAGGTTGTCATGGCAGCGTAATGGTTTCGCTGGTTATTACGAGTCTGTTTTAGTCATGTTCCACATGGGATGTTTCCATCCTGTAAAGAATACAATTGGTCTATAGTTTGTTGTTTTGTTTTTATACATATATATTGAACATTGTTTAAACTCTCGCGAATGTTGCATAACGAGTTGGTTTATTACAAGTTTGGATCTCTATTTCTAGTTTTCACTTTAGGCAATGAACAGGTTTACTAAAATAGGATAGATTCGCATTCATTTTTCAAATACAAATCATTTATGAAGATATATTGCTGTATAAATCGTGAAACCATAAGCAATAGAACCCTAACCTGTCTAATCTATTTTATACAATGTTTTCATTCTGGAAATGAATCGTTTTAATATTGTTCTACTCTTTGTATAATGTTAAATACATAAATCTTTTAAGAGGATTCAAGTCAATGGAATCGTGTTGCCATGCAACCGCAATTGTAATGACAAGATTCGATTTCCTGTAACTTTTTAATGGTATGCAGGTGTATAGCAACTATAAAGAAAAACCATTCGAATGAAACTGCTATGCATAAATTTAATTCGAAATATAATAGTGTAAGATTGCTTGATAGCCTCATTTCTTTGGAAGTTTAACAACCCATTCGACATGGATAAAATGTTAATCATAAAGCGCGTGGAAAAATTGAACCCTAACTACCAAAGTGAACAGAGTTCGCTCTCGACAATTTAACATAAGGTATGTGTTTGCTTTCGCGTGTCAGTCGTTTCCCGACCATGGAGTTCATACTCCTACGCCGACATTATTGGAGTTTGCACAAGAACTCTGTCATAAAAGGTTTTCAAAATCCTTATGACCAAAACAATAACGCTTCAAACATTCCAAGGGTGAGAGCGAATTAAATTGTTTAGCCCGAAAGTAAATACTAATGGTATGCAGATTTGGTAGGGAAGAGTTCGAGTTCCCATACTGAAAATGGATAGCGATTATAAACAGAGTAGATGGGAAAGACATAACTCTGTCAAGTATGGAAATCCATTTAACTACAAATATATGAGATATTTTCTTCACAGAAATTTATTTGTCTATAAAATAATAGAACAATAGTTTTGTATACTGCAAAGGCATGACATGTAAACCTACAGTTTACATGTCTGCATTAGTTATGCCAGAATCATAGATATGCATTCTCTGTCAGCATCTAGATCTACTGAATAAGATCTATTCTAGTTAATACATTTGATGTATCTCAAATAGATAACATAAACATAGACTATGATATAATTCCTGTCTCAGGATTGTATATCCACATTTATCTTACAACTTGGTTTACACCTTATACAAACAATGTGTTCAGTCTGCATTTAATTATACATACATCACAAATTCTGAAGGTATCTCAAATAGATCCCCAACCTATACAATGTTACAGAGAATTAATAATGTATATATGTACATCCATACTCAGGGTTTGGTATAAACATATAAACTGTTCAGATTTGGTAAAACAAATCCTTCAAAAGTAAATCAGAACATATACATAAACAAACCCTAGAAAATGTTCCATATTAATTTATCATGTAAATACAACAAATAAACTTATTTTTATTCTGAACCAGTGGAACACAGCTGTTAGCACTGGGATTGTGCTAGGTATTCGGGGAGGGTCTTTTAGTGAAAAGATGGAGTCGTCGGACTAGGGAGACTTTCAAAGGGAGCCCATCTCGTGGCCTGTGCCCACCAAACAACAAAAATCCCCACCATGCACAATAAATCTATCCCGAAGGAGAAGCATTTGGAAAGACTCAAGGTTTGATGGCGGTCGAAAGGACAAAGTTCATAGGAATGCGTCCGCATCTCCGGTTGACCAGGATGGACAGCCTGAATCAGATACGATGAAAACCCAAGGCTGTAATCGTCTATCTCAAAATAAGGTGATGGAGGTTTAAGCGTGGATGGGGCATTAGTTAGCAAGTATGTGAGAGCTAGATCAACGGTGGCGATAAAGATCAATGGTCCGCATTCAGTTTTCAATTTGGATGTGCCACGCCTTTCAACGGTGCAGATTCGATCCGATGCAGATCTATGGCTCAGATTCTGTTCGCAAATCTAACTTGTGCACTAGACCGACGTAGCTCAGATTTGCGAAGTTGGTAGAGGTCCCCTCTATGGACAACCTAGATCTGAGCAGAGAGGCGATCAACGATAGGGAAAGCTTTGCATATAAAGGGCGCTACCAAAATAGCACATGGTGGTGCTGGAGGCTATAGGGGTGATGGAAAGTGAAAGAGCGGGAATATCTGCGGCTGAGGATCGCCAGCGTGGATGGACGGCTGACATGTCTCTATCGTCGGCACACTTGTAAGG
This sequence comes from Larix kaempferi, assembly GCA_027924585.1. Taxonomy (NCBI): domain Eukaryota; kingdom Viridiplantae; phylum Streptophyta; class Pinopsida; order Pinales; family Pinaceae; genus Larix; species Larix kaempferi. The sequence goes on from BSBM01000841.1 coordinate 14,328,170, forward strand.
AGGACATTCGTAGGTTTATATTATAAAAACTGGCCAGCGCAGGGATCCACACCTTATTTGTCCTACGCGCATGTGATAGTGAAGGAAGTTGACTATGCAAAGCCGACCAGCCAACCAGATGCCCAGAAAACCCTCCTAGCTTTCAGGCGACCAGGTAGGCCATTTTTGCACCGAAAGCTATTTAATGGCAGAAGCTGTAGAAACTCAAGGTTTCGAATCTCCCCAGTTAACCAACCTGGTAGAGGATAAAGATTATGATGTTTTTGGCACCATGTTGATTAGTTTCCCTCCAGACACCATTAAAGAAAAACTTGAAGCTCTAAGAGTCGGCCAGACAGATACCCACCCAATTTACCGATCTTTTTTCCATTTTTCGCTACAACTCAAACCCCTAGCTGCCCCGAGTTCGTAGATTGGTGTGCCGACTGTTACTCCCCCGAGCATAGAGCCATCATGGATGCATCAGGCTCCAAAATACTATGCTATGTAAATGCCCTTGCTGTTAGGAAAGCCTTGGCCATCCCCCCAGAATTATGTCAAAGGGCCCAAGATTATAAAATTGAATCCCTCATCCAGTACTTTCGTCAAGCCCCTGAGGACCTTAAGAAGCGTTTTTACCATGCGACCCTGCTACCTAGTGTTTTCCCTCCAGAGACCCCTTTCCCTAGTGAAGCCGAACTATTCAAAGATGAATATAAGTATATTATCTCCATACTGGCCCAATTCCCAGGGCTAGATAGCGACAGATACATAACCAAACCCCTAATCAGCCTCATGTTCATCCTGAGCACTTTCCCCATTGAACTCTCAGACCCCAACTCACTCGCTCAGTGCTCCTGCCTAAAATTCGACGAAGCCCTAGCGAATAGCATCCATGCTCAATTCATTGAATTCCCCAAAACTATGTCTTTTAGGTTTCAATCTTATCTACTGAAGATGTTTTTGGAAGCACAAGAAGAAAGCCTACAGGGACTAGAGCTACATATCACTGAATAAATGTACACCAATTTCCAAATTTTCATGAATGATCTCATGGCAGAGGTTTATTTTGTGTTTTTTTAGGAGAGATTGCTAAAAGTCATGCCTGAAATGAAAGATTTGTTGCAGCCCTCTATGGAAAAGAGGGTTGGGGATTGGTTCCTGTTAAAGAATGGGACGGTAATCAGGTTATACGGTTTTTCTCATCCCCCATACGTATTTCCAACTTTCCTAACTCCCAAGATGCTCACCCTGGAGTTCATAAGACAGAAGCTGAAAGTGGAATGTGAACATTTCCTAAATGACAAGAAATCTACTAATATCAACTTCCCATGGGAGGTGGGCCCTTTTGTTATAAAAAATAAAGCAACCCTTCCTAACATTGAGCTGATGTTGAGCGATCTGGGTTTCTCCTCTAGAGCTGCAATAAACTACAACCCTCAGCACATAATCTCAGAGAGGAGGAAGGGGACAAATAGAAAAGGATACAAGCATTTTGAGCTCCCTAGCCTAGCAGAAAGGGCCAATTGGATGAAGTAAATGGACAAGGGTCAGATGGACATCGACCCACCAGGAGGCTCCCTCTATATGATACCTGGAAACACAACCTCGGTCCCTGGTTCACCTAGAGGAGACTCAGAAATAGCAGCAGCCTTGGCCCTCACTAGTATTCCAGAGAAGCTCTTACAACAAGAGGGTGGTGAGCCTATGGATGTGGACAGTGGGGGTGAAAGAGCACTTAAGAAACAAAAGGTAGAAGGTCCATGCAGCAAGTAATAAAGGTGAAGACAAAGCAGCCTAAGAAGAAACAGGTTAGGTTCTCGGTTCCATCCTTTGAGATTAAGGAACATGTATTAAGCAAGACACTTGCTGGGCTTGCAACACCAAGCGTGAGCGGGATTGCACTGCTGGAAGAATATGAAGAAGATATTGAGACACTGTCAAAAGAAGCAAAATTGTATGATGATGTTAGGAAAATCTCCTCCAAGGAGGTAACCCTGGTGGCAACTTTAAATTTGGTGAAGAATACCCTGAGCCTTGCCTTAGCTACCAAGAGTAAGGCGACAAAGCTGAAGGTGAACCTGGAGGACATTCCAATGCCAGACGTGATCAACTTGCATAAAGAGACAGGGGAAGTTATTTACAACAAGCTACTCAAGTATGCCCTCGACCTGTAAAAAGCACAAACCAACAAAGCCAAAGTACAGAATCAGTTCAGAATAGAGAAGGAAGAAAACAAAAGTTTGAAGGCACAGGTGAAAAATTTTCAAGCCTCTCTGCTGGCCACTGAGACCATTGAGAGCAAAAGAAAAAGCATCCAGAAGCTATTGGAGGAGAAGGATCAGGAGATCCTAAAACTAAAAAAGAAATTAAAAATGGCAGTTGTTGTAACATCCCCTCCCATCTATCCAATTCAAAGAAGGGAACATGATGCCAATCTGTGGGGCTTTGACATAAAACTCAACCAAATTCATTAGATTCATACAAGTAAACACCAATGTGTGCAGATGCAAATCAAGCAAGTATGCACATTGGAATTAGAAACATCATCCACACACAATTCATGCTCATCCAACATATCAAAAAAATCATCAATTTAAATATTGCAGAAGTAAATACATAGACAGAAAAACACTTATCTTCATTGTGCAATTGTCCCAAACAACTAGCTATGTCACTGCAACGTTCCACCCAACCATAGGCTAGTTGTGTTCATCAATTCTCTCAACACAACTGCCACCCCCGAGCTGGGCATGATTCTTACAAGGAAAAGGGGACATTCAAGCTCATGCACAACCTAATTAATCATCTCCTATGAGCCAAGCCAGTCCCATGCTGGGTTGATCAGGCTACATTTCAACCCTGGATGCTTGCACTCAAGCTCAAGCCAAAACAATGGATTCCCATAACCCATACCCAACATAATCTATCTACACACAACAATCACAATCATTGGGCATGGATACACATTTTTAACAATGGGATTTACAAACAGGATGGCCATGGGCTTTCCCCAAATTGTTTCCAACCAAAAATGAATTGTGGGATGGGGAAAACATTCACAGGGAGGAAAACGATTTCTCCCCCAAGTATCTAAGCATTCAGCAGCCCAAACAGTCTCTATGGAACCCCAATTGGATTCCCCTTCTTCCGCACTGGTATACAACACAAAAACGCCCTTCTCCCAGCTGAGGATCAAGGAAAACACATAAAAACATGGCTGGAAAACGCCTAGGTAGCTCCCAACTCGTGAGGGAGGAAAACTGGTTGATGGATAATGGATTAGGGAGCAATTCATGGCTATTTTCTTGCCAAAGAAGCAAAACGCGATTTCCCATGTAGGGTGGCTTTCCCATACCCGAATTTGGACAGCCATACCTCTCATTCCCCAAGGAATTAACTACCTCAACCAACTCTTGGGAGAAATCAATGATTGGGTACAAAAGTCAACATGGGTAGTTGAGGGTTTGATGGGTTCTCTCATTGACACTTGGATTGACTTGGTTGGCTCCAGGGTTTGAATGTTTTCCCTCCCAATTCCTTGTAAAATCATGCCCCCATCTCTTGTTGCATTGCATAGCTAGTTGTGGGTATTTTTATTAAAATGCATATTTACATAATATTCGCAATTCCATTGTGCATGGCTAGCACGTAAACCATATGCATCAATAAATCGATGGCGGGGCCTTGGGCTTGAGCTCCTCACCAAAATTTTATAACAATATTACATCATTTACGATTTGAATGCCATGGGGTCAAACTGGGGACATTACAGCTGCCCAATTGGTAGATGCAGCGGAGATTGCAAAACTAAAGGAAGAGAAGGAAAAGTTGCAGACTGAGCTAATAGACTGCAAGGCCAAATTGCTAGAGTTTGATGAAAAGGGGAAGAAGTGGCAGGAAGACCTGAAATCGGTCATGGACAGCGAGGAGTTTTTGAAGGGTCAGGTCGAAAAGCTTGAGAAGGAGCTCAAGGATAAAGAGCAGGAGGTAGAAGCCATGGTCACGCCATCCATAGAAGCTAGAGATTTCTCTATAGTGGAGCAAATAGACAGAATCAGTTTAGACAACACGGAAGTGATAAGATTGAAGAAACAAAATGCCAACCTCAAGGCTATGAGGGATATTGCTGAGAAGGAAAAATAAGATGCAGAGAAAGACAAGAAAGCTTGGGAAGCCAAACATCAGGCCATGCAAGAGGAATATGATCAATTGAAACAACAGGTCGTAGGAAAAGAGGTGTTACAAGAGGAAAGAAAAATCATTTGGGGCAACATTATTGTGTAGGCAAAGCAACTAAGGCCATAGCTGGACTTTATAGCAGATAAAGAGGCCGTGGTCAAATTATCAAACCCAGCGATCACAGTGGAAAATGAGGAACTAAACAAAAAACCCCTGGGCTGCGCTCAAAATGCAGTAGATTTTCTAAGCGGCCCATCTGAAGGCCAAATGAAAGTGGTAGATATCAAAGATAGAATGACCATCATCATATGGGCCAATAAAGTGATGCTAAAACATCAGCAGGTGGGCTCCGTTCAGACAGGAATAGATATCTTGACCCACAAAGTGAAGATGTTGAAAGAAGTATTTGATCCACTATTTAAGAAGGGTCTGCCTCTATTCTGGGAGGAAGACGGGACCATGATGACAAAAGAAGAGTACCAGGAAATATTGGAGGAGTGTCAGTCAGACCAAGAATGTTTTCCAGATTTGGAACGGCCCCTGGAAGGCAAAGTGGTGGTGGAGAAGCTGACCCAAGATTTCGAGCTCCTCACAACGTTCAAAGAGGCCCACATGCTCCTCGAAGGTTATTCCTATAGAGAACACACTGAAATGAGAATCCTCCTCAAGGAGCTCACATCCTCAGACTTGCCAACACCAGAACAATGGAAATTGATCGAGAAATATGGTAAGGGAAAGTTGAAGCTAGGTGCGTGAAGGATTCCGAGAGAGTGGAAGCAGCCAGCTAGAGCATCTACCAGGTCATTTTTGTCTTTTTGTTTGGGTTGACTGTCATCTAGTAAAAATGACCAGTGAATGTAAAAAGGCAGTTAAGCCGATTTTTTCCAACTCTATCTTAGTGTAGTAGTGTCAAATATTCCTAGGATAGATGTCATCAGAGGCTGTAACCGTTTTCTGTTTAGACTAACTCGAGCGTGAGAGCTCAGGGAGTCCTATAAATTCAATGTAAATGAATGAAGAAGGGTTGAAAAGTTTTGGGAACTTGTGTATTTGCTTAGTACTGAACATTTTGAATTTTTGTTTAATAGAATTGACAAAGCCTTGCAGGCATTTCTTTTCCAGAGATTCATGTGTCATCGTATTTACAGTCTATCAATTTCTTTTCTCATGTGAATGTGTTTCTCTCATTGTTTATTCATTCTATTATGCTATTCGTGCTTGGGCCAATGTAATATTCGAATAGGATTCATATTGATTATGCCTTATTCTTATCACCCCAAGCATTTCACGACCAGTTCTACTAAAATCGGCATGGAATTCATATCTTTATGCTCCATATCGATGGATTGTTTCTATTTCTTCTAAATCACTCAATTAAAAGCGCTTCGACTATAGATTGGTGGCTTCCTTGCCTTTGGATGAATGTATCTGTAAAGCATTGTCATAATTTTATCAACTGTATGTCTTTTACTCCAATGCCCAATGGAAATCCATGCTGCTTTCAACCAAATAACAATTTAAATGATTTGTCTCAACAGAAATCTGACCTTCTGAGTTTGCTTTGAATGATTATCTTGAGCAATAATAAGTCTGTGTGTTTTTCATTGCTGAATCTGTGACTATTTTCAGTTTTATTGAGTTTAAGAGAGATCCCTCTCTAACTATGTTGGGTCAATAGCATAAGTCTAAAGTGGTTTTGTGGTTACCCCAGTTCGGCCTCTCTGCAACCTAGAGGTACGATTTGGGTGCTAACAACAACCACAAACCTCCCAGTCTTTAACCAGCAAGTTCTCCTTGCTACTAGGTCACCCCCGAGGTGAGTTCACAGTCCCTCTGGTTCAGAGTTTATATTTTTAATTGCCCTTAACTTGTTCCCCTAGTTATTTATAATGATCCTATGGCAGCAGACAACCCAACATCCAACTCAGTGCTCTTGAGCTCCAGGATGCTCCAGATACTTTTAAGTCTCTTCCATTTAAGAGAGAAACCAGTCACAACCTATTCAAAGTAATTGCAATACTCCTGCAAGCTTGGGGTAGTTCCCCTACCTGAACACAACCAGTGTTCCAAGCTATACCCAGCTGCTATGATCTATCTTGTTTTGGTTCAGTTTTTTGCTCCAAAACTGCCCCCCATTTTCCTGTTTTCATTTGCTCTGGTTATTTTTATCCTGAGCTCCCATTTCTCTCTTGTGTGATAATGATCATCATAATGTGTGAATGAATTCCTCTTTTCTCTTTTTATTCTCTTTGGTGTGAATTCTCTTATTCTCTTATTTCTTTAATTTCATTATTCTCCCTAAACTTTTCTTTAGGGTTTACAATTGTCTCCAATAATAATTTCTCATTATTATTTTAACTCGCATTTATCCTCCAAACCATAGGGACTGTGACTCCCATCTCATTAATGTGCTAGTCCAACTGGTCATCAGAAATTAACTTTTCAAATTTCTAATGTCACCTAAGTAAAACGAAATAATACTTAGCAAAATATAAAAGGGGTTAAAGTCCATAATTTGGGGTATTACAGGTTGGATTATCATTATCTTTCGACAACCTCATTAAAATTCATCCCTCGATGCATAAATGAACTTTTGGATACCATGGCAAATCAATATAATTAAACTGAACACTCAATTTTAATTTTCCCATTCATGTCTTGAAATAATGTATATTAAAGAATGAAATCACGTCTTTCATTCTCATTTTGAGCAATCCAAGAAATATTACAAGTCTTTAACTTTTAATTAAAAATTTGTCTTTTTCACAATTTTTGTAACTTTAGGCGAATTTAAATATTTGCGAGGCCTGTTTAATTTTTAAGAAACACTTGCTTTATCCCAAAATTGACTTTTTCACTATCATAGTTTTTCTTCTCTTTAAAATTATGATTTTAATCATGCAAAAATTAATTGATTACTAACAATGAAAAACATTATGAGATTATTTAAGAAAAAAAGAAATTTATTTTATTTTCTTTGATTAATAAATAACCATAATGTTAATTTTCATTATTATGTTTGAGAAAAGTTCTTCTTGGGACATGTAAATGTATTTATAAGGGGAAAAATAATCTTTTAAATAAAAATAAATAAATCTTGATGAAGTTCTTTTATTTTAAAGTGATGCTTATACCTTTTCTTATATTTTATTTTATTATTTCATTAAGTCATTTATTATTTTAAACAAGTAGCAATGTTCTTGAATTAAGGGTTAGGTTTCTTTACATTTTGAAAGAGGTGTCAACTTAGTTAATAATTGGCATGCGAATAAAGCTCAACGTAAATATGTGATTTGATTTATATAAATTAATGGTAATTTTGATGATATTCCTTAAAATGGTTTTTATTTCACTAACTTGATATAATATCATTAAAAGTATTACCAGCCCCAAGAGTTAGCTCGATCGGTTGTGTTCTCGGAAGTTAGGCCTCCCAGCATGTGAGGTCACGGGATCCATCCTCATAGACCCTCTTGGGGTTAGGCACGCAGCGGCCGCAGGGCGGAAACCCCTTCGGGGCGGGTCCGTCGGAAATTATTTCGTGGATGTAGCGGTCGGCTAAGCCGATTAAAGTGAACCACATGGAAAAAAAAAAAAAAAAAAAAAAAAATCATTAAAAGTACTTATGCAAAAGAAGATTTCATAATGTGTTAGTTTTGCAGAACATAGCTAGAAAAATATTCAGAATGAATTTTGAGCAGTCACCAGTGTGTAGTTTTCAGATTGGATTCTATAACGATGAAGAAAGGGAAGATTTATATATTTTTCTTTTACTTCTACCCTTTGCAATAATATTCCCTTTTTATTTTATTTTTAGATGTGCTTCACTCTCATGCTATATCTTCTTCGTTTTGATGCGTAGGTCTATGAGAATAATGTTAACTCAATCTATATGTGAATTTCAGATGAAGGCTCACCATGCAAAATTGTTCACCCATCCATTCAAACGAAATTCACAATTTACCATGAATTCAATATTTAAGGTTATGAAGAATCGCTCACCAGTAGGGAAACATGTTTTTGCGTGGATGATTGTGGGAAAACCGTGAGGATTTAGCTCAAACGGTTGAAAAACCACTTCACAAATGGGCCTATTGACATTTCTTCAACGACCGTTTTCTGAAATTGTGAAGGATCTGGGATATTTTCGAGCATGTTCGAGCGGAATTTTTTCAGATATTTCTGTTGCATCCAGTTGTAAGAGCTATTTCTGGAGATTGTTATGATCCCTTCTGGCTATTTAAATAGAGACAATTCGGTTACTGAAGGAGGGGGGGGGTCTCTAGAGAATGGAAGGATTTTCATTCTTGCAATCTTTGTATTCCTTTTGTAATTTTTTTGTTGACAGAAAGGAAGTGGAGACGCTGCTTGTCAAAAGAAGGAGAAGCTAGACAGATTTTGAAGAAATTATTTTCCCAATTTCCATTTTGTTTTTCTGGGTATTCGATAGAGAGAAGAAGTTGTCACATAGAGTTGTAATTTCTAAGATTTTGAAGCTGATTCCTATGTTGTGTTTACACTTATGTTGGCATACGTTTTGGTGATGTCTTAAGAAACTGGTAACATTGAAGTTTTTGTTTTCTTTGATACAGTTATAAATATGAATATCAATTCTCTTTTACAATTTATTTTCATATCTTGATTTACATACACATTGTATTGTCTTGTATTGATTATATTTTCACTTTCGAATACGCCATGTTAAAATTTCTGATTGTATGATGTCTATATTTATTATTAGATAAATTTCATTATTTAATATAACTTTTATGTCATTATTCATATGATTTACTATTCTTATCATCTGTTTGTAAAGATGTTTTGGATCATTAATTATTATAATCTTGTCATAGGTTGTAATAATTTATTATTATTTCTTATTACATATTACTGTAATCTACTTTTATTGGGATTGTGATATATCTAAAGAGATTTCTCTCAGAATATATAGTATATATTCCAAATTATAATTTATAGTACAACAAGTAATAGTAATTAGTATAAGACTGCTCTTGGCCGAGATAGGATAGATCAATAAGATAGATTAGTCTAGCCTGTAGATAAATAACTAGTTTTAATTTAGTAGCTGTTAAATAGGTAGTTTTCATTAGAATTTAATTACACTCTTTATTTGTTAAATAGTTTTTGAAAACGCTTTTGGAAACTTAAACAGTGAGACTCTCCTTAAGAGAGCAAAACTTAGATGGTAGAAGGACCATAACCTACGAGAATTAACTATACCAAACACACTGAGGGTTGTGTTAAGTGCCTTGTGTGGGTTAGTTCTCCGTAGTTGGCCATAGATAGAAAATACGGCCAACAAATGGCGCTAGAAGGAGGGCCATGAGGTAAAACAGGTGGTTTTATTTTCAATTATTTTTAATAACCATTTATCCTCTTGCTCTTTGATTTTCAACTTTTATATTTTTACTCTTCTTAGTTGTCACATAGATGCTTAAGGGCTAGTTAGATGACAATCTAGCCATTTTAAGAGTCAATTTATCTTGATTGCTTATCATTCATGGCTCATGCCCAAATTCCGGTTTGGGAATAAGTTTTTAGTTTTGCATTAGTCAACATTCCCAATGAGACAGTTAACCTCTTGTCAAAACTTGAATTTGATGGTGAAGGCGATATATCTGCAAGAAAAGACGTCAATAATTTTTTGTGTAAATGTAACAAACATAAGATTTTCGATCTTAGTGCTACATGCTGGTTATTTGCCCTTACTCTCAAAGGACGAATCAAACGCTGGTTGGAAACATTTCCACCTAATTTATTTTTTACATGGTTTCAATTTGCACATGAATTTTTACATACTTTTGAGGATTATGATACTAATAAACTATGCAGTGAATTGAAATCTCTTTGAAGGAAGAAACGTGAGCCTCCACAAGAATTTTCAATATGACTTTCTCATATTCTTTGCAAATTTCATATCATTGAGTTACCTTCAGAATTTGACCTTTTAAATTTTGTTTTGAACTCTCATGCTTCTCTTATTCAACAAAATCGAGATGTTTTTCAAAGGGATATTTCAATAAGCCATTTACCAACCCCCCAAGAAACTTCCTCCCCGATCATTGATTCAGCTATTTCTATAAATTCTACTCAACCCCAAACTGAGAAGATTCAAGTAGAAAAGGTGTCTTCTTCTTCTCCTTATTATTCCCCATCATTACCTCTCGGAGGAGAGAGGCATACTTCTTTTATTCAAAATATTGAACCTATATATATTAAGGAATTGAATGAGGAAAAACATATTAAGGATGAATTTATTTATACAGATAGGGAAGTTGATTATCTTATCGAACAACAATATTGTGATGCTATTATTATGAAAATAGATCAAGATGAATTAATTATAAAGCAAACTATATGTTCATCATTTTCTGAGATTTGTACTAATTCTTCTTTCAATTCAATTATCAATGAATAAAAATATGTTAATAATAATTTTATGTGTCCCGGTATATCAATAGAACATGTTGGAGAAGATGACATGAATCTTAATCACTCCACTAGATGTTGTTCAGGAAAAGAGATTGTCCTTTTACAAGAGCATGTTAATAAAAGTTTCGATTTACATGAAGGATTATCAATTGATCTTTATCCCAAAACATCAACAAATTATATTGAAAATTATCAGATAATAAAAGAGAAATCATTTGGAAATTTAAATATTAATGATCTTTCTATGTTGAGAGACTATTTTAATTTCCTCACTTCTAATTCTTACTTTTCTATTTATCCTGATTTATTTTCTGATTTTGATATGCATGGGATTCCATCAAATTTACCTTATGTGCCTTCAAAATCACATTTTTATGAGATATCTAACATTGGTGATTCACTTATTAAGCATGAAGTTGAGGGATTAGGACATATTTAATTATTAGATCGTCATCCGATGCAATCTTTTAAAGAGAAGGAGGGTTCATCGCAATCTAGTTATAGTCAACCAATTTTTGATGAGATTAACACACCAATTTTTGTTGAAACTAAAAATGTTTGTTCTCATCAAAATCACTTATATGGGAGATCTAATTTTAGTGGTGATAATAAAATCTTTGTCGATGAGCTTCCAATAACTTGTGATCGACAAAAACTCTTTTTCAATAGATTCACCTTTAGTTGTTGAGCCTTTTAACGAGATTACTTCTTTCAATATTAGGCCACTACCGATTCATTCACCTATTACATCATTTCATGATCCTACTCTGTATTTGAAACCAATTCTTCCAGTTATTAATGTGACTAGTGCTAGTAATTTGATTCTTCAAGTTGATTCTCCTAAGATATGTTTGCCACATATGGATTTCATGTTGTTAGGCCATATTTTGCATTCTGATTTCCATGACAGGATTGCGGAATGGCTTGAAGATTCTTATCTTAAAAGAATTTCTGAAGTTGGTAAATTTTTCTTATCTTTACATGTAAATAGAATTTCAAATGGTAAGGATGATAGATTTCTTTTTAGTTTTCTCTTATTTACATATCATTTATGTTTGCTAATTTGAAATCTTGTCATTCTTGCAGGATTACAAATGCTTCGATGGTTCCAATGGATATTTCATTTTACTTGATTGTGTTGTATATTTGATCTCATTGTACATATGTATAGATTTAGTTTTAGAGGTAATTTTAGATTTAACTCAATTAGTTCATTTGGCACAAGTAGGTTGCTTTCTTTTCAATAATGTGCAGTTAATAAGCGATGTGTCAATTTTGGGATGAGGACAAGAGGACAAACTATTGTTTGGGGAAGTACACATGACTCTACTCCTCTTTCAACTTTTTTATTACCTTGCTTATTCTTTTATATGTTAGTCATATCATTTTTAGTCTTATTTTCCAGTAAGACTGAATGACAAAATGCTTACATATGATCATTTGAAGCAAGTAGATTTGAAAAGGGTAAATTATAAAAAATAATTTTTAATCTCTTTTGACGTAAAGAACTTTATGAATATAACTCATTCATGTTGTAATTATCACCATAAACTGCACACTCTAGCATTTTTCTTTCTTATTTTGGTTTTCTTGTTGCAATTAAGATTCAATAGAAGGATCTATTTTATCCAAATATATTGACAAATGTTATCACGATCTTAATGAAAGATGGACTCTTTATATCAACAATTAAACAATTTTTCCGAAACCTGATGATGAACTCATTTTCTCATACTGACATGCATATTATATTCGCGTCTCTTGTCTCTATTTGTGTTTATATTTGACCCTTTTGATGAAATTACTAAAAGCTCAATCCTTTGTGCTACCATATAGTGGTCAAATTAAATATTGGGAGATTTGTCATCCTTCGTTACACATGTCATGATTTTGTGATTTCTACATTATTTTGTATAGCTCATCTTATGGAATATGATTGTATATCTATTTTCAAACTTTTAATTCATTTACCTTCTTCGATGGTCAGTTTAATTTTCAGAAAGGTACCAATCTTTTTGCTTTAAGTTTTAACATCTTTGTGAATACTTAATTCTTCTTTTCTTTTGATTTGTGATACATACGTTGTGATTGAAATTTTGATTTGATCAAGTCCCATCCTGTTTATAAGTTTTTTACATTTTTTATTTTCAATTTTGTTTAGTTGATTGGTTTCAGTAGTGAATTTGATATTTTAAGCTTTATGACTTTCCTCTTTGTTTTTAGTTTGTTTGAATTAAGGGGGTATTGTAGATAAATAATACTGTGGTGGCACATTGCTTGGTGTTAATATGTTTCTCTACTAATAGACCTAATATATTTAAGAGGAACCATTGTAAGGATCTTCTCGCCGTATCAAATATTCTTACTGTGACTGAATCACTACTAGTTTTGAAACATTTTTTTATGAACTTAGCGAATCAATTAATTGAATCCCCGGTTATTATTCTTGGATTTTATTTTGTGAATGATATCATTAGCTAGGCAAGTTAACCTGTCAAGAATTTTTCTGTCATAAACCTTTTAATCAGTTGCATTAGTTATCATTAATCCTTCCATGATTTTCAAGAAGTGTTATCTTGGTTATTTTTTTCCATCCATTAGACAAACATTTCTAATCAAAATTTAATTAATTAAGGCCTTGGTTGGAGAATAGGAGGTCTCTTCATCGATCCAACCTATCATGATCATAAGCTCTACTGAAATGACATCACCAATATCTAGCTACCAAACCAAGGTGATGACTCTTGGTTACCTAATCAAGAGGAAGGAGGTCTCGCCATCGACCCGGTCTTTTCTTTTTTTAGCAGTTCTTGTGAATGAGGCTTCCGTTAACTGGTCATAAATCCAGGGTAGTAGTCTTCAACTAGTGTCTCATCATCATCAATTTTTCATTAAAAATAAAACATCGAAAATTAAAAGGGGTTAACTAAGGAACAAGAGGTCTCATTACGAGCCGACCTGCTCATGATCATGGGTTCTATTAGAATGACATTGCCAATATTTGGTTACCAATCCAGGGTAGCCTCCTCTCAGTTGAAAGATCGGGAGATAGGGGGTCTCATCGCGAGCCAGCCTGCTCACTTCTTTACATTTTGAAAGAGGTGTCAACTTAGTTAATAATTGGCATGAGAATAAAGCTCAAAATAAATATGTGATTGGATTTATATAAATTAATGTTAATTTTGATGATATTCCTTAAAATGGTTTTTATTTCACTAACTTGATAGAATATCATTAAAACTATTACCATTAGACCTAAGAAGGAATTTCATGCATTTGATTTCGTTTGTATTGTTTCATTGGAATAGAATCAAACTACTTATGTGATTGCTTCAAATTAAATAAAAGTTGTCTGTTGAAATATATAAATCTGATATTTATTTTACGGTTTTGACTGGCCAAACTTATGCAAAAGAGGATTTCATAATTCGTTAGTTTTGCAAAACATAGCTGGAAAAATATTCATAATGAATTTTGAGCTGTCACCAATGTGTATTTTTCAGGAGGGATTCCATAACGATGAATAAAGGGAAGATTTCTATATTTTTCTTTTACTTCTACCCTTTGCAATAATCTTTCTTTTTTATTTTTAGATGTGCTTCACTTTCACGATATCTCTTCTTGGTTTTGATGCGTAGGTCTATGAGAATAATGCTAACTCAATCTATATGTGAATTCTAGATGAAGGCTCACCATGCAAAATTGTTCACCCAACCATTCAGACGAAATTCACAATTTACCATGAATTCAATATTTGAGGTTATGAAGAAAGGTTCATCTCCTTAAACATAATCGTGTGCCAGTAGGGAGACATGTTTTTGCGTGGATGATTGTGGGAAAACTGTAAGGAGATAACTCAAACGATTGAAAACCCACTTCACAAATGGACCTATTTACCCTTACCCATGTTCCGTTTTCCGAAATTGTGAAGGAGTTGGGATATTTTTGGGCCCGTTAGAACTGGATTGTTCCAAATATTTCTGTTGCGTTCAACTATAAGAGCTATTTCTGGAGATTGTTATGATCCCTTCTAGATATTTAAACAAAGACAATTCGACTGCTGAAGGAGTGGGAGGTCTCTAGAGAATGGAAGGATTTTCATTCTTGCAATCTCTGTATTCCTTTTGTAATATTTTTATTGACAGAAAGGAAGTGGAGACCCTGCTTGTCAAAAAAGGAGAAGCTGGAGAGATTTTGAAGAAATTATTTTCCCAATTTATGTTTTGTTTTTCTGGGGATTCGATAGAGAGAAGAAGTTGTCACATAGGGTTGTAATTTCTAAGATTTTGAAGTTGATTCCTATGTCATGTTTACACTTATGATGGCATACGTTTTGGTGATGTCGTAAGAAAATGGTAACCTTGAAGTTTATGTTTTCTTTGATACAGTTATACATATGAATATCAACTCTTTTTTACAGTTTATTTTCATATCTTGATTTACATACACATTGTATTGTGTTGTATAGATTATATTTTCACTTTCAAATACGCCATGTTAAAATTTCTGATTGTGTGATGTTGATAGTTATTATTAGATAAATTTCATTATTTAATATAACTTTTATGTCATTATTCATATGATTTATTGTTCTTATCATCTGTTTGCATAGATGTTTTCGATCAGCAATTATTATAATCTTTTAGATATTGGGAATAGTAGAATTTGTTGTATTGTGACAATATCTATGTTATAGGCTGTAATAATTTATTATTATTTCTTATTACATATTATTGTAATTTGCTTTAATTGAGATTGTGATATATCTAAAGATATTTCTCTCAGTATATATATTATATCTTCCAAATTATAATTTACAGTACAACAAGTAATAGTAATTAGTATAAGACTGCTCTTGGCCGAGATAGGATAGATCAACAAGATAGATTAGCATAGCCTGTAGATAAATAACTAGTTTTAATTTAGCAGCTGTTAAATAGGTAGTTTTCATTAGAGTTTAATTACACTCTTTATTTGTTAAATAGTTTTTTAAAACATTTTTGAAAACTTAAATAGTGAGACTCTCCTTAAGAGAGTGAAACTTAGATGGTAGCAGGACCATAACCTGCAAGAATTAACTATACCAAACACATTGGGGGTTGTGTTAAGCACCTTGTGTGGGTTATTTCTTTGTAGTTGGCCATAGACAGAAAATCTGGCCAACAAATGGCGCTAGAAGGAGGGCCATGACGTAAAACAGGTGGTTTTATTTTAAAGTATTTTTAATAACCATTTATCCTCTCGCTCTTTGATTTTTAGCTTTTATATTTTTACTCTTCTTAGTCATCACATATATGCTTAAGGGTCGGTTAGATGACAAGCTATCCATTTTAAGAGTCAATTTATCTTGATTTCTTATCATTCATGGCTCATGCCAAAATTCCGGTTTGGGAATCAGTTTTTAGTTTTACATTAGTCAACATTCCCAATGAGACAGTTAACCTCTTGTCAAAACTTGAATTTGATGGTGAAGGTGATATATCTGCAAGAAAAGACCTCAAGAATTTTTTGTGTAAATGTAACAAACATAAGATTTTCGATCTTAGTGCTATATGCAGGTCATTTTCCCTTAATCTCAAAGGACGAATCAAATGCTAGTTGGAAACATTTCCACTTAATTTATTTTTTACATGGTTTCAATTTGCACATGAATTTTTAGATACTTTCGAGGATTATGATACTAATAAACTATGCAGTGAATTGTAGGCTCTTTGAAGGATGAAAGGTGAGCCTCCAGAAGAATTTTTAGTAAGACTTTCTCATATTCTTTGTAAATTTCATATCATTGATTTACCTTCGGAATTTGACCTTTTAAAGTTTGTTTTGAACTCTCATGCTTCTCTTATTCAACAAAATCGAGACGCTTGTCAAAGGGATATTTCAATAAGTCATTTACCAACCCCCCAAGAAACTTCCTCCCCTATCATTGATTCAGCTATTTCTATAAATTCTACTGAACCCCAAAGTGAGAAGATTCAAGTAGAAAAGGTGTCTTCTTCTTCTCCTTATTATTCCCCATCATTACCTCTCGGAGGAGAGAGGCATACTTATTTTATTCAAAATATTGAACCTATATATATTAAGGAATTGAATGGGGAAAAACGTATTAAGGATGAACTTATTTATACAGACAGGGAAGTTGATTATCTTAACGAACAACAATATTCTGATGCTATTATTACGAAAATAGATCAAGATGAATTAATTATAAAGAAAACTATATGTTCATCATTTTCTGATTTTTGTACTAATTCTTCTTTCGATTCAATTATCAATGAACACAAACATGTTAATAATAATTTTATGTGTCGTCGTACATCAATAGAACATGTTGGAGAAGATGACATGAATCTTAATCACTCGATTAGATGTTGTTCAGGAAAAGAGATTGTTCTTTTTCAAGAGCATGTTAATAAAATTTTTGATTTACATGAAGGATTATCAATTGATCTTGATCTCAAAACATCACTAAATTATATTGAAAATGATCAGGTAATAAAAGAGAAATCGTTTGGAAATTTAAATATTAATGATATTTCTAAGTTGAGAGACTCTTTTAATTTCCTCACTTCTAATTCTTACTTTTCTATTTATCTTGATTTATTTTCTGATTTTGATATGCATGGGATTCCATCAAATTTACCTAACTATGTGCCTTCAAAATCACATTTTTATGAGATATCTAACATTGGCGATTCACTTATTAAGCATGAAGTTGAGGGATTAGGACATATTTCATTATTTGATCGTCATCCGATACAATCTTTTAAAGAGAAGGAGGGTTCATCGCAAGATAGTTATAGTCAACCAATTTTTGATGAGATCAACACACCAATTTTTGTTGAAACTAAAAATGCTTGTTCTCATCAGAATCACTTATATGGGAGATCTAATTTTAGTGGTGATAATAAAATCTTTGTCGACGAGTTTCCTATAACTTGTGATCACCAAAAACTTGCATCCTTTTCAATTGATTCACCTTTAGTTACTGACCCTTTTAACAAGATTACTTCTTTCGATATTAGGCCACTACCGATTCATTCACATATTACATCATTTCATGATTCTACTCTGTATTTGAAACCAATTATTCCAGTTGTTAGTGTGACTAGTGCTAGTAATTTTATTCTTCAAGTTGATTCTCCTAAGATATGTTTTCCACATATGGATTTCATGTTGTTAGGACATATTTTGCATTCAAATTTCCATGGAAGGATTGCGGAATGGCTTGAAGATTCTTATCTTAAAAGAATTTCTGAAGTTGGTAAATTTGTCTTATCATTAAATGTAAATAGAATTTCAAATGGTAAGGATGATATATTTATTTTTAGTTTTCTCTTATTGACATATCATTTCTGGTTGCTAATTCGAAATCTTGTCATTTTTGCAGGATTACAAATGCTTCAATGGTTCCAATGGATATTTCAGTTTACTTGATTGTGTTGTATATTTGATCTCATTGTACATATGTATAGATTTAGTTTTAGAGGTAAGTTTAGATTTAACTTAATTATTTCATTTGGCACAAGTAGGTTGCTTTCTTTTCAATAATGTGCAGTTAATAAGTGATGTGTCAATTTTGGGAAGAGGAAGGGAGGACAAAGTATTGTTCGGGGAAGTACACATGACTCTACTCCTCTTTCAATTGTTTTATTACCTTGCTTATTATTTTATATGTTAGTCATATCATTCTTAGTCTTATTTTCCAGTAAGACTTAACGAAAAAATGCTTACATATGATCATTTGAAGCAAGAATATTTGAAAAGGGTAAATTATAAAGAATAATTTTTAATCTCTTTTGACGCAAATAACTTATGAATATAACTCACTCGTGCTGTAATTATCACCATAAACTGCACCCTCTAGCATTTGTCTTTCTTATTTGGTTTTCTTGTTGCAATTAAGATTCAATAAAATGATCTATTTTATCCAAATATGTTGACAAATGTTATCACGATCTTAATGAAAGATGGACTCTTTATATCAACAATTAAACGATTTTGTTGATGCAATGCCGGCCTCGGTACATTAACTGACCGTAGACTTGAGGACCAAATCAACTTTAGTAAATGGTCCTTTGAACTTTTGAAATGTTTGAGCGAATGAGAAACACATGATGATTTGCTTGACGGCAAATGATAAATGAAAACGATATAGTGAATGACACTTATAGAAGTGGATTCTTTGCTTAAAAATAATAAATGAATGAATGATTTGCTTAATGATTAGCATAATAAATGATGAATGAATGTTGTATATGATCGAATGACTAAAAGATTATGAAACAGAAACGATTGAATGAAATATATGCTTGACTGACAAAGATGAAAATGATTAGATGAATGATGAATGATGGATATACTTGACTGACTGAGAAAATGATAGATGATGAAAATACTTTAGAATGAAGAAATGATGAATGTTGAAAATGCTTGAAATGAAAATGATGATTAGTTTTATACTCATCTGACTGAGATAAAACAATGAATGATGAACATGCTCGACTGACTGAAGCATAATGTTAAAATGATGAATATTTAGTAGACTCGACTGACTGAGATACTGAAAAGAATGATGAAAAATGTTTTATAGTGCAGCGCTACTAATGTGCGCTTGAGTGTGTGCAGTGGTAGGTAAGACGATTTACCGACTAACCCACAATGGAATTATAGGGGTCGTAAGAACGAAAAGAACACTTAGGGGTATGATGACTGACTGTTGACCCTGAATTAGCAATCCACGCACGGGTGAAGCCGTTTCAACTCACTCGGGGAAGCATATGTCGTACGGGCAAGGCCATAATGATTTGGTTGCATATGATGAGTTGAGGGGTGCGCAATAAGGAGAGCCTTATCCCTCAACATCCCTTAGTCTCCAAGAAGCGTCGTTGAGACATCACGGTAACGATTCCCGGTCGCTACATAGTACTCCCCATAAGAAGGAATAAATGAAACTGTCAAAAGGGCCCACCGAAGAGGCACTTGGACAAGAAAAAGATAATGTTATTTAAATGAAGAAATTGAAAACTCATCAAAGATAAATTCATGTGACTTTAAGTTAAAAGACAAATTAAAATAAAATAATATTGCTTATTTTATTTTTAAGAGAAAAGAAGGATATTAGAAATGAAGAAAGAAACAAAACAAAAACAGTGCGTTTAGTCTAAATTATTTTATTTGTCTACTTTATGAAAAGAAGGAAGACTAAAACTAAACTAGAAGTATGCCAAGGAAGTTCTATTAGAAGTTCTATTAGAATGAATGCTAATAGGAATTAAACTTTAGATGAAAGTATTCTACTAAGGAATAAAAGAATTAAATAAAGTATTTATATGTATATATATAAATAATTTATAATCTTTTAAAAACAACTTTTAAATCAAAATAGATTAGATATTATTAATTAAAAGATACTTTCTCTTATATAAATATTATTTCTAAATATTTAAAATAAAGAAATGAAAAACAACTAGTTTACAAGAAAAGATACTAAGTAAACTAAAAGAGAACCAAAATAGAAGTAGGACTCTCCTACACCTAACTCCCACTGATTTAGGGAATTAGGTGCACACTAAAGATATTGAGACACTTGTAATTGAGAAAGATTGAAATTAAATTAAATATGTGCATGGATAGACACATGGCACACAGACTTGTGCTATGTAATGAGGGAGGAGAATGAGAGAAAGACAATCTCTTGCTCCCTAATGCTGGATGGGCATGATAATCTCGGATTATGTTATGATTCTTTGGAGTTGGGAAGCTGGAACGGGGATTGGGAGATCCTTTCGGGAAGCTTGCTAGTGTGTTCTTACGACCCCATTAGCTCGGGGGTTCGGGGTGAAGGAGAGTAACCCCGATACGGTAGGGTGGTCAACCGAGGGGTCTCTTGGTAAAATCGGCAAGGCTGGAAGCGGCTTGGGGAAGATCGACGACCGTACATACAAGGACTTCGTCAACGGAGTGCTCAACGATTGTCGAAAGGTATAATGTTCCATTTTCATGTACTAGTTGCGTTTATGAAATTTTGATTTTATGGTTATATTCGATTTTCAAGTTTTTATTAATTTGCATATGATGTAAGTTCTATTATGGAAGTCCTTTTGGGGGACCCGAAATGGGGGTCCCTACATTTGGTATCAGAGCTAGTCGAGCCTTGAGGGCACCGGACTCATATTATTCAGGGGTTGTTGGTATCTTCGTCAATTTGGATCGATCCGAACAACGAATCAACCGCTACTTCTATGAACTTCTCAACCTCGAACTTGACGATCGAACCAAGTTCAATGTTTTTCAGATTTTGTTTATCAGTATTTGAGATTTATATTTTAGTTATGTTTAAAAAAAAAGGGAACAATAATTTGAGAATCGATCTATTATGACTGAGGATTATAAGCTTGTTTTATTAATTATTTAAATATAGATTTCTGTGTGAATTCATGTTGACCCTGGGGATCTGGAAAAATAAGTATAAAACTTTGTTCCATTTAGAAGTATAAACCTCTGTTTTATTTGAGAATTTATTGATCCTCGCAATCTGGAAGAGAGAGTATAACCTTTGTTTTGCTTGTAAATTTTATATTCTGGAAGGTTTATTTATGTCTGCCCTTTTAGAGAGTTTATATGGTTAAGTAGAAGTATGGTGTGTACCTTCTATGTTTCTAGAGAAATAAGTTAGGTGCTCCGTCCTGTATCCAACACTGATTTCTCATGTAGTGTTTTGCAATGGACTTGCTCAGATCGGGTCTCTATATCCGATTACGATATTCAATCCATCTTCTTAAAATCAGATCGGTCTCCTTAGCCAGTTCCGTATCAAGGTAGTTTTGTGTTTAAATCTCACCATTCGATCCTTTTATTTCAGATTAGCGTTATCTTATATTTCAGCAGTTTTATTCTTCAAAAAAAAATTCAAATCCGTTCAACCCAGAGGATGTCGCTTTAACCTTCAGTATTCCAATTCTGCAATACGAATTCAAATTCCAATCTTGGCTTTTGATTTTAATTTATGAGTATTTCAAAATTGATGGCGTGCATTTTTCAAAACTCAGAAGTATGCAAAAGCAGATCTTGGCATTGATTAATTCATAACATTTCAACTTGACATTTCATTTTCAAAACCCAGCGGTAATCAAATTCAGATCAAGGCAATTGATTTTTAATCCATGGCATTTCGGTTTTGGGCGTTTCGTTTTCAAAACTGAAGGTAAACGAACTAAGATCTTGGCATTCGCTTTATGACCTATAAAAAGATCTTAACTGCAAATTCAATCTTGGGCTATGATCTGTAACTCTGATCCTTTTTTTTATCAATTTGATCTAACCTGAGATTCGATTATCGAACTTTTTTTCAAGAGCACGAGCGGAACCCTAGCACCTCCAGCCATGAGCTCGGCGTGAACCAGTGGCTCTCTCGCGATCCTCCCCTGCGATGGCAGGCTCAGCACCCCCCTCCCCTTCTCCTGAAGACCACAGGCTCCTCTTAGATGCAGCATTTAGAGCTCTGGTTGCAGCTACCCCCCCCCCCCTCCCCTCAGGATCCTTCGGATGCAAGCTTCATTAAACGGGTTGCCGCTCCCCGCATCCAGATCATGTCGGCAGCTTCAAAACTCAAAGCTATTGTGTTAAATGACAGAGGACTCATCGGACAATTCACCGGAATATGGTCGTCACCAAAATCCATGGAAGCTTGTGTTGGTTGTGGAGCCAGATCTTCTAGTCTCATAGATGATATTGTATCAGCTGTGTTTGTACCCCAGTTTTATATGATATGTAGGTGGACTATACAGTCACCCCAGCGGGGTTCCAGGAGGGACCATCCCCCTTGGATGGGGGGTCCGGAGGCCAGCAGTCCCCCGGCGGGGGTTCAGGGGCAGCACCCTCGAGAAATGGGGGTTCAGGGGCAACGCCCCCGAAGGAAATTTTTGGGGCTGTTTTTCGTCAGCTGTTTTGCGGGCCCATGGTTTTGGGTATCCTGTGGTATTTTCCCATTGTATTTCCCTTATAAAATAAAGACATTGTAATACGGCTAGAAAGGATGATGTATTAGGTTTTATGCATTGTAAAGATCTCTGAGATCGGGAGAGAGACTGTGAAACAGAGAAGAGGAAGTGTAGCGGTTGTGTTGCAGGTTGTATCCCTTCACCTTGCTGGATGATAATAATAATAAGGACTGGCAAATTCAGTGTGGACGTAGCCCAAGTTGGGTGAACCACGATATATCTGTGTCTCTCTTGTAATGTGTATGTGTGATTATATTTGCATTTTCTGTTTATTGTTATTGCTCTGCGATCCTGTTTTTCTAACAGCTTGGATCAACAAGAACTGGATGGCTCTGATTTCCGGAGGCCTCCAGCACTGCTTCTGTGGTAAGGGTTTTTTTACCTTCCTCTTTGAATTAAAAGTTGATTGTGATCTCATTTTTAGAAGTGGACCTTACTTTATGGGTCCCCGGGGACTCTATCTGAATCATTGGAGCTTATCCTTCGACTCGGAGAAGGATGTCCCCTCGACGGTTCCTGTCTGGGTTCGTCTCCCCCACCTTCCCCTTCATTGTTGGAATGATGAAACCCTACAAGCCATTGGAAACTCTCTGGGGAAATACATTGACAAGGCAGAACCCAAAGCCCCTCTTTTCTCATGTGCCAGAATTTGTGTAGAAGTTGACCTGGAGAAAGGTCTTCCAGAGGAAGTAAATCTTTTCATGGACAGATGGGAACATCTGCAAAAAGTAGACTACGAACAACTACCTTTCAAATGCAAAAAATTCCACGAGTATGGTCACTTTGTTAAAAATTGTCCCAAAGCAGCCCAAGAAAATTCTGAGAAAGGACAAGAAGAAGGGTGGCACCAAGTCAAGAATGGGAAAAAATCACTGCTGCCCAGCAGTCATCGAAAGAAAATCAAACAAAATCTATCCCAGGCAATGCGAACAAATCAAGAGAGGCCAGAAATATTAACAAATTTCAGGAACTTCCCATAGAGGAAGGAGAAATCACAGCCCAGGATGATATTGAAACAATTCAGGAAAGAGAGGAAATTTTGGCTTTGTCTTCTTCAACTCAGGAAATAGGGACAAAAGAAAAGGAAGGGGGCTCCTCAACGCCTGGCGGATCTTGGGATAACAAGGTTAAGAGTATCTTTGTTCCTCCCTCCTCCTCCCTCAACCAAACATCGGATTCTTTGGATGAGCCAGGGGAAGTGAAACCGCCCAACACCAGAGGAAGGAAATCCCAAAAATATCACAGGGAACTCGAAACAGAAAGGGAATTGGAACTAGGAAGGCAAAAAAGTTTAGAAGATATGAAATTCATACAGACATCAAAAAACCAGAATGGAGGTAAGGAAGGCAGATCCCGAGCAGGATCTCAAGCAACAAAGAAGTAATGTTAATCGTCTCTTGGAATTGTAGGGGTCTGGGCGGAAAAAGCAAAATAGAAGCCATGAAAAACTTAATCAACACTGAAAAACCAGATCTCATGCTCATCCAAGAGACCAAGATGCAAGGTGACGAGGTAATGGCATTATATTGGCGCCTTTTGAAAGATTGGCAGAGCTCCACGATCAATTCTAGAGGAGCCTCCGGAGGAATTGCAACTCTGATCTCTCCAAATTTCGCTATCTCATCCACTTTGGAAAATCGGCACTGGCTATTAACAGAAGTAAAAGACAAGAACAACAATGACTCTCTCCATATTTGCAATGTGTATGGACCCAACCATAGCAAAGACAAAATAAATTTTTGGAATGACCTGATCAATCTCAAAGACAGTATGCGGGGAAAGAAACTGATTATCGCTGGGGACTTTAATGTTACCAGCTCAAAATATGACAAAAGAGGTGGCAGCATGGTGCGTGACCCCTTTGGTGAAAATTTAGCAGACCTTCTAGAAGATTTAGATCTAATGGACATCCCTCTCAAAAACGCAAAGTACACCTGGAGCAATAGAAGATGTGGACCTAGTTACATAGAGGCCCGCCTCGACCGTTTCCTAGTAAGTTCCTCTTTCTTCAATTTGGATTTATTAATCAGTGCATACTCCATCCCCTGAGCCTCCTCTGATCATAAGCCCATATCCCTCACAGTCGCCCCACCAAAGAAACTCGGCCCAATCCCATTTCGGTTCAACCATCATTGGATCTCTCACCTTGACTTCTCAGCAATTGTCACTCGAGCCTGGTCCTTAGTCTTTCATGGTTCCCCCAGCTTTATATGGGAGTCCAAACTCAGAGCCAAAAAAGCCGTCCTCAAATCATGGGCTAAGACCTCTTACTTAAATACCACCAGTGTTAAGTTGAGAAGACAAGTCAAACTCGCCACCCTTCAGCGTAGGATGAAAAATGAAGACGTTTCCCCAGCTCTTCTTAGACAAGAAAAAGAAATGGAATTTGATATTCTTAGAGCAGCTAGACAGGAAGAAGAGACTTGGAGAATCAAGTCTATACAGTTATGGCTCAAAGGGGGAGACAGCAACTCCAAGTATTTCCATAATCAGGCAAAGGCACGCCGTAGCCATAATGCTATTATTGAGCTGAAAGATGACAGGGGAGAAAACATTAGAGGGTAGGAAAAATCTCAAACTCTTGGCCTATAACCACTTTAGGGATCTGTTCACAGATAGCAGACAAACTGACATGGAGGCTCAAAAATATTTTATAGAAGGTATCACCAGGTTGATTTCAGACAACACTAACAAAGATCTCAATAAACCAATTATGGAGCAGGAGATAGAAAATGCTATCTAGTCTCTTCACACTGATAAAGCCCCTGGCCCAGATGGCTTCACCATAAATTTCTACAGAGCAGCCTGGGAAATTATAAAAGAGGACCTAAGAAGAATGCTCAATTGGACCAGAAATAAGGACAAAATTGGGGGGGCAACTAACTCCTCCTTTCTGACCCTCATTCCTAAAGACAAGGTTCCAAACTCTATTAACAGATTCAGGCCGATTTCTTTGTGTAACTCTTCGTACAAAATTCTTACCAAGATCCTTGCCAATAGAATGAAAAAAACAATGGGGAAAATAATCTTTGAAACTCAAGGGGGATTTCTGGCAGGCCGACAAATTCTTGATAACATAATAATGGTCCAAGAGGCAATTCACACCAGCATTAGTAAGAATCATCAAGGTATGGCAATAAAACTTGATATGGCAAATGCTTTCGACAGAGTAAGCCATCAGTTCCTTTTCGACATCATGCTCAAATTTGGTTTCTCTAGCAATTTTGTGCGATGGATTAAAGCTTGCATTCACAACCCCTGGATTGCCCCTCTGATCAACGGAAGACCAACTAACTTCTTTGCAGCTTCAAGGGGACTACGACAAGGATGCCCTCTATCTCCTTATCTATACCTCCTTGTAGCAGATTCTTTGAGCAGGAAACTTCTCTCTCTTCAAGAGGAGGGACTTTTAAAAGGTATTAGAATCGTGCGAGGAGTCAAGCCGATAAATCATGCTCAATTCGCGGATGATACAATCCTTCTAGGAGGGGCATCCATGACCATTGCTGATAATTTAAACCACATTCTCTCCTCCTTCCTTCGAGCCTTAGATGGTAAGATCAATTCTGAAAAATCCAGGATTTATCGCTGGAACTGCCCCTTAGGAACTCTAGCTCGAATCTCTCAAATCATGGGCTTTGAAGGAATTCAAGAGTGGAATTCCTTCAGCTATCTGGGCATTCATATTTTTAAAGGGAAGAAAAAAGTAGCTGACTGGAACAGGCTAGTAGAAAAGAAAAAAAAATCAACTCTTGGGGAGTCAGGTGGCTCAACCAAGCTGGTAAAATGGTCCTCATTAATTCAATTCTCTCGGCCTACCCTCTTTACGTCTTCTCTATATCTTTGGCTTCCAAAACAGTGATGAACAACATCACCAAAGAATTTAGAAGATTTCTTTGGCAAGGAGGAAGAAACAACGGTACCAAAAAATTCCACTTGGTCGATTGGAACACTGTCTCCAGAAATAAAAATCGTGGTGGTCTTGGGATCAAAGATCCGCTTCAAATGAACTTGGCTCTCGGGGCAAAAATTCTTTGGAGAATTGTCTCCAGCAAAACAACATGGTGGAAAGAAACTATTCAAAAAAAATACATGCAGGGCATTAGAAAACTCTGCGTGGATAACATTGATCCTGACACAAAAGGAACAACAATATGGAATTTACATAAGAAAGCTGCTTTTATAATTCAAAATAATCTCCATTGGCAACCCAGCAACGGAAAGCAGATCAAGATCTGGAAAGATAAATTCAGCAGAAATCCCCCAACGAATTTCCATCATGAGCTTGAGGATCTAAGACACTGGATGGAGCAAGCTGGAGTACACACACTCCATGACATCTGCTCCTGGAATGACCAAGGTTGCTGGAATGGCTGGCGCACCTTTGATCTCCCAGAGCATCTCAATCAGGATTACAACATTCTCCTCTCCCTAATGCATGGAGCTCTACCCATCCATCTCTCCATAAAAGACAAACGTGGTTGGGGAAAGTCTAGACACTACACGGTTAATGAAGGATACCACTATCTGGACTCCCTCAACATTCAAGGCAATCTGGACAACAAATGGAAAAGAATTTGGAGTAAAGACGGGCTCCCAAAGATAAATTTCTTCAATTGGTTGCTAGCCCATAAAAAGATCCTCACCACCGACAATCTCAAGAAAAGAGGAATTGCAGGCCCAGCAAGGTGCATTCTTTGCAAAATGGAGGAGGAAATGGTGGAACATCTCTTTCTAGATTGCAAATTTGCCAAAGAAGTTTGGCACCAAGCTTATCAGGGGATCCAACCGACCTTAATTCTTCCCACCCATTGTAATGATCTCTTTTCCAATTGGCACCTCTTCTACTCAAATACAATGACAAATAAACCCTGTTTCAAAAGAGCTTGGATAGCTTTCCCCAAATTTCTGTGTTGGAAAATTTGGAACGCTCGAAATCACGAGATCTTTGAAGGAGTTCGGACAGCGCCTGAAAAAAGTCGTCTCCTCGGCCAACTCTCTTTGGGTGGAAACCTTTGCCTCAAGAGGCATGGCCAATTTGCAAAAAGAGCAGTTAAGTGTTGAAGAGAAAATATGGGTAGCAGATATCCTGCTTTACAATTCTCAAAATTCTTCTCAAGACAGGAGAAACCAAAAACATCATCAATGGCAGCTTAGAATGGACCCCAAAAGCTTTCAATATTGGATAAGAATTCAAGATAGACTTATCCTCCTTTTTTATGGAGCCTCAAAAGGAAACCCGGGGTTGGCAGGTGTAGGGGGGGTTCTATTCGACCCCGAAGGAAACAAAAAGACTGATTACGCTTGGGGTCTTGGCAGACAAACGAACAATGAGGCGGAGTGGCTTGCACTAATCCAAGGCCTAACTATCGTCAAGGAAAACAATATCCAGAGTGTCCTAGTTATTGGAGACTCCTTGCTAGTTATCAAGAAAGCCCGAGCTCTCCTCAAGAAGTACCACACCCCAACTTCTAAATTTCACTCTCTCTTCCTCATGTTGGCAAAGAACGTGGCCTCCATCTCCCTCTTCCACATCCTAAGGTGCAACAACTACATGGCAAACACCTTGAAAAATCTTGGATCCAATTTAAATTGTGGGATTCTAAATCGTAACAGCAACCTCCTTAAGGCCTAGGTGCCATAGTTTATGTCTTGTCTCATGGCATTAAACGCGAACCATCGTCCAACGAGCCACCTCAACCTCGATCAGCGGCGAAATCTTCAGCAAATCCTTTCTCCACCTACCTTGCCCCTCTAACAGCGCTTACAGACTGTACACATCTGGCTCGCATGTGAGGCATTATGGTGAGTAGGCAGAAGACGTGACTTGGGCTATATGAACCTCAGGGGTCGCAAACAAAGCACCACCTTCTTCCTTCGCTTCTGGCTTTTGTTCTCACTCTGCTTCTAGCAAACAAAACACAGAATGGATTGCGGTAACAGTGGCCTGAATTCAGGGGTTTTCCCTCTGGGGTTGAAGTGCAAGTGTTGCAAGACTAACATTGGGCAAAAGAGATACCCTCTTGTCGTCGAGGAAATGCAGAGTCCAGGGAGTGGTGAAACAGAAATTCTACATCCATCCCGACCTCCTATGAAGCATGTTCGCCGTAATGAAGGTAATGGACAAACCTAGAATCACCAGGCGGTGGGAATGAGAGGACAAAATACAATTCCGGTTCAGAATGGTTTCATGTTCGATGGTGGTCGCTTCTGGTGTCCCATTGAGGTTGAAAAACTCCAAAATTCCAGGGGACTTCATTTTCAAAACACCCTGCAAGATGGGTTGCAGCAATATGGTAGTCAGAGAGCCAATACAAGTGAAGCCGGGAAAGAGTGGAAGGTGGTAGGCGACAGTTTGGGGCTCGTCCATCTGGACTCCCCGGTAGGCAGGGAAAGTCCCCCCCCTGGGGTACTCTCTCATCTTCAGGACATAGAAGCCCAAGTTAATTGGCTTCGGGGGGAAAATTAAGAGCTCAAAAAAGCACTCTCACACCTCTCTCAAATCACTAGCTCGGAAGCCAGCAACACCAACAGCAAAAATAAAGAATTGTATGAGAAGCTCGAGGGAAAGATTGACTCTCTGCATAATTGTCTGAGAATCGTAGAAGCAAAGGTAGATTGCATCTGGAGCAGCAAAGAAAATAGCCCAGCTGCAATCACAGGGCTAAAAGACAAGGAGGATTCTGAAGCTAGCAACAAGAAGAAGAATCGTCAC